>CM053792.1:896505306-897105306 GCA_028749045.1 Cupressus sempervirens
TTAAAAATATTTTAATAAATATTTCCTCAACCTAAACTCTTGAAATAAATAAAACTTTATTTATTTTCTAAAAAATCTTATTTATCCTCATCCTAAAAGCCTAGACTCTTCTAGAAGATGTCAATTCTAATCCTAAACCCCCCTCTAACCTTGTCACATTCCCTAAACAAGGTTAGCCAATTGGTAAGCTAATCCTAATCCCTCTTCTTATCATGTGCACAACTTAAGCAAGGGTTAAGACTTGCTAACCCAAGCCAAAGTCAATAATCTCATCCTCCTTCCAACCACCTCTAAGCCAAAGTCAACAATCTCATCCTCCTTCCAACCATCTTTATTTATGACCCAACCATCTCTATTTGACCCAACCATCTCCATTTATGGCTCAACCTCCCTCATTACTCCTTTGACCAACCCATATCCTACCCTCTCACATCCAATCACCTTGTGACATGTGTCACCTCCTAATTGGCTTTAAACAAGCACAATCCATGTGCTCCCCTTTGAGTGCATCCTAGCCCTCCCTTACCATCTTGCCATCCTTGCATCCTGACTGTCCATCCTTCCACCCCTTGGCCTATAAATAGAAGCCTCTCCCTTCACTAAAATCATCCACTTTTGAAGCAAACTTATAATGCTATTTTGAGAGCCTAAAAACTACCAAAATACTATTATAATGTTGAAAACCCTCCATACCTTCATTGTTGAATCATTCATCCACACTCATATTTGATTATCACTCATCCATTTGGAGCTTGAGCACATCGTGAGCATACATCCACTATCCATCAGGGACATAGCTTCATCATCATGAGAAGCACTTGAGGAGTTTACCATCTTTGGTCTACTTTCCTCAATTTTGTCTTCTTTGGTCCTATCTTAAGTGTTTATTTGTTTTTAGTATTGAGAATGCTTTTTATAGATTAGTGTTCATTTTACTCTACTAAAATAGGTGATACATTTTGGCACGCCTGGTGGGACCCACTTCACGGGTTCTTTGCAAACATGCTAATGTGATTTAGAGTGTTTTCAGATTTTTCAGGCTTATACGTGGACGGAGCACTTTGAATTCTTCTTCCTCTTCTTGTCTATATTCTTCTTCTATTCCGTCTACTTCTTCTTGTGGGATCTTGGCCATTTTTTATTTTATTTTATTTTTAAAATTAAAAAAAAAAATTAAAAAAAAAATCTCATCTTCTCTATTCTTCAAATTTTCTTAAAAAAAAAAAATTTGGGTACACCTTTTTTTTGTGAAAGTTTGGTAAAAATATGCATATTCATATATATGTGTTGTAAAAAAAAAAAAAATTCAAAAAAGAGTAAAATACGTGCTTGTCTTTTTGGAGTGTGCACAGATTTTGGCCCCCAAAATTTTTTAAATTTCTTGCAGGTACCATCCAAACCCATCCAAACCAATTGGGCAGCCACCACAACGCCATTTCTAGTCACATCTTGGAGCCTTTGAAGACCACCAACACCGTTGCTCTCATTCATTGGGTTCCAGCCATTGTAGTAAAACATCATCATATCAAGTCACTCTCTAATCATGCATAGTCCACGCCCATTGGATCTGCCATGTTAGCAGGTCAAATCTTTTTTTTTATGCCTATGACAGCCATATGGCCATGAAATTTAAACTTGCACTTTGATGATGTCAGCACGACATCATTTCTACATGCCCTTTTAAGCCTTGAGAAGCAACATTTGGTGTTTTGCTCATAACTTGAGCATCCAGACTCTATTTTTAGAAAATGAAATATCCTCGAAAAGCTGGTTCCGAGCCCCTCATGATGGTATTGGTTTCTATCATATTTTATAGCCTTTTAAATACTTATTTTCACTATCAATGACTGAACTTTGATGGTTTTTGCAGGGATATTTGCTAACTCATGCATTATCAGTTGAAGACTTCTATGAAACCACTAATCACGTTTCTTGCAGGTTCTCCTTACATGGTTTAATGCTCTTGGAAAATGAACTTGAAAATTTAAACATTTGTCTTTGAATGCATGTTGCTAAAATGAACTTGAATGTTTAAACACTTGTCTTTGAATGTATGTCGCTTAAATCAATCTTGAATGCCATGGATTAAAATCAATCTTTCTTGGAATGCATGCTTAAAACAAACAAACTCAATCTTGAATGCAAAAGATCAATTAACCATTGCAATATCTCACACTTCAATTTTTGGGCATAAAAAGAATCTACATTCTAGAAACTTCCTAAATTATAAAAACCAAATAAAGACGCTTTAAGGGAGTTTGTAGTTGGATTCACCCTCTTTAATCACCCATCAATTCAACCATTGGTTGCAATCTCAACGCCATCTATGGGGATGGGTCCACCTAAGAGGGTGTTAAGTGTTCCACAAATATCAAACTTCACTTACTTGTGTTTTTATTAGTTTTTCTAACTTAGAAAATTCCTTGAATGCACATTAGGTTCACTAACACTTCATTTGGGCACTAAAATTGAACAACTCTTGATGTGGAGGGCCTCCAGGCGCGCGCTTGACATCGAATTGCATACACTTTTGTTTTAGGCTTAAAACAAACTCACACTTAATCTTGAATGCCTTAAAGAAAAATCAATCGATACTTGACGTGGAGGGCCTCCGAGCGCGCGGGTTTACTTTCTTGTTGACCCTAACTCTTCTTCTTGATTGCATTCTTCGATCGATTTACTTTTGTTGGCGCTTCAAGTTGGAATTGAACATTGTCTCTTAAACATGAGTGCTTGCAAAGTCTAGATTGGCACACACAAGAGTCAGTTGGTAAAAGAACAAGCGTGTTTTGGTAAAAGAACAAGCGTATTTTTTAGCCCAAGGTCATCCAAGTCTTCTCTCCCCTTGTCGTCTTTCGAGGCCATCTTGGGTGCATAAGATTAGGATCCAAAACCTTGTTTGTCTTCTTCGGAGGCCTGCTTGGGGATTTCATCACCCCTTGGACGACCTCAACTCCAGCGTTCCGGCGGAGTATAAGAACCGGGAGGTGAATCGAAAGACACCTCTCTTGGGATCAAGATTTTGTCACTCGGGCTAAGACTCAAGGAACTTTATACCCTTGAGAAGTGAAAGAGGAGAAATGGGTTACCACTCCTCTCGGCTGTGCGACATCTTTTTGTTTTCATCTACGGATTTGGGCCTCACGTACCTTGGGTATATCGAGGACTCCCTAGCTAAACCAACTGTCAGCCTTGCAGACAACCATCTAGGGTGTTAATGTGTTTGAAGTGACTGATCGAAACATTTGTAAAACATACACACTCCTTGGCGCAATATCACATTCTGAGAATCAAAAACTTCTATGTGGTTGTTCCTATCTATTGCTTGATTTTTTATTTGTTGAATGAATGTTTGCCAAACTTGGTAAATCCTAGCTTAGGGCATACTTAGTGTAGTCACTGCTTGTTTCAAAAATTGAAGAAGTCGAAGCAAAACAACTGAGATCTCTCAAAGCCAAGAAGATTCAGGAATTCATGTCAGAACAACCCAAACCCAAACAGAAGTTTCACAAAGTTAAACTCAAGCCATCTCAGGTATACCAAGAACTTTCAGCCAAGAGAAAGGAACTAACACCAAGCCCTCGAATTGCCAAACTCCACAAAGTAGAGGACAAAGCTACTGACGAAGCCCTTCAAGATGCCTGGTTAGATCGCACCATCCAACTTAAACAACATCTAGGAGTTAACAATGCTTATGCCTTAACAACTAGGCATGATTTCTATGATTAGACCCCCTTGTTTCTCCACATCTTCTTGCATAAGCTTCACTTTTGCATTAGAGTCATCTTTGTAGGTAAGCTAGCCAGCCATCCTTAGTCATCCTCTTAAGCATTTTAGTTCTCCATCTCATTTAGTTCTTTTCTTTAGAACCAAACCATCTAACCAGTAATCAAAAAAATTCACATCCAAGCCTTCAAAATTGTTGTCACATTGCCAGAATTCTGCCATTCCTACCATCTTGCAAATCCACCAGTCTCACCGAGGTTATCCCTCTGACAGAGCTTTGTCTAGGGTAATCTAGGCTTGTCACTTGTCATCCCTCATCACCTTGAGCTAAAGGTTGAGATCCACAAGTGGTTAATCTCATGTTTTTCCTAAAGGATCATCAGTCTATCCTTAAGTTGACACAATCACCACCAAGCTTGCACATAGGAAAGAAGACCTTTGATGCTTTGGCAACATATCTTTGAAGTTAGAATCCCCAACCCAATCCTCCTTAGGTTTGTCATATAGCTTTGTCTCAAACTAGGAAATCATTTGCATAAAATAGCCTTCCCCCTTTGCATCCATTAGCATTGTTGCATCTCATCCCTAGGAACATTCTGCATTTTCATGCCACCCACCACTCGTTTTGGTAGAAACACAAGGAAAAAGGACATGGATCCTAGTCATAGTAATAACACATCTCGAGCTCAGCCATACCCCGTCGTTTCCATGATGGCACCAGATCCACTACCACAAATCCCCGAAGAGACAGGTTCCTCCATAGACCTTGATGCTTTCATGAACCAACCTGGTCATGCCACCATTGTTAATGACATCATAGACCGAAACAAGGAAACCATCATGGCAAATTTCTTAAGGGATAATGTTGGTTCCTTTGAATTTGGGCGTCCACCACCTATCAACATTTCAGATCCTACACACCCTTTGTTTGGGTGGCAACCACCAGTCGCAGAGTCATCTGTTCTTACCGATCCTTTCTCTAGATGTCAACCACATCAGACAGAACCTGCAGACCCGAATATACCCTCAACCCAGGTGCCTGCTCCTATTCCACAAAACACCCATCCCATCCTCACTCAACCCTTAGTACATGCTACATCCCAAAAAACCTCATGTGTATCATCTACCTCTGCTTCAACCACTCATTTCCCTACTCCCCCAAATCCTCCGTTTACATCCAACAACACTACCTTTTCACTTCCACCTCACAGCACACCTAGTCTATTTACTACTCAAATGCCACCACTAGGGTCAAATACCTCATCTTCCATCCCACCCAACATCACTATCAACCCCTTTGTAGCTAGCCAAAGCTCTTCCGCCTCATTTCCTTTGGGACCTTGGAATGTTGCTATAGCGCAAGGACCTACCACTGGTCTTCCCCCTAGCACTGCAGCCATGTCCACCCCTCAAACACTTCACATTGTTATTCACTACCTCCCCTTACCACCTATCTCTTCACATTGTTATTCACTACCACCTCTTACCAACTATCTCTCCATGCCACCTTTGGGAAATAGCCAAACCATCCCGCCATTACAGTTCCCTATGATGAATACTCTACCACAGAATAATTACCTTGCACCTACTCATAATCAGTCATACTCTCAAGTAGGAGCGCAACCCACATATATTGGACATGGTATGTATTCCCAAAGCATGGCACCAGCATTAACCACCTTACCACCCTTTCAGCCGCAGTCTTCACACCAACAATATGCTCAAGCACCTACACAACGATATCTCATAGGGCAGCAACCTCATACTTATCTTCCCCACCAACAAACTTCTCAGCAGATGCAACAATATACCCAAAACACATTCCAACAACCCATAACATCCATTCCTCCAGCTATGCAACCTATTTTTCCACAGATGCCATATGGCAACCAAGGTTTTCCATATCAATCGCAACCATCAGATCCAGGCATGTATCCTACGCTAGGGGCACTCGCTCCCCCACCTATAAACTCTGAATGGGAAGAGATGAAAAATGCTCTCAAAGCCCTCAAAGATGGGACAAACTCCAAAACTTTCAAGTTTGAGAATGATCACCCATACCTGTTTGACAAAACCATCACGATGACACTGTTTCCTAAAAATTTTGAGACCCCTAAGTTTGACAAATTTAGAGAAAAAAGTGATCCAGTCACACATGTTAAAGAATTCTATATGCATTGTCAAGAGGTAGCTTATAATGATGTGTTCCTCATGCGGCTCTTTCCCAAGAGCCTAGCAGGACCAGCTTTGGAATGGTTCTGTCGTATCCCTCAAGGTACTATTAAAACATTTGCAGAACTTTCTGAGGCGTTTGTTGCTCAATATACCCATCTTGTTGAAACTGAACTGTCTGTAGTAGACCTAGTCCATACTAAACAAAAAGGTGGAGAAAGCCTCGCAGAATACTTGCAACGCTAGCAGATCCTCACAACAAGGATCTCTTGTACCATCCCTGAGTGTCATCTTGTCAAGATGTTCATAAACAATGCACACCCAAGCCTTGCTCATCATATGGTTATGAATTGTTTGCAAACGTACAAGGACATCAAAGAAAAAGGAATGGGCCTTGAGAAAGGCCTCATTAAGGATGGTGTCATTAGATTGTACAAAAAAAACACCCAAGACCGAGGTCCAAAGAATGAAAAAACTCGATATTGGAACAAAAACAAGAATACAGTAACAGATGGTGCCACCGACACTCGACAGGTCCATATTGTTGGGGCGGCTACCAATGTTCCCACCGCATTTTGCCAACAACAAACTTATCAACAACAACCCCCTGTGTATCACCCGTCACCCATACAAAACAATCAACAAATACCTGCTCATCATAATCAAACCAATGCTATCACACTTTCGACAAGTACTAAACCTCATGTTCAAAGACAACCTCGTGTATACACCCCATTGGGGGAACCTCTTGATGCAATCTTTGAAAAACTAGCTAAGGATAATCTTATTCGACATCCACCAACACAACCCTTGGAACCAAACCAATCTAGGGAATCTTGGTATAAAGATAATGAGTTTTGCAAATTCCATAAACCAAGGAGTATGGAGTTGTGCTAGTGGCTGTGCAAAATGAAGTGCGGTATGCCCATAGGGCAAGATTGATTTGCAAATGCCAATCACGGCCGGAGTCATTGGCAACTTTCTTGAGGATTCTGAGCAGGGTTTTATTAGTTGCCTCTGCCTGACCGTTACCTTGTGGGAAGTATGGGCTAGAAAAATGATGATAGATATGAAGGGAAGTGCACAATTCCTCCATATTTAGGTTTTCAAAATTACCTCCATGGTCAGTGAAGATGGTAGCTGGGATGCCGAAGTGACATATGATATGATATAAGATAAACTTGGACACTTGAACTCCCTTAGCAGTGACAAGGGGAACTGCTTTGACCCACTTAGTGAAGTAATTAGTGGTGGTGATTATCCACTTATGCCTCTCTGAAGAAAGTGGTGCAATAGGACCAATGAGATCAAACCCCCAGGAGGCAAAAGGCCATGGTGGTGCAATGGGTTGCAAGTCCTATGCTGGAGCCCGGATTAAATTAGCATGTTGTTGACAAGGTAAACATCGTTTCACAAATTCACATGCATCATGTTCTAGAGTAGGCCAATAGTATCCAGCCCAAAGGATCTGCTTTGCTAGCACCATCCCGCTCGTGTGAGCACCACAAAGTCCAGCGTGTACCTCTTTGAGAGCCATCGCAGCCTCATTTTGATCTAAACATCGAGAGAGAGTATCATGATAACCACGATGATATAGGGTTTGGGTAATGATAGTGTATCGAGAAGCTTTACGTATAAGGTTTGGTGTTGGGTTTGTGTGAGGTGAGGAGATATGATACCATTTAGTAGGTAAGCATGAATTTCATGGTACCATGGGGATTGGGGACCAACCAAGACACATACTTGTGTTGATTCATCATTCTCATATGCGGGTTCATGTAGCTGGTCGACCAAGAATTCATATTGTGTAGCTTCACACGACATTTCCAAGAGAGAACCAATAGTAGCCATAGCATCAGCTGCCTTATTCTGGAGTCTAGGTACTTGTATGAACTGGATCTGAGTAAAATGCTCCTTTAATTGATCAACCAGATTTTTGTAAGGTAGTAGCTTGTTATCCTTGGTCTGATATTCATTCAATGCTTGTTTAATGATAAGTTGAGAATCACCATAAACTTGAAGCTCTGTGATATTCCATTCAATGGCGATTTTGAGGCTTGCAACAAGGGCCTCATACTCTGCAATGTTATTGGTACACCGAAATTGTAGCTTGAAAGATTTAGGAATATAATCACCTTGAGATGTAATCAAGAGTATGCCAGCGCCAGAGCCATGAGATGTATAGGAGCCATCAAAATATAGCTTCCAAAGTGATTGTTCTTCTATCAAATAGAGGTATTCATCTGGAAATTTCATGATTAGTGGGTGATCTGCAACTAAGGGTGCATTAGCCAAGTGATCTGCAATAGCTTGGCCTTTGATGGCTTTTCTATCAACATATTGAATGTCAAACTCACTGAGAAGTGTAACCCATTTTGCTAGGCGTCCAGTGAGTACTGTGCGAGAGAGCATATATTTTAATGGATCAATCTTTGATATCAGTTGCACAGTATGACTCAACATGTAATGACGTAGCTTTTGGGTGGAAAACACTACTGCTAAGCATGCCTTCTCCATTGGCGTGTAGTTGAGCTCATAGCCCACTAATGTTCGACTAATGTAATAAATAGCTCGTTCCTTTCTTGCATCATCAAGTTGTGCTAGAAGAGCACCTAATGCTGTGGGAGTAGCTGTGATGTACAATATGAGTGGGCGCCCTGCAACTGGAGGAACCAAAATAGGCGGATTAGCTAAGTATTGCTTGATGAGCTCAAAATTGTGCTGACAAGTTGAGTCCCATTTGAAATTTTGATCTTTCTTAAGCAAGTGAGTGAAAGGTTGACACTTATCAGCAAGTTGAGAAATGAACCGCCGGACTGATTGGAGTTTTCCTTGCAAAGAACGAAGGTGCTTGAGTGTCTTAGGAGGAGCCATATCCATGATGGCTTTGACCTTCTTGGGTTCAATCTCAATACCACACTGGGACACAATGAAGCCTAGGAGCTTGTCTGAGGTGACACCGAAGACAAATTTCTTTGGATTCAGCATGAGACGATAATTTGCCAATCGATTAAACACTTCTTTGAGGTGAAATAAGTGATCAAGAGCATTGAGAGACTTTACTAAAATATCATCCATGTAATCCTCAATAATCTTATGGATTAGGTCATGGAAGATGACCATCATGGTACGCTGATAGGTTGCCCCGACATTCTTTAGCCCAAATGGCATCATATTATAGTAGAATGTGCCCCAAGGTGTAGTAAATGCTGTCTTATGTTGATCTTCCTCTGCTATATGAATCTGATTATATCCAGAGAAACCATCCATTAGTGACAAGATTTCATGACCTGCGGTGAGATCCACAATCATGTTGATATTTGGTAATGGAAAGTTATCCTTCGGACAAGCCTTATTAAGATCCCTAAAATTAGTGCAGATTCTGATATCACCCGAAGGCTTGGTAACAGGTACCATGTTAGAAATCCATTCAGAATAATCTATTGGGCGAATGATTTTGGCCTCCAACAATTTTTCTAACTCTGCTTTAACCAATAAAGCAACTTTGGGGTGCATCTTACGGAGCTTCTGCTTAACGGGCCTGGCCCCTGGATCCATTGCTAGATGGTGTACGACTAGTTTGGGGTCCAATCCTGGCATGTCCTGATATGACCATGCAAAGCGGCCCACATTTTCGCGGAGAACCTCCATAAGAAGATCTGCTTGTTCAGGTGGTAGAGAGGTTGCGATGTATGTGATATGTGGGACCTCTGTCAAACTAATATTTACTGGCCGAGTTTCCTCTGTCAAAACTGAAGAGATAGGATGCCTATGCTCTTGCGGGGGAAGGATGAAATCTCCATCTTCAGGCGCCTCAGAGAGGTTTTCACCATCAGATACATCCTTTATTTTTAATTCATTTGTTGAGTTATCCAATGATGCTCCAAAGGAGTTTTCACTAGAGGACATTTTTCCTTTGATTTTTTTCTTTTTTGTTTCTTTTTGTATTTCTATTTTGCGATTGGAGATTTCCTCCTCCCCGAAGTAACTTGCAGGATCCAGCTTGTAGACATATGCCGATGGTGGTGGCGGCCGTTTATGTGGCGTTTCTGCCCCCATGAATTTAAGAAGTGCGTGCTCAGTAGAGAACTTGTCAACATGAACGACACTTGGTTGGTCCCAATCTATGAGTTCGGGGTGAGCGAGCGGGAGGTCTATGAGATTCAAGGATAATTGGCAGAGCACAGAGGCTCCAAGGATTATTTCGTCAAGGAAAATATCGTTGTAAGCTTTCTTTTCAACTTCCTCAGGGATGTCTTCAACCTCAACGAGAGTGTTTTGGATGTTCGTAAAGGTGTGGCCTTCCGTTGTAGTGCCCCCAGTTGCGAGGAGTCCATAGCCCAAGCCTTGAGTTTTCTGCCCTTGGTGTGCTTCTATAGGCTGTCTCATACCTGATTCCTGGTAGCCTAAACCACCTCCTTGATAATCCCATTGCTCTGTGGCCAAACGATGTGACCAGGGATATTTTTGTTTAAAGTGATCAAGAAGTGCTTCACTTTTAGGAGGGGGCTCCTTGTATAGCCATGTGTTAATGTCTGGCGCATTCTCTTCTCCATCAAGAATGCCTTTGGTAATAAATGTGGTAGCGCCCATTTGTTGAAGTTGAGAGGTGGTTTCCGGTATAGGCCCTTGATGTGTTGGGCGTCCTTGAGTATGGGGATCAAGTGGTAGAGCACCAATAGCAAAAGCATCTATAAGACTATACTCACCACAACCTTGGTAGTTGATCTTAACCGTGGAGAGGGTGGAGGCTAAAATGGTGTCTGGATCATGGTAGGTGCCAGAGGAACTGGCCATGGTGGTGCCAATTTCGATCCCAGGACAGTGATTGGTGTATGAAGCTTCAACCGCATTGCAATAAGAAAAGGGTTCAGGATCTGCGTGGATGGTTATCTCAGTGCCATTATGCAAAAATTTGATACACTGATGATATGTGGATGGAACGGCCTTCATGGCATGAATCCATGGGCGACCAAGGAGGATGTTGTATGGAAGGTTAAGATCAACTACATGGCAAAGTGTTTCTTGAGTGGTTGGGCCAACTCCTATAGGGAGCAAGATGGTTCCTTCAGTGGTGCGCTCCAAATTATCATAGGCCTTGATGGTGATTACTTCATTAATGATATCTGCCTCAGTGTATCCTACCTATTTGATGAACTTTAAAGTACATAGATTTAAAGCCGATCCATTATCTATCATGACCCTTTTAATAGCAAAGTCAAAAACCATGATGGCTATGCGGAGTGGAAGGATATGATCTGGTTCAACTTTTGGGATATTAGTGGTTTTGAAGGATAAGGCACATGAGGCCGAAAGATGGCTGACCAAGTTGCAAAACTCGGTGGCATTTATGTCAGAGGGGACGCGTGACTCATGTAGAGTACTGTTGAGGATCTCTTAATAAAGTGGGCTTGTTCGTAAGAGATCTAGAATGGAGATCTGGGCTGGTGTGTTTCCAAGGTGTTCCAAGATGTTATATTGTGGCCCTAATGAGGATGATTCTGATGGAGATGCTCTAGATGGAGGTGGTCTTGACGGTGCAGAAATAGGTGGGCCAGCTATATTGAGTCGAGTCCGACGAGTAGCAACTGCACATTGGGTATCTGGGCCCTTAATGTTAATGACGTTGATGGATGGCTCAACCTGTGATATGCAACCGATAAGGCTTCCATAGTCTAAATACCCTAAGGTATAATTTTGAGACTTGTCTCCGTTATCTCCTTGTTTGCCTTGAGTATTGTTCGGTTTGTTGACAGGTGGGTTTGCGGGTGCTTTTCCTAGGTTTGTGTTAGGAGGAGGGAAAGCATTTTGATACATCATTAATCCTGCATTGGGTGAAGTTTGTGCCCCCGATGTGATTTCCTTTTGATCAATTAGGTCTTGGACATAGTCCTTGAGTTGCATGCATTTGAGAGTGGTATGTCCTTTGACACGATGGAATTTGCAAAACTCATTATCTTTATACCAAGATGCCCTAGATTGGTTTGGTTCCAAGGGTTGTGTTGGTGGATGTCGAATAAGATTATCCTTAGCTAGTTTTTCAAAGATTGCATCAAGAGGTTCCCCCAATGGGGTGTATACACGAGGTTGTCTTTGAACACGAGGTTTAGTACTTGTCGAAAGTGTGATAGCATTGGTTTGATTATGATGAGCAGGTATTTGTTGATTTTTTTGTATGGGTGACGGGTGATACACAGGGGGTTGTTGTTGATAAGTTTGTTGTTGGCAAAATGCGGTGGGAACATTGGTAGCCGCCCCAACAATATGGACCTGTCAAGTGTCGGTGGCACCATCTGTTACTGTATTCTTGTTTTTGTTCCAATATCGAGTTTTTTCATTGCTTGGACCTCGGTCTTGGGTGTTTTCTTTGTACAATCTAATGACACCATCCTTAATGAGGCCTTGCTCAAGGCCCATTCCTTTTTCTTTGATGTCCTTGTACATTTGCAAACAATTCATAACCATATGATGAGCAAGGCTTGGGTGTGCATTGTTTATGAACATCTTGACAAGATGACGATCAGGGATGGTACAAGAGATCCTTGTTGTGAGGATCTGCCAGCGTTGCAAGTATTCTGCGAGGCTTTCTCCACCTTTTTGTTTAGTATGGACTAGGTCTACTACAGACAGTTCAGTTTCAACAAGATGGGTATATTGAGCAACAAACGCCTCAGAAAGTTCTGCAAATGTTTTAATAGTACCTTGAGGGATACGACAGAACCATTCCAAAGCTAGTCCTGCTAGGCTCTTGGGAAAGAGCCACATGAGGAACACATCATTATAAGCTACCTCCTGACAATGCATATAGAATTCTTTAGCATGTGTGACTGGATCACTTTTCCCTCTAAATTTGTCAAACTTAGGGGTCTCAAAATTTTTAGGAAACTGTGTCATCGTGATGGTTTTGTCAAACGGGTATGGGCAATCATTCTCAAACTTGAAAGTTTTGGAGTTTGTCCCATCTTTGAGGGCTTTGAGAGCATTTTTCATCTCTTCCCATTCAGAGTTTATAGGTGGGGGAGCGAGTGCCCCTAGCGTAGGATACATGCCTGGATCTGATGGTTGCGATTGATATGGAAAACCTTGGTTGCCATATGGCATTTGTGGAAAAATAGGTTGCATAGCTGGAGGAATGGATGTTATGGGTTGTTGGAATGTGTTTTGGGTATATTGTTGCATCTGCTGAGAAGTTTGTTGGTGGGGAAGATAAGTATGAGGCTAATGTCCTATGAGATATTGTTGTGTAGGTGCTTGAGCATATTGTTGGTGTGAAGACTGCGGCTGAAAGGGTGGTAAGGTGGTTAATGCTGGTGCCATGCTTTGGGAATACATACCATGTCCAATATATGTGGGTTGCGCTCCTACTCGAGAGTATGACTGATTATGAGTAGGTGCAAGGTAATTATTCTGTGGTAGAGTATTCATCATAGGGAACTGTAATGGCGGGATGGTTTGGATATTTCCCAAAGGTGGCATGGAGAGATAGTTGGTAAGGGGTGGTAGTGAATAACAATGTGAAGTGGTAGATGAAAGTGTTTGAGGGGTGAACATGGCTGCAGTGCTAGGGGGAAGACTAGTGGTAGGTCCTTGCGCTATAGCAACATTCCAAGGTCCCAAAGGAAATGAGGTGGAAGAGCTTTGGCTAGCTACAAAGGGGTTGATAGTGATGTTGGGTGGGATGGAAGATGAGGTATTTGACCCTAGTGGTGGCATTTGAGTAGTAAATAGACTAGGTGTGTTGTGAGGTGGAAGTGAAAAGGTAGTGTTGTTGGATGTAAACGGAGGATTTGGGGGAGTAGGGAAATGAGTGGTTGAAGCAGAGGCAGATGATACACATGAGGTTGGTTGAGATGTAACATGTACTAAGGGTTGAGTGAGGATGGGATGGGTGTTTTGTGGAATAGGAGCAGGCACCTAGGTTGAGGGTATATTCGGGTCTGCAGGTTCTATCTGATGTGGTTGACATTTAGAGAAAGGATCGGTAAGAACAGATGACTCTGCGACTGGTGGTTGCCACCCAAACAAAGGGTGTGTAGGATCTGAAATGTCGATAGGTGGTGGACGCCCAAATTCAAAGGAACCAACATTATCCCTTAAGAAATTTGCCATGATGGTTTCCTTGTTTCGGTCTATGATGGCATTAACAATGGTGGCATGACTAGGTTGGTTCATGAAAGCATCAATGTCTATGGAGGAACCTGTCTCTTCAGGGATTTGTGGTGGTGGATCTTGTGCCATCATGGAAACGACGGGGTATGGCTGAGCTCGAGATGTGTTATTACTATGACTAGGATCCATGTCCTTTTTCCTTGTGTTTCTACCAAAACGAGTGGTGGGTGGCATGAAAATGCAGAATGTTCCTAGGGATGAGATGCAACAATGCTAATGGATGCAAAGGGGGAAGGATATTTTATGCAAATGATTTCTTAGTTTGAGACAAAGCTATATGAAAAACCTAAGGAGGATTGGGTTGGGGATTCTAACTTCAAAGATATGTTGCCAAAGCATGAAAGGTTTGCTTTCCTATCTGCAAGCTTGGTGGTGATTGTGTCAACTTAAGGATAGACTGATGATCCTTTAGGAAAAACATGAGATTAACCAGTTGTGAATCTCAACCTTTAGCTCAAGGTGATGAGGGATGACAAGTGACAAGCCTAGATTACCCTAGACAAAGCTCTGTCAGAGGGATAACCTCGGTGAGACTGGTGGATTTGCAAGATGGTAGGAATGGCAGAATTCTGGCAAGGTGACAACAATTTTGAAGGCTTGGATGTGAATTTTTTTGATTACTGGTTAGATGGTTTGGTTCTAAAGAAAAAAACTAAATGAGATGGAGAACTAAAATGCTTAAGAGGATGACTAAGGATGGCTGGTTGGCTTACCTACAAAGATGACTCTAATGCAAAAGTGAAGCTTATGCAAGAAGATGTGGAGAAACAAGGGGGTCTAATCATAGAAATCATGCCTAGTTGTTAAGGCATAAGCATTGTTAACTCCTGGATGTTGGTTAAGTTGGATGGTGTGATCTAACCAAGCGTCTTGAAGGGCTTCGTCAGCAGCTTTGTCCTCTGCTTTGTGGAGTTTGGCAATTCGAGGGCTTGGTGTTAGTTCCTTTCTCTTGGCTGAAAGTTCTTGGTATACCTGAGATGGCTTGAGTTTAACTTTGTGAAACTTCTGTTTGGGTTTGGGTTGTTCTGACATGAATTCCTGAATCTGCTTGGCTTTGAGAGATCTCGGTTGTTTGGCTTCGACTTCTTCAATTTTTGAAACAAGTAGTGACTACACTAAGTATGCCCTAAGCTAGGATTGACCAAGTTTGGCAAACATTCATTCAACAAATAAAAAATCAAGCAATAGATAGGAACAACCACATAGAAATTTTTGATTCTCAGAATGTGATACTTGCGCTAAGGAGTGTGTATGTTTTACAAATGTTTCGATCAGTCACTTCAAACACATTAACACCCTAGATGGTTGCCAGCAAGGCTGACAGTTGGTTTAGCTAGGGAGTCCTCGATATACCCAAGGTACATGAGGCCCAAATCCATAGATGAAAACAAAAAGATGTCGCAAAACCGAGAGGAGCGGTAACCCACTTCTCCTCTTTCACTTCTCAAGGGTATAAAGTTCCTTGAGGCTTAGCTCGAGTGACAAAATCTTGATCCCAAGAGAGGTGCCTTTTGATTCACCTCCCGGTTCTTATACTCCGCCGGAATGCTGGAGTTGAGGTCGTCCAAGGGGTGATGAAATCCCCAAGTAGGCCTCCTAAGAAGACAAACAAAGTTTTGAATCCTAATCTTATGCACCCAAGATGGCCTCAAAAGACGACAAGGGGAGAGAAGACTTGGATGACCTTGGGCTAAAAAACATGCTTATTCTTTTACCAACTGACTCTTATGTGTGCCAATCTAGACTTTGCAAGCACTCATGTTTAAGAGACAATGTTCAATTCCAACTTGAAGTGCCAACAAAAGTAAATCGATCGAAGAATGCAAACAAGAAGAAGAGTTAGGGTCAACAAGAAAGTAAACTCGCGCGCCCGGAGGCCCTCCACGTCAAGTATCGATTGATTTTTCTTTAAGGCATTCAAGATTGAGTGTGAGGTTGTTTTAAGCCCAAAACAAAAGTGTATGCAATTTGATGTCAAGCGCGCGCCTGGAGGCCCTCCACGTCAAGAGTTGTTCAATTTTTGTGCCCAAATGAAGTGTTAGCAAACCTAATGTGCATTCAAGAAATTTTCTAAGTTAGAAAAACTAATAAAAACACAGGTAAGTGAAGTTTGATCTTTGTGGAGCACTTAACACCCTCTTAGGTGGACCCATCCCCATAGATGGCGCTGAGATTGCAACCAATGGTTGAATTGATGGGTGATTAAAGAGGGTGAGTCCAACTACAAACTCACTTAAATCGTCTTTATTTGGTTTTTATAATTTAGGAAGTTTCTAGAATGTAGATTCTTTTTATGCCCAAAAATTGAAGTGTGAGATATTGCAATGGTTAATTGATCTTTTGCATTCAAGATTGAGTTTGTTTGTTTTAAGCATACATTCCAAGAAAGATTGATTTTAATCCATGGCATTCAAGATTGATTTAAGCGACATACATTCAAAGACAAGTGTTTAAACATTCAAGTTCATTTTAGCAACATGCATTCAAAGACAAGTGTTTAAATTTTCAAGTTCATTTTCCAAGAGCATTAAACCATGTAAGGAGAACCTGCAAGAAACGTGATTAGTGGTTTCATAGAAGTCTTCAACCGATAATGCATGAGTTAGCAAATATCCCTGCAAAAACCATCAAAGTTCAGTCATTGATAGTGAAAATAAGTATTTAAAAGGCTGTAAAATATGATAGAAACCAATACCATCATGACGGGCTCGGAACCAGCTTTTCGAGGATATTTCATTTTCTGAAAACAGAGTCCGGATGCTCAAGTTATGAGAAAAACACCAAATGTTGCTTCTCAAGGCTTAAAAGGGCATGTAGAAATGATGTCGTGCTGACATCATCAAAGTGCAAGTTTAAATTTCATGGCCATATGGCTATCATAGGCATAAAAAAAAAATTTGACCTGCTAACATGGTAGATCCAATGGGCGTGGACTATGCATGATTAGAGAGTGACTTGATATGATGATGTTTTACTACAATGGCTAGAACCCAATGAATGAGAGCAACGGTGTTGGTGGTCTTCAAAGGCCGCAAGCTGTGACTAGAAATGGCGTTGTGGTGGCTGCCCAATTGGTTTGGATGGGTTTGGATGGTACCTGCAAGAAATTTAAAAAATTTTGGGGGCCAAAATCCGTGCACACTCCAAAAAGACAAGCACGTATTTTACACTTTTTTGAATTTTTTTTTTTTTACAACACATATATATGAATATGCATATTTTTACCAAACTTTTACAAAAAAAAGGTGTACCCAAATTTTTTTTTTTTTTTTTTTAAATTTTTTTTTTTTTTTTTAAAGAAAATTTGAAGAAGAGAGAAGATGAGATTTTTTTTAAATTTTTTTATTTATTTTAAAAATAAAATAAAATAAAAAATGGCCAAGATCCCACAAGAAGAAGTAGACGGAATAGAAGAAGAATATAAACAAGAAGAGGAAGAAGAATTCAAAGTGCTCCGTCCACCTATAAGCCTGAAAAATCTGAAAACACTCTAAATCACATTAGCATGTTTGCAAAGAACCCGTGAAGTGGGTCCCACCGGGCGTGCCAAAATGTATCACCTATTTTAGTAGAGTAAAATGAACACTAATCTATAAAAAGCATTCTCAATACTAAAAACAAATAAACACTTAAGATAGGACCAAAGAAGACAAAATTGAGGAAAGTAGACCAAAGATGGTAAACTCCTCAAGTGCTTCTCATGATGACGAAGCTATGTCTCTGATGGATAGTGGATGTATGCTCACGATGTGCTCAAGCTCCAAATGGATGAGTGATAATCAAATATGAGTGTGGATGAATGATTCAACAATGAAGGTATGGAGGGTTTTCAGCATTATAATAGTATTTTGGTAGTTTTTAGGCTCTCAAAATAGCATTATAAGTTTGCTTCAAAAGTGGATGATTTTAGTGAAGGGAGAGGCTTCTATTTATAGGCCAAGGGGTGGAAGGATGGACAGTCAGGATGCAAGGATGGCAAGATGGTAAGGGAGGGTTAGGATGCACTCAAAGGGGAGCACATGGATTGTGCTTGTTTAAAGCCAATTAGGAGGTGACACATGTCACAAGGTGATTGGATGTGAGAGGGTAGGATATGGGTTGGTCAAAGGAGTAATGAGGGAGGTTGAGCCATAAATGGAGATGGTTGGGTCAAATAGAGATGGTTGGGTCATAAATAAAGATGGTTGGAAGGAGGATGAGATTGTTGACTTTGGCTTAGAGGTGGTTGGGAGGAGGATGAGATTATTGACTTTGGCTTGGGTTAGCAAGTCTTAACCCTTGCTTAAGTTGTGCACATGATTAGAAGAGGGATTAGGATTAGCTTAGGAGTTGGCTAACCTTGTTTAGGGAATGTGACAAGGTTAGAGGGGGGTTTAGGATTAGAATTGACATCTTCTAGAAGAGTCTAGGCTTTTAGGATGAGGATAAATAAGATTTTTTAGAAAATAAATAAAGTTTTATTTATTTCAAGAGTTTAGGTTGAGGAAATATTTATTAAAATATTTTTAATAAATATGAGAATTAATATTTAATCTTAATTAAATATTTTGAGTTGGGATTAGGGGTAGGAAATGATGGGATTAGCCTTTAATCAAAATTAAAGAAGGATTTAGAAGATTTTGGAAGAGGTTAGTGGTCTTAAGGAAATTGGCCAAGTTTTGGACAAAAAATAAATAAATTATTTATTTTGGGATTTTTGGTCAATTTATTAATTAAATAATTAATAAATAAGGAAATAATGTTTAAATAAGATTTAAACATTTTTTGGAGGGATTCCTTAATTAAATATTTTTAATTAAGATAAAGGGATTTAATGGCATAAAAATAAATAAATTAATTAATTAATAAATGATGATGTCATCAGGAATTTTTTTTCAGAAAATAAAAATACTTTATTTTCTAAAGGATTTTTAGGTGTCTACACTACGGACAAGGGTTACAAGCAACAACTTTGTAACTACTAGAATCCAAGCAAAGGACACACATCTTAGAGATGTAGACTTTCCTATTCATAATGACTACCACATTTCCCAAGGTATCAGCTTTGGAGATAACTATATAATTGTTTCTCAGTAGATTCTTAATGGCAAGAAATTTAGTTTTGGGGATGTTGCCCTTAGGGGGTTTAGCACCTTTTAGAGCAACACAATTTTTTCTCACCTCCTCACCTACTATAGAAGGGAGAGTATGAATTAAGAAAGTACAATTAATTGTACAACTACAAGTAGAATAAGTCTAACAATTACCTCAAAACAATGCTCTTAATATCTACCCACTTGGCCTTTCACCATTTTAAATAGTCCCAATCATGAATTTGAAATATACCTTTATATATAGCTAAAGTTTACACAATAGACTCAACTTGAAAAAGGATTTTTTTAAAGAAATAAAGTTATATATTTGAGACATGCATTACTTAATGACTATCATATTTTCACCGTACAAGTTGGAATGTCACCGAGGAATGACCATACATTTGTTCTCCAACAACTGAAAACGTGATATCTAACCCATGGATAATGTCCTCCTCCAACGTAGTTATAAGCTCCTCCACTTCCCTAGTGAATTTTCTTCATCATATATCTCGGCCATTTCTCTAAGGGCCCGTTTGGTTGATGGAATAGGAATAGAAAAATTGGAATACGGTTTTTATTTTCTGTTTGGTTCATCACTTGGAATAGGGAATAGGAATACATATTCCCATTTTGCCTCTAAAATGGGCTTATACCCATTCCAAAATGAGCTGTTATTGGAATAGGCATTCCTATTCCTGATATTACATGCCTATTCTCCATTCCTATGTCCGCGACCAAATGGGCCCTAGTAGTACATATATAGGGCGCGGGGGGTTGTGGGTGAATTGGTTCAAGTGGGCATGGCGAAATATGACAGTGACAAAATAAGCGACATGATAAGAGTGGGAGACATTTGGAGGCTGCCGTTGCCATTTTCCTGTCAATTATTGCCTGGCGTGACCAAACTTAGTTATGTGTTTGTTTTGCAATTATGTTGTTTCCTTGTTTGTTTTGTCATATTCATTGATTTCAAAACCAAAAGAGCTATGCTTGAGAAGAACTAAGGAATGAAACGTAGTGATTTATTTTGTCGGTGGATGCAACGGGTTTCATGTTTGATGTAATTGGTAAGAAATGTACGCCATTGCTCTCAGTGGAGTAGTTGTAGAGGGGCAGCAATTTCAGCCTTTATTTCTACATTAAATACAAGATAGCTCGGGCAGCTTTCAAACACTAACGAGACTTGGAAAAGCCTTTTTGTTTGGCCTACAACTTTCACTTACCTTATTGCTCTCTCTATCGCTTTAGCAACTCTTTATTCTTCTAAATTCTAATGTAAATATGAATTCTTGAAGAAGTTAAATATAATTATTTTCCTCTTTAGAAGTTTTGTAATAATTTTAGGTTATTCTAAGAATATTTAAGTTTTAATAATTATATAAATAAAAAATAGATTATTATTTTTATTGTGAATAATTAATTGAGATATACTCTTTTATTCTATATGATATTATTTTCTAAAGAAGTTTGTAGTGTCTATAATTGTCACTTAATTTTATTCTTATAGAACAATTAGCATATCACTAAGAGATGAATTATTTGTGATATAATTTGGCTATCAACAAGAAATGAAAGGTAGAATGTTTCGAATCCTTTGATTCATTATTTTGAAAGTTTTTTTTTGTTTCTTTGAAGATTGTTTAAAATTTATAAAATATTTTATTTTGCAACAAAAGACATGAATATTATCAAATCTCTTACTTCAATTAGAATGATTTGTAAATTTACATCTAGTAAATCTATTAAAATCTCTTAATATAAGACTAGGGAAGAAGCCAAACAACAATTTACAAATCTTACTATTTTCTATAAAACCTACAGATTTGTAAATTAGCTTTATAGAGATGCTACCTTCTTTAGGGGTAAGTTGATGATATTGTGGTGGATTAATACTAAATTGGTAGCTAATAAAATAGATTTTATGAAGAATTGATACAAGTTATTGTGTAAGTCATAGAATATGTCCAACAAGATATCTCTTGTCATGCAATAACAAGTGTTATCACCCTACAAACCATTGAGCTACTAGGCTTCCTTAAAAAATACAAGATACTTTAACTATTGATTGACTTAGGAATTCCAAAATTGTCGCTAAATAAAAATATAACTTAGCAACACAATTAAATCATTTCATTTACCCAACTCTATAATTATGTTGTAATTGCACAATGGGGTATAACTATATGTTGTAAGAAAATAAATATTTGATTGTTGTCTATTTGTTATTTCTATGGTTAGACCTAACATGGTTTTGAGAGTATAATGATTCACCATGTTAGGAATGAAATATATATGTAATTTTAGTATATGTTCATGAATAGCACTCAAAGAATAGAACATTTGAATTCAAGAGTGGTAGTTTTTCACCAAAAACATAATATGTTCAATGATGGCATAAACAAGAGTGCATCTCAAATATTTTTATTAGACTAGTATAATTATTAAATATCCCTTCATAACCACATACTACAAGCTATTATTCTAGCTTGGCCAATAGAATTGTCTAAAAAGAGTATTTTTTTAAAAATCTATTTAATTAGTGTTGTGGAAGTATAAAGCCTTCTACATACCTTTTTGATGATATATGCTAGAGCAATGCACACAGTTAGTACTATCAAGATTTAATTTCTAATATTAAAATAGAATGAGGAAATGACACAAAATAAAATGAAGTAATAAGCCAATTAGTACAAAAATACCACAAATAGAGCTACTTAAGTCAAATGGAAAGGGAAGAAGATTGAGGTGATTTTACAGACATGCATAAAAGGTGAGGACTAGAAAAACCATAAAGTTTCTCGTTAAATATAATATTTTTCCTACCAAAGATTATATATAGGAATATAAATGTTCTATGGAGAAATATACATTGAGTCAAATAAGTTGGAGAGTGCGTTAATATAAATTATTGGTTCAAAATACAATATTGATGTATGACTTTTATTATGGACCTATTTCAAAAATACATTTGAAAATGATGTACAAAATAGTTTGGTTTCATTTCGAAAATTAATTTATAAAAGTTTCAAGAGATTGCAAGGGTGACTAGAACTCCTTATAAATTTAAAAAATCCACAACTTAAATATGATTTATTACAATAGATAAACCAAAAGTTATCAAAATATTATATGTATTTTTAGTCTAACTTTAAAGAGCCATAATGTTTTGCTTGATGCTCAAAATCAAAAATTGATTATATCAATAGAAAGAACCCTAAGAGATGAAGTTTCAATCACTTAACAAATTATTTTATCAAACCAAGTTAAGAGCTAGATACACAAGTTCCAAACCCAAATTATTCTCCCAAGAATTGTGAAATTGTGTTTTATTCTAACCTAGAAAATATCAAGAATTAGATTTTTAATATATTCTATTTTCACTTATGTTGACTCCATTTGAGCTCTCCTGGATTATTTTCTAATCATTCATCCCTTTGAGAGGTAATGAGTTGCTTGGCATCGATACTCTACATTACACATGAGGGAAAAAGAGTTAAATTTGTTCATGGGTGATCCACTTATCTTGGTGAACAAATTGACTATCTTGAACCACTCAATAAAGATGAATGATCTACTTCAATTTCTTTTTAGTAGCTTCAATTCCTTGTTCACTTTCTAGTGGAGAAACAACTTCTAGATTCATTTTCATGTTATTAATTGGCCCAACAACTTCTACAACATCTAGGAATGGAGGAAAACAGGGCCTCAACATTTCTACATTTTAGACTAAATGAATACCTAAAAATGGTGGCAAGTTGAAATTAAATGCATTTGCACAAACTATTTTTATGATCTTATATGGACTATAATTAAGAGGATGAATCTTCCTATTAGTCCCTATAGTATCTCTTTCTAAATGTGTAATCACACCTTATTCTTGATGCAAATCATCAAAAAAGAAACAACAAAAACCTTAAGGGTACTATTGACCCAAGACCAAATTTAGGAACTTTAATTGATGAATGAGGCATATAACAATATTAACTTATTATTTTGAGAAACTAATCATTTAGACAATGATAATACAATGGAAATCACTCACTTTCAAGGTAATAAGACACCTTTAGAAGAAACTCTTCATCATAAGTGTACCTTTGCTTGATAACCATTCATATTTCTACCAATATTTCTTCATTCATAGGCCATCATTACTAGGGTCTTCAATATATACTAGAACCATACCATCATACTTCTTTGTACACCCGTAAATATTTTCAACAAAGAAGGGAAATCACTATCACAAATATTTACCACAACTAAGTAAGCTCTGATTACTCAAGTGACAATTCCAACACCTATAAACATGATAATGACATCTTGTACTCACTGACTAATCACACATTCAAGAGATAACAACTCCAATTTCACAAGGCCTTTAATTAAGTTGTGTTTTTGAACATGATTTAAGGGATAGACATTTTTTTATTTATATAGATACCTTCAAGAGCATAACAACTACTTATTTAACCCAACCAACTATTGGACTAGCTGCAATTTGGTCATAGTGCTCTAAGACATTATCAATTCATTGATTTGGTCCTCCAATATTTGATAATGACTCATGACATTATCAATACATTCATATTATATTTATATGAAAAATTTGAAGTGAAAACATCTTCGAAGGCCATCTAAAATTAGTATGCACATCTTGTATCCAAAGATTTATTGAATAGCTTCTAATTAGAAAATACAAGTACATAAGTTACTATGCGATAAAAGTGTAAATAAACATAGTTTATTTCTTAATGTTAAAACCTTAAAAGGAAAGTGATTGCAACTTATAGATCTAAAAAGTTTTAGAAGCAATGCAACATACATATTTAATATTCTAAAATCATGAAACTAGAAGAATGAGACATTGTAGAAAACACAAATATATGTTGGGAAACCATTTCTAGGTAAAAAAACCCCACACTCCAAACCATCAATCTAATTTATTATTCAGAAATAAGTTACAATACATTTCTAGCCTTCCCATGGAGATTTAGATCTTTCTCCGTCCTAGAGAAAATCTAGCAACATAACCCTTTGCAAAGAACTTCTCATTTCTCTCTCTCTTAGATCTCTTCAACAACTCATTGTATATATAAATTTTTTATACAAAAAGAAATAGTTTCTAAAGAATCTACATTCAATGTATTTATGGCTTATTTTGAAACTTACTTTGTGCACAACTTGTGTGCATGAAAAGAAAAGAATAAAGAAAAAATCCCAAAAATTAGACTTTCTATTTTTTTCTCTAAGTTTATCCTTTTGGAAGATTTGGTTGCATTTAGCATCTTTCCAAAAAAATGCATACATAAAAAACTAACAAATCGTGATAAGGTTGAGTCACCATATCCCAAAAATCTCCCACTTGATGAAGACCTTACAAGATTCAAATGGATGGAACTATATCATCGTAATCATCCATGAAACCACATAAATATTAACATATGTCCAAACAACACAAGGATACAATCATAGCGATAAAAAAAAATCCTACAGAATAATGCCACCACTCCACTATACCCATGAGCTATATTGAAGTGTAAAAAACATCAACTTCTTAGCCCACCACAACTGTAAAGTAATCCTCTAGAAAATAAGATAAAACATCAACCAAAACAACAACTAAATAATTTCTCCTCTCCAACTGATAAAATTCACAAGATTGAAAATAACATCCACAAAAAATGCTAACGTGTCCAATCACCCATACCTCAAAGGTATCCAACAAAGTTCCAT
The DNA here is from genome assembly GCA_028749045.1 of Cupressus sempervirens. NCBI lineage: Eukaryota > Viridiplantae > Streptophyta > Pinopsida > Cupressales > Cupressaceae > Cupressus > Cupressus sempervirens. The sequence continues at coordinate 896,530,179 of CM053792.1, forward strand.
GTGCAAACCAATTGATGAAGACCAATCACATACAAGATCTCCCACTGCATTGGTGATGTCAAATCTAAAAGATCAAAGGAATACATAGTCTACTGATAATAAGAAAAATAAATTGTAACCATGTAGTACCAAGGACCACCCAAAAAGATATGAAAAATCATATAGCAATATTTCTACAAGAAACATCTCTCTCATCCAATCTCCACAACTCTCACATGTGCTCCACATCCAAAAAATAAAAGAGATAAAGGAACCACCATATCATCACCAAAAAACAATGAAGTCCAAGTGATAATAAATGACCAAAAAAGAGTGATCATAATAGCTCCAACAGATCTCAAAAAATAATGTTATGTGAACCTAAACATCTAAGAAGATAACCAAGACCAATGAGAAAACCTGTGAATCACAAGCATGTAGTATGTCCTTCCAAAAACACTTCTAGATGTTAGTTGTATCAAATATGATCTTCTTGACAACCCCAAGAGAAAATATACCACAACATCCAAAACCATTCAGTCTCAAGAAATCAAACATAGCATGATATCATGAATTGACATGGATGTAAGCTTCTTAAAGATGATCAAACTACTCCATTTTCCATTTTAGGAAATCAACCCACTAGGATCTCCTACTATTATCATAAATTAAAAGATACCTCAAGGAGATACGATGCTATCCATCTCTCATAATGAAACCTCCAGAACCACGTACATGTAACTTAAGGTACATAAAAATGAAAGAAACATAAAGCACTTGAAAGTAACATTGGGAAATGCCTCTCAAGTGATAAACCACGGAGTAGACCAAGAGAAGGGAATGAGATACTCCTGCAATATGTGAAGTTCATTGTGACTTATCCAAGAATAATTTCCTCATGGGTATCTATTGAACTCACACCCAACCAAGATGTAGTCTTCTTAGAATTTCTTCTTAAATCTTATTGAGGGTATACATCTCGATAACATGTCTCTTGTGTCAAGAGAACTATGGCCTCACCTAAGTCTCCAACTATCCATGAACACATGTAATCAATCCCTCCATGCCAAACTCCAATGCAACATAACACTAACATGTAGTATCAAGAAAATGATCAAAGTCTTCAATACCAAGATACTAAACCAAGATCAATGTCAAAGCTCCAACAATGGAACCAGGAGCATAGACATGACAACATGATCTAAACCATCTCCTCCAAAGATATAATATGATATACGTGATTGGTCCACCTCACAATAGGTGTGTGATAATCATGCCCAAAGCCTTACTTAGGAATAGTTTATTCAATCTGAGGATTGCTTCTCCTACCATAAGGTGCATTTAGTTTGTCAACCCAAGGACATATACTTGAAATGGTTGGCACAATATGTGCACTAGGTTCCTTGAAGATTCATTATGCTTATGCTACAGGAAAGTAAAATGCATATAAAGAACCTACACTAGTGCTATAGGAAAGTAACATACTTAACTCCTTATTGAAATCAATGTTGGAAATGCAACTCTATGCTAACCTATATTTCAACCCAAGCCATCCACTATAACTACTCTTGCAGATGTTGTAAGAACATTCACCAAGTATGATGTTGCAAGAAGAAATTATAACTTCTATCTGAAATACTGGAAAGGTTGGAAGTAAATCTACACTACTCTAACCTAAGCCACCTCCCAAGTGGGCCTCTTGGTTGGCTTCTACTAATCTACTAACAAAAAATGTAAACCAAGAATTACTTCATTATATTTCAAAAACTCCTTACATAAGAATAGTGCATAAAACTAAAAATAACTCGCTACAAGATACAACAATGTTTTTCCATAAATTATGCCAACTTATTTAAACTATCAATCCAATCCCTATAAATAGAGGACCCCTAAGTATTGGTGTAGTTGTCAATAGTAACTTCAGTTGCCGGAAGGAGTCATCACATTCCTTTGTCCAAGAAAATTCAACCTCTTTGGTAAGAAAAGTATATAGAGGACTAGCTATCTAACTAAAATTTTGGATAAACCTCCTATAATAGCCAGCATATCCTAGGAAAGATCTGACTTCTTTCTTCTTTGTGGGAATAGAGAGTGAAAGAATTACCTCTATTTTCATAGGTTCTACTTGGATTCCAGTTTTAGAGATAAAATTTCCCAAGACCACACCTTCCTACATCATCAGAAAGCATTTCTCACTATTGAGAGAAAGGTTGTGTTCTTCACATTGGATTAGTACTTTCTCCAAGTTCTTTAGTGCTTTCTCAAATGTGACACCAAACATAGTAAAGTCGTCCATGTATATCTCCATGCAATCATGTGATATGTCAGCAAAGATGTTGATTATAGCTCTTTGAAAAGTAGTAGGTGCATTTCATAAGCCAAATGGTAATACAAAATAAGCATAGGTACCCCAAGGATATGTAAATGTGGTCTTCTCTTGATCTTATAGAGAAATACTTATCTGATTGTAACCATTGTATCCATCCAGAAATGAGAAGTATTTCTTTCCAACCAAAGTATCCAAAACTTGGTCAATAAAGGACAAAAGAACGTGATCCTTCTTTGTGGAATTATTTAACTCTCTGTAATCTACACATATCCTCCACTTACCTCCTTTCTTAGGTACAATAACTAATGGTGGTACCCATTTTCTATTAGAGATTAGATAGATGAATCCAACATCCAACAACTTTTGCAACTCAGTCTTAACTATCTCATGCAATGCTGGATTTATTCTCCTCTGAGGCTGATGGAGTGCAAGATTCCATCATTGATGTAGATCCTATAGGTGTAGAGTTTAGGGCTTAGTCCTACCATATCCCCATAATCCCAAGCAAAGGTTTTTTATGCTGATTGAGGAGCTTGGTTAACAATCCCAATTGTGATTGGGACAACTTGTTGTTTACATGGAGATTATGACCAAGAGAAAGTTCCACAGTAGTTGTTAAATCTACCATTGACACTTCTAGTACTGGACTTGTAGCTACTTCACTTGGCAGTAATTGAACAATTATCTCAGGGCTTGTAGACATAATCTTCATAGGTACATAGCTTTAAGATAGAACTCTCAACAATATCTCTGGACACTATACATTCATTGGTAAGAATGCTCTATATTACATCATCTTCCTCTTGCATTTTTAGAAAATATTTCTATGCAACATCATGAGCTGGGCTATAGAATTCAACTTTTCCTCTTTGTCCCCTAAATTTGTCCAAATAGGTTCTCCCTAGTTTGGCTAGGGTTGGGTAGGTGGATATAGCACTAGCTTCCTCATGGCTTGACCATTTGAAATTGTCATACTACCTGATTTGCAATTAATTTTAGTATTAGTGGTGGCTACCTAGGGTCTCCTTGATATGAAAAGATAGCCGTCAAGTTTTACTTTAGGTGATAGGATAAGAAAACCAATAGGGTATTCCCATGAATCTAAAGTCACTATCACATCTTCTATGAGACCATCTGGAGTGACAGTTGAACTATTAGCAAGTTGTAACATTGTGCGAGTTTTCCTTAAGCCTTCTATGCGTAACATATGCATTGTATCTTTACTCATCACATTTATTGCTACTCATGAATCAACTAAAGAATTTTTCATAGCATGTCCATTTATGATCATATTAACTATTGGACTACCAAGATATGAATACTTTGGTATCACTACCTTCCCTAACATGATAGCTACTAATTTCCTAACAACATGGATTGTTTGAGGATCTTTCTTCTTTTTCCCTAGCTTCTTAAGGCATGCTTTCTTAATAGCCTTTCCATAAAGAGGGATGTCCTTGATAGTTCAGAATAGAGGGATTTGGATGTGCATTTTTTTGAGTTGCTCAACAATATCAAATGTCTCTTCCTCTTGGGATATAGATTTATGTTTATTTAGCCTATGTGGAAAAGGAGGATTCATTGAGGTGTGGTTAGTAGTCCTGCTGGATACATCAGTTGGCAGGTTTGTATTTGATAGTGTAGCTTCTAGAAGTGGTGCTACAGGAATGTCTACAAGTTTTGTGATAATAGGATATTCTGGTGTAGGCAGAGTTGTACCAAATCTGAAATGAATATCAGATATCTCTAGTGAATAAGTAAGGCACTGCTGAGTATCAATAGTGTATGCTTTCTATTGCTATTGCTTGTTGTTTGGATTTGGTTGAGATTTAAGTAGGCAATTGGGTTGACTTAGGATTAGACTTATTTGGTGCAAGAAGTGGCATTATTGTAGGTGATTTCACTAGATGTAGTACTTGTGGGTAACTAGAATTTTGGTTAGGCCACTATGGAGGTCCTCTCCATTGGCTATTTCGCTGTCAATTTCCTTGTGGTGGTTTCCATTGATTCTGTTGACTTTGCCACTGGTTATTTTGTTGATAAGGCCACTGGTTATTTTACTGTTTTTGCCATTGATTATTTTTGTGATTAGGCCACTGGTTGTTTTGCTAGTTTTGCCAAGGAGGTTGGAAGTATTGAGAAGGATTCTAATATTTTTGGTTTTCCCACTTATTATTATAAGGATTTGAAAATTGTAGAGGATCTTGAGGCATACCTTGTCTTCAAGCCCATGGTCAACATTGAGCAATGAAGAACACTTGATCATTGTCCCTATCTATCTTCATGTACTCAGTTGGAAACTGTTGATTCTCCAAGTTGGCTACCAGCTTACATCTGTAGTCTTGCTTTTGTTTATGGCAGTAAGGACAGTACTCTGCCAATCGTGGTTCATCCTCTGCATGCTTCTTCTTTGTAGTCATGGTGTCAAGATGTGTAGCGACATCATTTATGATGTTTTTCTTGAAATATGAGAGTAAATTAGATATCTTGAGCTTTGAAATGCCCTAATTTATCCATTTAGTGACTATGGACCGATACCCTCTTCCTTTCTTCACAGTTGACCTTAAGTAGTTAAGATAGATTTTCTTAAGGTCATCCCAAGAAGATTGGTATATATCACCACCAGCCATCAGGTCTAATGCTTTTAGACAATCATTGTTTACGCCTCTCAAGAAGACTAGTTTTTGTGAATCCTCTGCCAGTACATGCTAGGGGTTCTTTTGCATTGTGTACAAAAAATGTGAAACATAGTCTTCCAATGTTTCGTCCTCCTTTTGTGATATTCTAAAAATGGCATCTGCCCTTGGATCACTCCCCTTGCAGTAATCTTTGTATTTAACCAGAAAAAGAGTCTGCATCTCATCCCAGGTACCTATTGCATTGGCTCCTAAGCCCATGAACTATCATAAGGCTGATTCTTTTAGTGTTTCTGGAAACAACTTGAGCTTGTGGGCATCAATGTTATAGTCAAAGCTATGACAAAGTATGTTGAACTCAAACAAGAAAGTATCAGGATCCTCAATTAGAAGGCCATAAAACTTTAGAAGAGTAGCTATGGGTATATTTTTGAGATTAGCATTGTTCATGAGGCCTGAGAGAGGAAATCAAAAAGTAGGGTGTGCCATTACTAGAGGTATTTTATTATGGGGTTGCCGCTGAAAAGGAGGATTAGCTACAAGATTGTTAACAACAAGTGGATTTGGACCAAAACTATCAAGAAAGTTGGCCAAGATTTCAGAAAAAGGCTGAAGACCTCTTATATCCAAATATTTTTCTCTAGAGGAAGAAGTTGTAGGAAAATTAGGACTTGCCTCCTCAAAAGGCAACTCAACTTCTTCAACTTCATCATTCAAATTAACAAACCCTCATGGAAGGAATCTGCCATATTCATCTCATCATCTTCCTCTTCAATGCATGTAATTGAATTCTTCACACTTATGAGGCAATTTTTAGGACTACAAATCTCTATTTAAAAAAAACTAGCTATAAAAAAAAACTATGACTCAAAAAGATGTTCCTAGCTTGACACCATCCCTGGCAATGACACCAAAAATGGTCTGCCTCGCATTAGGTGTGCGATAATCATGCCCAAGGCCTTACTTAGGAATAGTTTATTCAATCTAAGGATTACTTCTCCCACCATGAGGTGCATTTAATTTTTCAAACCAAGGACATATCCTTGAAATGGTCAGCACAATATGTGCACTAGGTTCCTTGAAGAGTCATTATGCTTATGTTGCAGAAAAGTAAAATGCATATAAAGAACCTACACTACTGTTGCAAGAAAGTAACACACTTAACTCCTTACTAAAATGAATGCTGGAAATGCAACTCTATGCTAACCTATATTTCAACCCAGACCATCCACTATAATTACTCTTGCAAATGCTATAGGAGCATTGACAAAGTATGATGTTACAGGAAGAAACTGTAACTTCTATCTAAAATACTGGAAATGTTGGAAGTAAATCAACACTACTCTAATCTAATCCACCTCCCAAGTGGGCCCCCTTGGTTGGCTTTATGTAAACCAAGAATTACTTCATTATATTTCAAAAACTCCTTACATAAGAACAATACATAAAATTATAGATAACTTGCTACAAGATACAACAACGTCTTTCCATAAAATTTTCCAACTTCTTTAAACTATCAATCCAATCCTTATAAATAGAGGATTGAAACTTATTCTAAAATGGAAAAGAAAATAAACTAATTGAAGATCCACTAGAAAAGAAGAGGGAAATATAACAACCCGTGAAATAAGCAATAAAGTTTAGGTGACCAATTCAACACAATAGTGAACATAGAGGGAATGTAGCAACACTTCATTCCTGAATTCCTAGAATAATGGCTCCTCCTTTGTAGTAGTTGTGTCTTCTAGTGCCATGATGATTCCTCCACCGTAGTTGGGCCTTGACACTCCTTCTTGAATGCTGTCAACCACTCTCTAGCTTCTTCCTTTCCTAGCAAGTTAGTTGTGATGCAAAAATATTTACATAAATAAGCATAATCAAACTAAATCTAGATATTAGAACACAAATTCTAATGGTTATATGAAATACTACATTATATGTATAATATTGGCAAAATATAACATAACTATCTACCCATGGTTTAACAGTTCTATCTAGACTTTATCATAAGTTCAACTGGTTATGAGTTCACAAATATCCTGGCAATATTAAAAAAAGACAATTAATATAAAATAGAGGCAATAATTGGTCTCATCAGTTATCATGTCACAACTCTATGTTAATCTCATATTGGTTTTGACAAGGCAGTGACAAAACACTTAGTCATTATCTATCAATATTACAATGCAAGCTGAGTGACTAGAGCAAGTCGAGCAATCAGTGTGCACCAAGTGATTAAAGCATGTTGAGTAGATAGTATGTGTTGAGTCACTCATGAGACGAGTAGACTATACATGCTAAGTGATTTAGGATTTAGGTAAATAGTGTATGTCGAGCCATTCAGATGCTGAGTTACAACATTGAGAATATAGTGATGGTCGAGCATCAAAGCCTTCAGATGTCGAGTGAACAGTTTTTGATATAGTTTTTTGTAATGGCACAAACTTCTATGTAAACCATTTTTGGGCCAACTTAATGATTTTTTTACAATTATAGAAGATATGTATGGAGTTATATTATGAATCCCTATGCAGTACATGCAACCAATCAAATTATGGGATGCTCTAAGAAGAAATATGGATCAACCTCAGTCATTGATTCTTACTAAACCTTAGCCCACCTATATTTACTTAAGGAGGCAAACCCTAAAGAGTTTGAATGGGTGAATATGCTAAAGGAGATGAATGCTAAGTGCAAAGAGAGCATTCATGGTGGCTATAGAGGTTGTGACAATGATCTGAATTGCAGAATCAGTTAGAGAGAATAGAGGAGAGAAGAGAGAGGATAGAGGAGACATATTTGATCAGAAGGATCAAGGATTCATTAAGAAAGAGAAGATCTGACATCTAGCAACAAAGTGCTAACCAAAGGACCATGGTGTTGAATCATTCTAACGAGTGATGTAGAATAAATCTCCTAATAGAGTAGTCTTAACAGACTTGTGTAAATCTCTTAACAGAGTGCTTTCTTTATTGTAAGTTTAAGTCCTCTAACAAGGCACACTTTTAGCAAGGTGTTGAAATCCTTTAACAAGGTGAGACCTAACAATATTTATAAGCCTTTAATAGGGAAAACCTCTCACAGGGTAGATTATAGTTTATGATCAAACTTATTGTAACCATAATTGGCTACACTTTATAGCTGTAGTAGTGAAGATTTGTGGGTTTCATCCCCACCCTAGCTTTACCTTCTCATTGAATGGTTTCTGGATAAAAAATTTATTGTGTCATGTGTTATTTGTTTCATGCTATGGATGAACATGTGTAGTTAGCTATTCCAATTTACATGCTAAATTGTGAGATGGATGTGTGGTGAATATTTTATGGTTAAAGTTTTGAAGTGTTGATTCACCCCCACACCCTCCCCCCCCCTCTTAGAGTTTACTTTCCCATTGTTATTTCCAACACTCTAACCATGATAACTTATCAAATGAAATAATAAACCATTTCTCTACCAAGGACCCCTGAATCCTAAAGATGTCAACATCTCAAATCACATGAAGATGTCTCTAATTAGTTAACCAAAAAATGTGAAAGATCCTTCTACAACAACAAGATCTAAGGAATCCTCTAACATTTTCAACAATAAAGAGGATCATCCATCACCATGTGATGTAAGTAAAATCACTAATAAATCTCCCATTGAAATGTGATGTTGATCTCTCTAAGTATATGACACAATATTCTCCAAATCTGAAAATCATACAGGCCCACACATCACATGTCTAAGTGAAACCAAGATTTCAAAACTATGGAAAATCACTATGATATAAGACCGCATAACTCACTATCCAAGTACTCACTTATCATTCATCTACATATCCCAAAGAAACCACACAAATGTATAAGTAACCAAAAAAAGGTAAACTAATAATTCCACACAAACACTTAATCAAATCTGGTGGATATGGACAGTCCACATCCAAGTTATCCCACTGCAATTAAATGGGTGACCTACCCACTTGATTGCATAAATTGTACATCTAAACATTGCAACATGCAAACCCACTATCACATTAGTGACATATAAAAAATGATATCAAAGAGAACAATCATGTAGATAACATGACTCAAATACCAAATCAAGAAAATATCCAATTTTCCAATTATGTCCACATCGAGAACCATAGTCCATGGATCAAAAAATGCATCACCACATAAATGTTGAGTGATTTATCATGTACCAACATCTCCATATAGAGAAATAAATACACCTCCTCTCATGATGCATAAAGTGTGTATGCATGTAGAACTACAACTATCTCATCTAGTAATACTGTAAAGAAACTAAAGTCTAGAAAATTGATCTTTAATAGATCTACAAATAATTACAAGTTTTTCCTTGAGCATGAAAACATTTGCAAAACTATTGTTTTGAAGAACACCCATGCACATTCCACATACACTTCTCATTTGGAAGACTCAAAAGTCTTTAAAAACACTAAATAATTGAACCTATAATAGTGGATTTTCACATATGAGAATCATCATATATTTTAAATAGAAATACATAAACCCTTTAGACCCAACAAACAAGAATCCAAGCCATGCATGTACAAGCATCCAAGAAGAAAAAGAAGTATAGGAACTCCCAACCCACTTGTAGACCAACTCTACAACCAATACTAGCATATGCATCAAAGAGAGATAGGATATCCAAAAACTTCCAAACCATCCAATGATCAACTCCATAGCCTCTATGCAATCTAGGAAACAACAGAGACACATTCTAATACCCATGCATCAATAATTATTATGTTCTAAACCAAGAGCTCCAAATTAATGTCATTTCAACATGACAAGTCTATTTTCTCTATCTTTTCCATCCTTCAAGAAATGTCCTAAAAAACTAAACCAACCACAAGACCTACACTCATCAAAGGATTAATTACTAGCCAATTCCTTCAACACAAAATTCTTCAATCTCTACAAACTAAGAAATCTTAATATAAGAAATACCTAGAACCAAAAATACTATGAATCCTCAAATACAAGAAGTGTACAATTCACAAAATTCAGCTTTGATACCAATTGAAGGGAAATTAGAACATCTTATAAATTCATCTAAAATAAGTATGAACATCCTATATCCAAAGATTTCTTGAATAACTACTAATAATAAAATACAAATGCATACTTCTATGTTACAAAAGAGGAAATGGACATAGTTGATTTCCAACAATTAAAACCTTAAAGGAAAGTAATTGCAACTTACAGATCTAACAAATTTTAGTAGCATTACAACATACAGATTTAATGTTCTAAAACCATGAAACTAGAAGAATGAAACATGATATAAAACATAGATATACTATGGGGGAAAACCTTTCCACGTAAAAACATCCATATGACAAACCATCAAGATAATGTATTATTCAACAAAAAGTTACAGTACATTTTCAACCTTCACATGGAGATTCACATCTTGCTCCATCCTAGAGAAAATATAGCAGCATAACCCTATGCAAAGAACATCTAATCTTTTTCTCACTCTTGGTCTTACATCTCTTCAACAAATCATTATATTTATAGAATTTTCATAAAAAATTAAATATTTTCTAAAGAATATGCATTAAATGTATTTACAACTTATTTAGAAAATTCCTTTGTGCATAACTCTTGCATAAAAAAAAAGAAAAGAGAAAAAGGTCCAAAAAGTAAACTTTCTATTTTTTGCTCCAAGTCTATCCTTATGGAAGATTTGGTCTCATTTAGCATATTTCTAAAAAATGTATAAATAAAAAACCAATAAAGAATGATAAGGTTGAGTCACCATATCCCAACACATATAACTTTCCTTTTATTTATACTCTTGACTACCATAAATTTGGACTATCAAAATAGAGTACTAAAAGGCTTCACAACTTGTATGATATGAACACTGGACTATTAAGTGAACTCCCCTTGAGAAAAGAATCATTTTTCTTATTGAAACAAATAGAAACTCACACAAACATGCATACTTCTTACATTAACACCAAGCTACACAATGACTATTCCATTTTCCTTCACCAGTCATAAAATTAGTGTTTATTAATAGTGATAAAAAAGAGGATTCATCTTTTCTTTGCACATTGGGTTCTAAAGATGAATAAAGGACTTAAAATAAGGTTTGTACTCCCTCTATTGCATGATTCTTAAAATGAACAAGTAATTCACGAATTCTTTCAAAAATAAAAACTCTTTCTTTGATCATACTTTTAATTATGATAGTAATGTCAAAACAAAGACAAAAATTGATTCCAACTTCTGTGTTTAAAATGAAACCATTCTATAAAAATTTGTACAGGATTATGACCTCTCACGTCTGTGTCTTCTTATTACATGCTTTAAAAACATAATTAATTTTTATGGTCAATGTAAAAAATAAAGAAACATATTTCTTATGTTTTTTTTCTTTTGCTAGGCATTGTTGTCATGCTACAAAGATCCCTTTCACAACATAGTACCATGGGATACATAGATTGATTATCTTGGGGAAAGAATATTTCCCACCCTTGTACTATATTAAAATATTAAGAGGTAAATTAGTTAGGCTAGTAATTAATGGATTTTAGTATTTTTTTGGTATCTACCCAATTGGTTTGTATATGTGTGACTCACTTAAGAGACTAGTTGACCATGTTGGATGCCTAGGAACATTGGCCTGATCTAGACTATCACCAATACACCTTTCTCAAGCTTGGTTGGATTAGGACATCCTATGATTTTCCCCAAGTCATATTTTTGCACTAGCTAAACGATTTAGAAGTTTGAAGTCATCCTCTAGAGGGGAAACACACCCTCTAGAAAAATCTCTCTAAAATAAATGATACTATAAGATTTCTCTTCACCTAAGATCCATGAAGGTGAGGGGAGAGGATATGACTATAGTTTAATCAACCAAGTCACTTAATTTAAAGAGATATATCTAATGACAAATAACTTGAATGAAGTGTTGAAAAATACTTCTTCAAACACACCGAAAATAATTTATTTTCCAATTTGACATATTCAAAGAGGTTGCACATTGTGAATTTTCCTAAGCAAAAGAGATGATAATATGGCTAATCATGTAGTTTAAATTATTTCCTAGACAAAAAAAGAGGAAAACAAGTAATATATATGCATTTGAATATCTTTAATTCACTCAACATTGTGTTTGGTTTGTTCCCTTATGTATTCAAGATTCAATTTGGTAAATTTTATTTTATTGTAGCTTGCATTCCAAGATAATCTTCAAACCATACTATTGGAAACTACAATTGGAACAATTATTGTATTTTCATTGATGTCAAACCTTATTGGTGAGATAGTTGCTACTTGAGTAGAGTGCCATATCAAGATGGTTCATGAAGAGGATTTGAGAATGAGGGATAACAAGAAGACTTTGTGGAAAGGTTGAGTTATATGGAATTTCAATGGCTACTTGATCAATTAGACTTTGACAAGATAATGTGTTGTTTAATCATAACACTAAGTGAAGAAGATAGCTTTGTTGAATCCTAGAAGAAATGATCAATAAAGAACGAATACTTAGGCTTAACAAAGCTTCAAAGTAGAAACTTAAGGAACTTATAATTGAAGTCAAGATATGTCAGTTTTAACCAAGAAAATAGTAGAAGCTAAGTAAATTTAGTATCGACCAAGCACCAGTAAATAGACTGAGCAAAGGTAGTGTAATTTGAGAAATACATTTTAGTGATGACTAAAGTTGAAGAACACAATTTTGGTTGAGTTTTAACATTTCTTATCTTGTGAAGGAATTGAGATTCCTGGTCAACATATTTGAATTCTTGGAATATGTAAAGCATGTTGAAGATAAGGATTGATGAGATGGAACATTTAATATAAGGGAAACCATTTTTTACTATTTTTATGCATAGACTAAAGGATAAGTGTGTAGAAGTTAGAGGACATAAGAATGGTAGAAGGTGAAAAGATTGCTCAATATGATGGAACACTCAAAGAAGTGGTAAATACAATAAGAGGATCTACTGGAGATATTAGTGATGAGACTGTAATCAACAAAGTATTGAGAACCTTACTTCCTATTTATTCTATTAGAGTCTCTACAATACAAGAACTAAGATGTATTCATGTTAATGATCTAACCTCAAATAGTCTATTTGCTAGGAAATCTACTTTTGAAATGTCAAATTTTGATAATTTTAATGCCCCTGCTATTGAATCTACTTTCAAGTCACAATTATTTTTTCACAAGTCTAAGAAGAAGAAAGGAAAGTATTAGGAAAGTGCGAGTTAATCTTCTGATAATGATCTTTAGGATCTTGAAGCATTCATGTCTAGGAGATTATTGAGAGGCAAAGGAAAATACAAAGGTAAACTTCATGTAATTTCTTTTTCATGCAATAAAATTGGTCATATTGCTACAAGATGTCCTAACAATGATGACAAGGATGATAGGAAAGATAGAAAGTTCAAAGGAAGGAGAGATGGAGAATACTACAAAGGATACAAAAACTACAAAGGAAAATATAAGAAGTCATGTTACATTGTTGAAAAAGAAACTGATAGTGATTCAAAAAGTAATGATGAAGAAGTTGTTTATGTTTCTTTAAAAGATAATTATGATGAAGATGAGAAAATTGCACTTATTTTATATGTAAGTAAGGGCAATAGATGGATAATTGATAGTGGTTTCTCACATCACATGACTGGTGATAAAAGTAAGTTTGAAAAACTAGAACATTATAAAGGTGGCAATGTTAAATTTGGTAATGATGCAATGTCCTATGAAAGATAAAGGATCAATTAAATTGACTAACAAGATCATATGTGATAATGCTTATTGGATTGAAGGACTTAACTATGATTTTTTGAGTGTGGCACAATTGAAAAATTCAAGTTATAAAGTTGAATTTGAGAATAAAAAGGCTAAGATCTACAATTGGTCTGGTGAATTGATTTCCAGTGGAGACCAAACTAGAGGTAATTTGTTCTATCTAGATCTATCTGATGATACATTCTTGTTTGTGCAATGTGATGATATATGTTTATGGCATAAGAGATTATGTCATGTAAATTTTGATAATTTGGTAAGCATTGGTAAGAAGAAAAGAGTAAGAGGGCTACCAAAATTGAAGAAATCTGATAATGTGATGTCAATCAATATCAATTAGGGAATATGCCAAAGTTTAGTTTCAAGAGTAAGACCTATATTTGTCATGTTATTTTAGAGATGGTTCATACTAATCTTTATAGAACTATTGGTGTGCAAAGCTACTGTGGTGATAAATTTTTTATCTTATTTGTTCATGACTGCTCTTGAATGATAAATGTGATTTTTGATGCTTTTCAAATGTTTAAGTGGTATTTGGCATGAGTTGAAAAGGATACAGTAAAAAAATTAAAGTGTCTGAGATCCGATAGAGGAGGTGAATTCATATCTAAGGAATTCAAATATGCTGCAATGACATAGGAATCAAAAGATAGATGTCTACACCAAGGACCCCTCCACATAATGGTATAGCTAAAAGGAGGAATAGATCAATCATGGACTTTGTGAGAATATTGATGATGGAGAAAAATATTGCACCTAAATACTAGAGAGAAGTTGTAAGTACAATAGTTTATACCTTGTGCAGAGTACAAGTCAAGATAGGTACACATATAACACCTTTTGATTTATGGCATGGTTATCCACCTAATGTGAAATATTTCATTTTTTTTGCAAGAAAATTCTATATACTAAAAGATAATAGAAATGCAAAGCCTTATGCAAAGAGTGATGAAGGCATATTCCTAGGATAATCCACTAAGAGAAAAACATATAAGTGTTTGAACTCTAACACTAACAAAGTTGTAAAAAGTGAAAATGTGAAAGTTGATGAATATGCATGAAAGAATGAAGTTGAATGCAAAAATGAACCTGAAGACTACAAAAGTTCCATATACATTGATGAAGGTGAGCCCAACACCTTACCTGAACATGAGAAGAAAGTTGTCAAGTAGAAAAACCTAGTGAATGTTGAGTTACAATAGAAGACTATCAATTATCAGGCAGTTGATGTTGAGCATTAGGAAGAGCTTACTAAGAAATAACAAGTGATTTCCAAACAAACAGAGGAGCATGCTAAGATACATGAAGTTCTACCTAAAGTGGCTATAGAAGATGCACCTAAGAAAGAAGAAAAGAACTTGTGCTAGAAAAATATGTGAGAAGACACCATACATTAGATCAAATCATTAGAGATAAAGACTTAAGAGTAATGACAAGGAAAATACTGAGAAGTGATACATATTTACTATGTGAATTTGAACAAAAATTAGTAAAGGATTCCTTATGTAATGAGAAGTGGATTCAAGCTATGAATGAAGAGATTGAGTAGATAGAGAAGAACAAAACCTAAACATTGGTACCTAGATCAATAGACAAGAATGTTATTGAAACAAAGTGGGTATTCACAAATAATATGAATGAGAAAGGTGAAGTCACAAGAAAAAAAAAAAGAATAGTTAGTAACGGTTATGCACAAGAAGAAGGTATTGACTATGGGGAGACATTTTCTCTTGTTGCAAGATTGGAAGGAGTAAGATCTCTTCTTGCATATGCTTCCTACAGAGGATTTAAATTTTATCAGATGAATGTCAAGTCTACATTTCTAAATAGAATATAGGAAGAAGAAGTCTATGTTGAACAACTTAAAGAGTTTCTTGATCTAGATAAAATTGATATGATATGTAAGTTGCACAAAGCCTTGTATGGATTGAAACAAAATTCTAGAGCATGTATGAAATATTACATATTTCAAAAAGATTGGATTTGTAAGGACAAATGATAATGAGAATCTATACTTGAAAACTGATTTTGACAAAGCGATAATATTATCTTAGATATTTGATCATGATATCATATTTGTAGGAAAGGATGTGTTGTGTAAGTAATTTTCATATCAAATGAGGAAAAAGTTTGAAATGTCTATGTTTGGAGAGATCAATTTTTTTGTTGGCTTTCAAGTGTATCAAATGAAGAAATGTATCTACATTAAACAATCAAAATATATTAAGGATATTTTGAAGACTTTTGGTATGGAAGACTCGAGACTTGTTGGAACACACCTAGTAATTGGACATAAAGTTTCAAAGGAATGATTATTCTATTGATGTGAACCAAACCTTGTACAAATCAATGATTAGAAAGTTACAATATGTTATTCATAGCAGACTAGATATTACACTAGTAGTTGGGATCATTTCAAGATTTTCTAAAAATCCTAAAGAGAATCATATGATGAAACTCAAAAGAATCCTAAGATATCTAAAAGGAACAAAGGATTATGGATTCTATTATAAGAAGAATGAAAAGTTTGAGTTGAAAGTCTATACTCATGTAGATTGGGCTGGTGATGTTGATGATAGAAAGAGTACAAGTAGTGGAGATTTCTTTCTAGGAAAGAGACTAGTTTCATGGACAAGAAAGAATCAAAAATTTATTTCCCAATATACGATAGAAGTTGAATATGTAGTTGTAATAGCTGATTGTTCTAATATAGTATGGATCAAGTAATTGTTAAAAGGAATGAAGGAAGAAACCATTGAATCTATTGTTATATCCTATGATAACACAAGTACAATAAACATATCTAAAAATCATGGGATGTATACTAAGACTAAGCTTATTTCTATCAAGTGTCATTACTTGAGAGAGGTGGTACAAGACAAGAAGTGAGATTAGAGTATGTGAATACAAAGTAACAGATAGATGATATATTCAAAAAATCCTTACCTAAGGATGCATTTGAATATCTAAGAGGTAAATTGTGGGTGATTCCCCTAATCGAGGCTACTTAAACTTAGAAGGAGGTCTGGATCAAAAGTTTTGATTAGAATATCTAAAAAATTGATGCAGAAGGTTACACTTTAGGACCTTCCTAAAGTAGTGAAAAGGGAGAAGTACAAGATGTTGAATCATTCATAAGCAAGATGACAAAGAAGAATCTAGATCAGAGAACTAACTAAGATATATCTATATGTTGAATATGTATGAGACAATGTTAACTACAGATGATAATACTTGAATATGGAAGTGTCTTTAGCATTTTTGTCAAAGAGGGAGAGTTTATACAGCTACCATCAATAATGGAAAAGAGGGAGAGATTATAGATGAAGGAAGACACATGAAAGAGGGAGAAGTATGAAATAGAATAGTTACCTATTTAGTAATCAAACACTAAAAGATAGTGAATAAGTTCATGACATCATGATGTGATATGATAGAGGAAGTTGTTAGAAGTGCTACTAGAGGTGTTGCATATCAAAATTGCATGGATGAGAATCAAAATGAAACTAAAAGGGAGATTGTTGGATATTGAGATGAGAATAAGAATGAAACTAAAAATATTAATGAAGATCTATTATTGAACACGAAGGGAGTTGATTGAAGCAAGTCAAACATTTTGTATTACATTGTAACTAGAGGTGTTACCATCAATGCCAAAGAGGGAGATTGTTGGAAACTACAATTTGAACAATTATTGTGTTGTCATTGATGTCAAGCCTTATTGGTGAGTTAGTTGCTACCTGAGTAGAGTGTCACATCAAGATGATTGATGAAGAGGACTTGAGAAGGAGTGATAACAAGAAGGCCTAGTGGAAAGGTTGAGTTATGTGGAATTTGAATGGGCACTTGATTAGTTAGACTTTGACAAGATAATGTGTTGTTTAATAATAACACTAAGTGAAGAAGATAGTTGTGTTGAAGCCTAGAATAAATTATCAATGAAGAACAAATACTTAGGCATAACTGAGCTTCAAAGTAGAAAATTAAGAAACTTATGGTTGAACTCAAGCTATGTAAGTGTTGACCAAGAAAATAGTAGAAGCTGAGTAAATTTAATATTGATCAAGCACTAGTAAATAGACCAAGCAAAGGTAGTGTAAGTTGAGAAAGATAGTTTAGTGATGATTGAGTTATCTAGTGATGATCGAGGCCAAAGAACACAATTTTGGCCGAGTGTTGACATTTGTTATTTTTTGAAGGAATTGAGATTCTTGGCCAACATAGTTAAATTCTTGGAATATGTAAAGCATGTTGAAGATAAGGAATGATGAGATAGAATATTTAATACAAGGGCAATTTTGCTTGAATGTTTCTATGCATAAATTCAAGGAGAATTTTGGAGAAGTTTTTGGAGGGTGAAGGAGGAAATGAAATGATGGAAGGATTCAATGAATCTGACCTAACCCTAAGATCAACGGTGGTGTTTAAGCATACAAAGATCAAGCTACATATTTTAGAAGGCATAAGGGATGACCTATGAGAGGTTGGAGAAGTTGTTGATTCTATTGATTGGTGAATTTGAGCAGAAGGCTAAACAATGAAGAATTGAGATGACGAGTGATTGCTTGAAAGGTTGCCAAGTGAATCAATGATGAAGATGATAATGGAGGTTAGTCATTGAATCAGTTGTTGAAACAAATTGTGATATGTATTTGCAAAGTGAGTTGTATTTATTCAGATTAGCCTATTGTTACTTTCTAACCATTATATATAAGTTTGAAATTCTTTAATCAAGGTTTACCTAATAGTATTTGTAAATATTTTAATCAACATGACATTCTAATAGAATGTTATTAAGTCCTCTAACAAGGCCACTCCTAATAGGGTCACATATAATAGTGTGTATTGTAACCTTTAACAAGATTGGCTCCTCATAGAGCTCACTTCAAAAGAGTAAAATATTGGTAGCATGTTTCTAGTAGTTTTTCCCAAATTGGGTTTCCATGTTAAATCATGGTGTTGCACTTGTGTGGATTTTATTTGAGTTGATTTATTTTTAATGTTTTAAATTCTATAAGTTAATTAATATTGGGATAGTGGACTACAATTTTATGTTACTAATATATAGCTATAGAGACAGAGTGGATGAAAAGATAGATCTAAGTTATTTAAAGTTTTTAAAAGTTAAACTGGTACATTTGGACCTGAGGATAATTGATTCACGTCCAAGGAAATATGCATGAAAAGGGTCAATAGTTTTAAAGTCTTCAATTCTACAATGTCCCAATAACTTAATAACACTTAAAACTACTAAAATATTTTTTTTTTATGACACAAAAAAGATATAAATTCTCAAACAGAGACAACAATTTGTGCACATGATGATTTTGTTAAACAATGGTCAACCAAAAAGATATAAAACCAACAAAAATGAATGACATGTGCTAAAATTATGTGTACTTACTTTTAGATTGTAGACAAAGAAGAAGAGATGTATCAGAGTGCATAAATGCTAGTTTGTAGAAGGAAATGTCAATCCTACTATTATCTTTCTTGCTAATGGATGGATTCTACAATGGAAACTAATGGAATGATGAAGAACTCAAGAGCTAGTATGAAGAACTACTCTCAAGATTTTACCAAATGATACTCATGTATGGAAATGATGAAACTAAAATTATATGAATGATTTCAAAAAAAACTAAGATGAATTTCATTATCCTATAAAAATAGTGTCTAAATTTTTAAATTATCCAAGAACTATGAAAAGATTAAGAAGATTCTAGAATATAATACTAGCATGATAATAGTACATAAAAAATGGATTATTTGGAAGGAGTGAAGCCTCCTATTTTTATATTTTAGGATGAAGAAGGCTTGGATGAAGTGGCACCTATGTGGAATTCATATAGGAGACACATAAGGGATACAAGGGAAAAAATATGTGTCAAGCAAAAAAAACCCAAGCCTTTAAGGTTTAAGAGGTTTACAGTTGCTTAGACATGTTTAAGAAACCTCTGGGAAAGGTGTGAGAGACAAATTAAGGTGTAAGAGAGTGCTTGGAGACTTTAAGAAAGTTGGGTGGCTTCCTTGGGATGGAGTTTCTCACACATGTCTAAGAAATTCATTAGGCTCTAAAATAATTTGAATACACTTTTAAACCTAATTAAAACCTTAGTTAATTAGTGAGTAGACTTATTAAGATGAGAGTGATGGGTGTAGTTAGGATTATATTAAATTATATTTAATTTAAACATATTTAGAAGAATAAATTACAAGTGTGGAGGAATAAATAAATAGAAATATATTTAAAGGGGATTTCTGGAGAAAATGTATTAAATAAGATTTAACACATTAGAGGATAGAGTTTAAGTTAAATTTAAATACAATGAGATAACTTACCTATTTAATTAAATAGGTAGTTCATTATAATAATTAAAATTGACTATAATGCTAACATGGATATTAATTAAAATTTAATTTAATTAAAATAAGTGTGCAAGGACAATTTGGGGTGTTTGGAAAACTTAACCCATCTCATGTGTCTCTAATTCAACTTACTTTAATAGTTCAAATATTATAATTCTTAATGATTGGTATACAAAAAAAAATCATTATGCAAGGAGTAATGTATACACTTCTTCAAGCCTTAAACTATACCATGGAATTCTTGAATATACACCAAATATCTTCTCATAGATTCATCTTCTCACTAAAATAGGCAATAGGTCTACCTTCTTGACCCAATATCGATCTGATTGAAATTCCACTTACATCATAATCCAATTGAAATACCTTATTGAAATCAAGTAATGTTAACATAGGTTGTTTAGTTACCTGGTGCTTCAACAATTCAAAACACTTATGTGCTCCATTTGTCTACTTAAATTATTTCTCATCTCTTCTCTTTGTCTTAGTCACATGACTACAAATGAAATCAAATTCCCTAATGAGCTTCCTATAGAAACTTTCCAATCCATGAAATGATATTACCCCTCCAACACTCTTAGGTGTAGGCCACTCAACAGTTGTGTTGACCTTCTTAGTATCCATCTTCAGTCCATCTTTATTGATATTGAAAATTCTAAATACGCTATCTCTTTTTTCATGAAAGAACACTTTTCAATATTTATCAACAATTTAATTTCTCTTAATCCCTATAATATTGGTCTTAAGTACAACAACTGATCTTTTTTTTCCTTACTAAAAATCAAATTTTTATGTAAATAAACAATCACAAACTTACCTAATAGTATCTTCACTACTCCATTCATCAACCTCATGAAAGTACCAGGTGCATTGGTTAGTTCAAAAGGCATCACTAACCACTCATAAAAAAAATCATTTGTATTGACTAGAATCTTCCACTCATGTCCTTCAATTTTTATATAATGATAACCACTCTTCAATCTATCTTGGTAAAATATCTCTCTCCAGTCAAATAATTCATTATATTATCCATCCTAGGTAAACAAAACTTGTACTTCATAGTGATCCTATTTATGTTTCTTGAATCAATATATATCCTCCACTCTCAATTCTTCATAAGTGTTAAGAGTGCATTTACCACACAAGGACTCAAACTCTCTTTGATTATACCCCTCTTCAACAATTCTTGTACTTTCCTATTCAACTTCTCATTCTTCAAAGGTTTCATGCAGTTTGCTAGTATCTTTTCCAAAATTTCTCTATGAATTAGATCCAGGGTCAGTGCAAGATGTTGGGTCTCACTTTTGGCCAAAAAGTGGAAGTGTTTTTCCTATTTTTGCAATATGTTGTCAATTAATGCCAAAATTTGAGCCATTTAGAGATTAAATATTCAAAAACTTTAGAAATAAAAATTGTAGTGCCTAGAATCTTCTTTTTGAATATGTAATTTATTTGTATACCCATATGACAGATTATTTTTTTGGTATAGATCTTTAAAAACCACTTTTTCAAAATGCTTGTTTCAGGACCATACCATGCTTGTGTATGGACACCATAATTTAACACAACTAAATAATTTTTTGTGAATCCTTTTAAACAGAGTTACCTAACACACCAAAGATTGATGAGAATATATTTCTTTAATTTTTAAATGATTTTTTTTTTAAAATTAATTTTTAATTGGCTATAGAGGTAAATTGTAAAACCTCTCATGTACGGACACCATAATTTGATCAAAATTTCACTTTTTTCATTTTTTTTTTTAACTTCAAAAGAATTGAATGTAGATTGATGACATATAAATTAATTTAAGAAAAATCATAAAATAAAAAAGTTATTAAAGTTTTAGTGAATGTTGCTATTTTATATTTAGGTACCACCTTTGATTAAAAAATAATGCAAATATAGTAAATAAAATCATAACACTATTAAATTTATATTTTTGAAATCAGGACAGTGAGAGCTCTAATGGGTTTTTGTTTCGTAAAAAAATTTGATTGGGAAGACCCTCTAAAAATTATGGAAAGGCATGAATTTGTTAGTTCAATGTCTTAGCCAAATCTTAAGAGGCCAAGTCATAGGCTTGGTCTTGCCAACCGTGTCCCAAACCAAAATTCAAGGAAGGAAAAAAAACTCCTGCCTCATGTTGTAAGAAACAGGCACCCATTATTTGAAATTCAAAAAATGGGTACCCGTTTTGGAAAACTAAAAGCGGCATGTGAAATCCCCCCAAAACTAAAAAAATTGAATTTTGTAGAAATGGGTACCCATTTTTAAAAAATTCAATTTATTTTTTGAGAAATGGGTACCCATTTTTTGAAAATAAAAAATAGGTACCTAATTTTTTTTAAAATAGGTGCCCATTTTTTAAATTTAGGGTCGGGTACCCAAGCCGAAAATGGGTGCCCACTTTTTAAAATCAGGTACTTGTTTCTAAGAGTTCTCATTCCATGGATTTGACTTCTGCTGATGTGACCCAACTTTGTGCATTCACCTTCCATGCAATGACTAATACTCCCCTTAGGGGAAAATTCATCAAGTACTTTATCTCTAAGATTAAGCCTTTACACTCTGTTATAAAATCCTTTGTCTACTTAGGTTGTTCATTTTCTAATCCCAAATCATAGTTTCGAGAGATTAAAGCATAATACATACTTTGACTTCTAAAACCATCCAAAATTTCCTTCCTTCCACCAAAAAAACTCTAAAACTAGTACAATTCTCACTTTTAGTACTCTCTACCAAAGGAAACAATACTCTTCTCTTTTCATTCAAAAATTTGGTATACCTATTTTTTCTCCCATATTTCAATGCTTGTCAATCATACTACCATGGTCTACCCAACAAGATATGGTGCACATACACAAGCATAGTATCAAACAAAAATAAATCATGATAAAATCCAATATTTTATTTCACTTGGCATTGTTCACTTACCATAAACTTATGGTCATCCTTGATCTATGCTATTTGATTGGGTTTTAGATGCTTCAATATTTGTAACTACAACTTTTTCACCAATTCCTCTAAAGATAGATTATCTAAACTACCAATGTCAATGATTACTTTGCATCATTTACCTTAAACATTTCATATTCAATTAACCATGTTCCTCATGAAATGGTTCTCTCCATACCATTTTTAACTCCCCATCCTTTGATGTATTTAAATAATTATTTGGATCCTCCTCCACATAGGAAGATCTCACCTTATCTATTATCCTCTTTATTGAGCTTCCATGGGTACAATCAAAGGCTCTATGTTCTCCACACTTAAAATACATACTTATAAATAATCTTCTCCATCTCTCTTATAAATTCTTGGTTCATCACCTCTATGGTGTTGGAATTCTTTACAATAACTAAGATGGGGGGTGAATTAGTTATCCAGGGTCCATATGTATAAATAAAAATTTTCGTAGCTTAGTGAACCCATAAAACATTTATACTCATACATACATCCATAAGATTATGCAATCACTTAAAACTTTGTAGGTTACTGTCAAATCAATTTGCAAAAATGTAAAGTATGAAACATAACAGATTCATCAACACACATAACACAATGATTTATGTGGAAATCCAATTTGAGAAAAACCACCAGTAACATGCTACTCTTTTCACTCTTCTGAAGTGATGCCCTATGAAAGGCCAACTTGGTTAAAGGTTACAATACACACTATTAAATGTGACCCTGTTAAAGTATTTCAATCACCCTATTAGAAGTGAACCTTGTTAGAGGACTTTAGGCTATTCACTTGGAATGCCACCTAGTTAAAGGATTTACAAATTATTGTTAGGTCAACCATAATCCAAATGATTTACCCTAGACTGATACAATTGTTAGAGAGTAACAATAGAGCTTGATCTGATACAACTTACAACTTCATTTGTAGATTATAGATATCTATTTAGTCCTCCATTCTGCTTAGCCTTCATACTTTGCATCTTTGATAGCTTATTCACCCTTCAAGCATACATCTCCTTAAGCCTTCTTTCTTAACATGCCATTGCAAACTCTTCTCTTAGGTCACTTGATGAAGCAAAACCCTTTGACCTCTTGTCTCCCTTAGGTTCTTGCACATGACAACCTTGCTTCATGACCAACCATTCCTATAAATAGGAAATTAAGATATTTTATTGCTCATTCTCCATTGTCCACTTTAGGGTTTGATGGATTAGGTAGGATACAATGCATCTACCCCACATTCTATATCTCTTCTAGAAACTTCCTCTAGAATCCACTTTGAATTTGCCTTAAAATGGTTTACCTAAAATTTTGTGCCACTAGCTCATCATCCTATTCTTCCACCTGGTTCACAAAATCCAAGAAAAAAAACTTGTCAATTCAGATTCATTGAATCCATGATCTTTAAAATAATGTAGCAACTTGGCATTATCAATCTTCTAATGCTCAACACATACTATGTTACTCGACATCCTCTATGAAATGACTCAGCATCAACTAAAGTTTACTGGTGCTCGGCATGAACTAAACTTTACTTGGCATCAACTATCTTGCTTGGCATCCACTAGAATTTGTATTTACTCGGCTCCAACTAATTTTCTGCTCGACTTGCACTAACTTTTCTCAGCATCTACTATCCACTCAGTCAGGCTTGGTAGATAAACTTCGTGTTGTATGCACCCTAAAATGGTCATCTTGACTATGTGCCTTGGTTTCATAATTTATCTCAAGCTTGAATTGATGTTTACATCACCATTTCCTTTGATCAAATTAAATTATTTGAATTATCTAATTAATCATTATTATTTTACATCAATTTCCTTGATTAAATTGGAGTTAGTTTATGTAATTAATTTTAAATAAATGGTTGGATCATCTTGATTTTTGTATTATTCAATTAAAGGAATTTTTTCCCTTTTAATTAAATAAAACCCCTCATCACTTAATTTTATGTGCAACAATTATTATTTTAAAAGAAATAATTAAATAAATATCACACACTTTATTTTATAAGAAAAAGGATTATTTTACATTTAAATTAAATAAAAACACCCCTCGTCTTATAATTTTTATGGAGTTTTACACTCCAAATCTCTTAATTAAATGACAATTGCACATTCTCTTATGTGGGTCACACCTTTTCATTTAATTTTCATTTTCCCTCCAATTTGGGAATGCCGCGTGGCTTCGGTATATAAGGAGACCTCCTTCCTTCATTTTAAAGGGAGGAAAAATTTTATTATCACTATTATTTGGAGCTTTCATGTGATTTCCTTGAGGACTTGGAGCACTCTTGCATGTTCATGATCATTTGAATCTTTCATTCATTGGATGTACTTGTGAAGACCAAGGCTAATGTTCATATGAGAGCCACCACTATAAACCTTTGAAGGTCTTTGCACATTGATGATAGGAAGCTATGAGTTGTTCTTGAGATCTTGCGATTTCATGGTGTTATTTTGAAAGATTTCAAGTATAAGGATTCATAGAAGTACTTTTTCATATTTGTTCACATTTTCTACACATATTTTTGGCACGCACTGTGGGACAACCCACCTCTTTCATGCTGGTTTTGGATTTTTTGGAGCTAACCCCTTGTATAGAGTTGCTTGGAGAAGAGAACCTTTTATTTTTAAAGATTAGACCATATCTCCCAAAAGGCTAGGTATTTTGATCTAAATCTTTTTTTGCAAGGTGCCAACATATCAGACAAGCATTGATCCAATTTTCAAATTTGTTTGAGGTATTTTCAATTTATTATAATTTTGTCTTTATTTTTCATGAAAAATCATTTTAAGGAGAAAATTTGCGAATTGTTTTGAAAAATTTGCATTTTTGGAAATATCTCTAAATTCTTAATAGGGTTGGTTCTTTGTGTTTTGATTTTAGAGATCATATTAGGGCTTAATAATTCAATTTGTAAAAAATGGTTTGTTTTGACAAAATGGCTCTTTAGGGCACAAATTAAAAGATCTTTTCAAAATTCTAATATTTTTGGAAAGCTCTCTATTTTTTTTATATTGGTCTCTTTTCTGCATTTAGGGTTTTGGATCTTAATTCATATAATATAGTCCAATCTTGATGACTAGGTCAAAAATTAATTTAAAAATGACATTTAATGAATAGCTTGCATTTAATTTTTACAATGGAGCAATGCATGATGTGAGCTATCATTTGGGATATTTGTTGATTATTATCACTCTTAAAAATTAGATTTTTAGATCTAACCCTAGTTTTTCATAAGGTGGATATATATTGCATATCTTGTGTTTGCTTGTTACTTTGTTCGTTGCGAGTGAGCATTCAAGTGTAAACGAAAGGTACAATAAAAAAAAGATGCATAGCAAGGATTACTAGGTATTTTTTTGGATCTCTATAACATTTAGATTTGGAACTAAAATGAACATCTCATGTGTTTGGCTTGAGTGCTTTTACATGCTTTCATAGATTCACACTTCATTTGGTGCTCTAAAATTGAATCTAGATTTGCTTTCATGCATAAATGTTTCACATAGTAATTAGGCCCTATGAACACTATTTGGGAGATCTTGAGAGATTGAGCTCCATTCGCTTGCTTTACATGTAAAGCTCCTCTTGACAATGGATCCCCTTGTAGGTAGGAAAAGATATTTGTCATTATCTCACTATTCTACTTAGATTTATCCTCAACATCCATTAGTACTTTCTCTTTTGAGATTGGTGGTGTTTGTTGTTTGATTTTTCAAAAAGTTGGTGAGGTGATTTCAAATCAACGTATCAAAGAATCTTGTTTACTATGTTTGGGTAAGGTGAAGAGGCTAGAATATGCTCTGTTCCATTTTGAGCACATCAGAAACTTAGAACCCTTGAATCCAAACCAAGTCCCCATGTGGTACAACTTTTTGAGTCTTTCTTTATTAGAGAGGGTTAAACCATAGTGGACATTTCCTTTATTGGGTCAACCATGTGGAGAGAACCTTAAGCAGTAATAGCCATTTTTAATGTGATAGTAGCGACAACTATGTAAGTGTCCTTATGGGGGAAATCCCCATGGGTGTAGTCTTTTTTTGGGTTGTCGGATCTCCTTAGTATCTCTAAGTGATTAAATTCTTAGAATATGTCAAAAACCTAGTGCACTAGGATTGGATTTTGCCCACTCTAGATTGCAAAAGCTGCAGAGTTGACCATTACTAAGAACCTTAGTGCTGCCAAATTTTCTTTTTTAGGACTATGTGTGTGATTGAAAAATATTTTGAGAACATACATAGTAGTGGTGCTAGGGATTAGATTTATACTATGACACTATTCTTGTTTATGTGCAAGGTTGCTTTGTCCCTTGCCCATTGCTTCTAGATGTTTGCTTGAAATCCCTGATTGCTGTTCTATGTGCCTGATTATTATTTATAAATCTAAAATTGATCTTAGTTGGTTAAAAAAGGACAATTCATTATTCATCATTTGGACTCTAGGGTAACTAAGTTTTTGTCATTCCTAAGTTGATTTGACCATTGTGGACATAATCTTGAGCATCTAAACTTGTTTTCGCTTTGAATCCTTGCATCATAGCTATCTTTGAGTTAGTAAGTCTTGTCTTATCTTGTCACCAATATCAAAACATGCAAAGTTAGAGATTTCCCTAGTGGAGAAATTTTTCTTTGGGATTCTTTGATTTCATCCTTGGATTGTGGGTATTCACTTATCTAAACATATCAATTTATCTCATATTATTATATTTTATTATAGAACATTATAACTCTTGGATAATTCCATAATTGTGAGACCAATAGTGGCATATTGTGTTAACCAATCGTGATACCTCTATTGGATTATTAAGTTAATGAGAGTGATAGACAATTACATTATTACACCTTATTAATTGGAGAAGTGATTACTTTACTACCCAAGAGTGAGACCAACACTTCTTGGAGTCTTCCTATTTACTAGTTTTTTCCTCTCATTCCGGTTACAATTAGGTTTCAAGTGAGTCATGGTAAACAACCTCAAGTTAACTTTGGTCAATTACTCTTAGTTTGAACTCATAAAAAATGTAAAGGAAAAGAACTTATCTTTGATCAAACACCTAAGGGAAAATCAAAAATTGAGTTTACTCCTCTTAGCAATCTTAGTAAATTGAAGATACCTAGGCCCTCTTCGCTTTTTGAGCAAGACATGTTATCCACTGTAAGCAAAGATAATAACATGGATGACATGATAAGTGATAGATTATTGAGGCAACATGGGGTTAAACCTTTTTGATCTCGCATAACTCGTGAATATATTGATGGAACTACCTCAACAAATGATTTTTTTGGAGGAAATCAACACTACTCTCCATTTCTTTCTCCTCCTAGATTATCACCTAAATCTTCTCACCAAATGGATGATAAAATTAGACAAGATGAATTGGAAAAGATAGCATACCTAGAGAAGAAAGAGAAACAAGTAGCACAACAAATCAATGAAAGTTTGGCTAGGTCTCAAGAATTTATCAAAAAAACTCCAAGAACCCCTAATGGTTAGTTTAGTAAAGCGAGTATGTATACAAAAGCCCAAGCTAGAAAAATGGCTAAAGATATGGCTCAACAAATGGTTAATGATATTCTTTCTCAAAGAGGTAATGTTTCTCCACCTCCTATATCTCCTAGAGGTGACGAGGAGAGATGTCTTCTACAAGAAAAATAAGCTTACAAGGATGCATTCATACAACATGGGGCAAAAAAGAGAGCTCATGAAATAGCACATCATAAACTTTTGCTTGGTGGTGGTAATGGTTCTCCACCTCCTTCTCCTCCTCTAAGAGTTACTAGACATATGTCACCTTCACAATCTTCTAAGGAAATAGGAGACAACCATCTACTCCTCCTAGATATCAACAAAGCCAAATGTCTCCTCCAAGGAATTCACAACAATAGCCTCAATTTACTACACGTGGTTTTGGTGTGGATTATGATTTATTAGAGCAAGACCTAGAATTTCAAAAGTACATGGATCAATACATTCAAATTAATAAGGATAAATACTTCATGGATTTAATCAAAAAAGGTGTTAAAGTACCTTATGATTTTGATGTGAATAATAATATCAAGAGACAAAATCCTTCATTTCAAGAACAAACTAAGAAAAATATGAAGATGTTAATGCATAAAATTACACCTAAGAATAAATTTTCTCTACATAGTGTTTTTCCTCTACCTTTTGAGAGGAGTATTCTAGAGGTTGAATTCCCTAAGAAAACATAATTTCCTCATTATGATAAGTATGATGGGAATGGAGACACTAGTGATCATGTGAGACAGTTTAATGTTTTGAGCTTGGAATTTTCACATAAAGATGCTCATCTTATGAGATTGTTCCCTAGGAGTTTAAAGGGTCAAGCTATGAAATGGTTCACTAAGATTACTCCCACACTTAAGAATTTTGAGGACCTTGTTCAAAAATTTATTCAACACTTCTCTTGCAATTTTCAAAAGCCAGTGTCTATGTTGGATTTATGCAACCTCAAACAAGATCAAGGAGAAACCTTTGTTACCTTTTTGCAAAGATGGAGAAAGTTATGTTCTTGTTACTCTAGAGAAATTCTAGAAAAAGAGAAAATTGATATACTTGTGAGTAATTTGGTTCTTGAATTGAGCAAATGGGTGTTTGAGACTTTTCATAATATGGTAGAAACAAATTTCCATATTGAAGATGTTTTGAAGAATCAAGGAATTATCAAGCATAATAGCAATAAGAATAATAACAACAATGGAAATAAGAATAGGAGTACTTCTTATAAAGGGAATCAATGTGTGGTTAATTATGGTATAGCTGATGCACCTAAGTTTGATGACCAAGCAAGTTACAAGTTATCAGATAGTGTTCATACTATGAAACTTCAAGTATCTTCTTAACAAAATAATAGAGATAATTCTAGATACAATTATAGAAATCCTCAAGAGAGAAGAACTTTTACAAAGATTGGTAGACCTTATGAGAATTATTTGGAAGAGTTGGTTGATGGCAAGCTATTAACTTTGATTGAGAATTGGCAACCGCCTCCTATTAAGGGTATGCACTGGGATGATAATGCCTATTGTAAATATCATTAGAGCAAAAATGGTCATACTATGAAAAATTGTCAAAGGTTAAAACACGATATTCATAATTTGATTGATAATGAAAAGTTAGTAATTGATGGTGCCAGTGATTCTACTAATAATGATCATCAAACTTATAAGGATCCATTGCCTAAGCATGAAAAGGGTGAATCATTTAAGAATGGGAAAGATCAAGTAAATTATACTTATTCTAATCAAAATTATGGATATTCTAATGTAGAAAATGTTATCAACATGGTTACAATTAAGCAAAATGATGAGGATTTGAATCATCCACATAATCTTGCCTTACATATTGAAGTCATGATTCACAGAACTCTTGTTATACATGTGTTGATAGATGGGGGTGCCGAGTTGAATATTTGTCCTTTCAACATACTTGAAAAGTTGGGATATTTAGAACAAGATATTGATACTAGATAGTGTTAGAGTAAATAATTAATTTCTTATTTATTATTTATTCTATTACCTAAGATTACTTAGGTAAATTCATGTAGTTAATAGTTGTAGAGATAAGTTGTTGACAACATGGGAGTTTGTTCCCTTCTAGCATGTTCCACCTTTTTGTGGAAAGTGCACTTTGTTGTCAACCTTATCTTCTAACACCTTCCAAGCTTTCTCTACAAGATCCCTTGAGGCCTTTATAAGTGGTCTCTCTCTCTCTCTCTCTCTCTCTCTCTCTCTCTCTCTCTCTCTCACACACACACACACACACACACACACACACATTGTAAATTCATCCATTCACATAACAATTTTAATTTTCTATTGTGAAATATTTTCTTGTGTGGTTCTTGCTTCTAGCTCTTGCTCCTTAGGTTTCTCTTTGACAAGCTATTTGCATTGTAGGTGATCTTGGTGCATTTCTAGAGTTGGATTCTCAACTCCTACATAAGTGACGAAGCATGTCAAGAGCATACTTCTGTTGATACACAAAAATCCCAGTAGGGGACCGATCAATTTGAAGACCAAGAAAGTAGTGCAGCGAACCAAGATTAGTCATCTCAAATTGGTCCATCAGTGCATGTTTTACATCTTGGAGCATGGATGATGAGCTACTTGTAAGGATAAGATCATCAACATACAAAACAAGAATCAAAATCTCGTCACCAAGACACTGTATATACACTGTGGGATTGGAATAGCAGAAAGTGAAGCCTGTACATAGCAGACAGGAGTCCATCTTCTCATACCAAGCCCGAGGGGCTTGTTTGAGACCATATAATGAATGTCAAAGCCTACAAACCAAGGTAGGATCCTGCACAAAACTTGGAGGCTGCTCCATATAAATCTCCTCAGGGATATCACCATGTAGGAAGGCACTTTTCACATGCTTGATTGTAAGCCTACTCCTACACTATTTTAGTCGGGTGTCACTTTTTCTACCTCCTGCATTTCACCTTCAGTGGATGCTACTTTGTATCAGCAATTGGTTGGCAACTTGTTGTACCTAACACACACTCGTTCTGATCTTTCCTTTGCAGTTGGCCTTGTTACCAGGACCTATCCTACATTTCATCTTAGTTTTTGTGAGCTTAAGGCATTCCCCTAAGTTTCACTTAAGGGGGGGTGTTAGAGTAGATAATTAATTAATTAATTATTATTTATTCTATTACTTAAGCTTACTTAGGTAAATGCATGTAGTTAATAGTTGTAGAGATAAGTTGTTGACAACATGGGAGTTTGTTCCCTTCTAGCATGTTCCACCTTTTTGTGAAAAGTGCACTTTGTTGTCAACCTTATCTTCTACCACCTTCCAAGCTTGTTCTACAAGCTTCCTTGAGGCCTTTATAAGTGGTCTCTCTCACATTGTAAATTCATCCATTCACATAGCAATTTTAATTTCTTATTGTGAAAAATTTTCTTGTGTGGTTCTTGCTTCTAGCTCTTGCTCCTTAGGTTTCTCTTCGACAAGCTATTTTCATTGTAGGTGATCTTGGTGCATTTTTGGAATTGGATTCTCAACTCCTACAGATAGAAGGTTACTATTAGAGCTTATAATGGTAGTGAAAGAAAATCTAAAGGATTGGTTGTTTTACCTATTCAGATTGAGTTAGTTGAGAGAGATTTTCTATTTCATGTGGTTGATACTAGTACCCTTTCTTATAACATTTTTTGGGTAGACCTTGGATACATGAAATGAAAGCCATTCCTTCCACATATCATCGGTGTGTTACATTTGCACATAATGAAATTGAGATGTGTATTTTAGGAGTTAATACATTGGCTATCAATAATATTTTAGCAGAATCACATATGCCTTTGGATAGAGTTTCAGATGAGATAGTTGAAGAATCTATAGAATGTGTGATAGAATCTAAGACACTTAATAGTGAAATAGAGGGATGTGAGGTTTTTTCTTTGGTTGAACCTTTACTTCCTATGGAAGAAGTGGAAGAAGGAAGTGTTGTCAGAGATTGGATTTACAAAGAAGAAAATGATGATGGACCCATTTTTGATGTTTATGATGATGATGATGAGGAAGTGTATATACTTGATCAACAAGATATATGTGATGATTTGATCCCTTTTACTAATCTTCTTTGGGGAGATGGACATGGTTCAGTTAATGAAGCTTTTTCTTCAAAAATTCAAAATGATTCAAATATACAAAATAATGATGAAAGAGCATATTCAAATAAGTATGAATTAGATTTATCTTTAGAGCCTTCTATAGTTGATTTGGGTATTGATGTGATTCATGCTTATGATTCTCAACCCAGTATAATTAATGAGATTTCAAACTCACATATTTCTCATGAGCTAGATTCTCTAGTTATTAGACAACTTTATGATTCAAGAGAAATTGAGAGGAACTTGATAGACTTTGATTGTACAGTTGCCAGCAAGGATGTTATTTATATTTACAATATTGAGCCTTTAGAGGATGAGATTCCATCATTGAGAGTTACTCTTAACATATTAGTGACAAATGAAGATTATAGAGTTATGAGATTACAAGAACTTGAGTAACTTGATGAGAAGAGAAAAACTACTTTTGATCACACGAGATTTTATCAGAAAAGATTGTCTAAGACTTATGACAAGAAAGCTTTCCCTAGAGAGTTTTCAGTGGGAGATCTTGTTTTGCATGAGAATCCTAAGAATAAAAAAAATAGAGCTCAAAAAGGAAAATTTGAGCCTAATTGGTTGGGTCCTTTTATTATTACAACTACTTTTGGATCAGGTGCCTATTTGTTGTCTACACCTGAGGGAGTTCAACTCCCTATTCCTATCAATGTGCTTCATTTGAAAAAGTTCTATTCCTGATATCCATTCTTGTTGGGGGCATCTGTACATATTTATGGGTCCTGAAAAAATACAAAAAAAGTGATATATTCCAAAAATACAAAAAAAAAATTTAAAAGAAAAAATAAAAGAAATGGTATTTTTCAATATCAACAATAGTGTTCCTTAAATATCTTAAACACCAAAATAGTGTTTCTTAACACTACCTTGAGAGTCTTGTCTTGATTATCATGCTTTACTTTATACTTAATGTTGAGCTATGCTTTGATCTTTCTTTGTATGATGATTTTTCATTGCTATATATACATGTTTACTGCATTATATCTATATGTTTTTTAAATATTCCTTCCCTAGTCATTTTTGTACTAGGGGCATGTGATTTTTTTTTTTTAATGTGTGATTTGATTAGTATTGATGAGTTTATCTATGGTTTTCTTCGGGATGCATAGCTAGAGAACTATGGACCATGAGACACATTTTTGGTTGATTTCTTGTTTGTGTGATTTTGATCTCAAGACCCACAGTGTTTCTCAACACTACCGGATCCCATTCATATCATCATAGTTTCCTTGGTGACTAGTGATGATTGTGGGAAGCTTCCAATCACATTTATATCTTCAGAGTACTTCGGTGATTAGTGATGATTGTGTGATCTTTTTGATAGAGTTACATTCATATCTTCATGGTTTCGACTAGTGAAGGTTGTGTAGCTTGGCTCGATGATTAAAACTAGGATCTTAATCTTGGCCGAAATGAGTAAGTACATAGAATGGACAGAAGCGTCATATGGACATGAACATGCATTTTATCCCCTCTTCTTTTTGGAGGTTTTGATTTGTTTGTTTACCCTTTGGAGGTCTCCTTCATTTCTTTGCTATCAGCTTTGATCATGATTGTGCCTTTTAGTACACGTCACTTGTTCGTGATATCAATCAAAATGTCATATCTTACATAGTTGATGGTTTTTGAGGCATTTTCCCTCTTCTTCTTTCCATCTTCTTGTCTTTCATTCGCTCCCCTTCTTTCTTTTGATTTGGGGCATGCTTTTCACGCTTAGTGATTTAACCTTGGTTTCTTGATCTATATCTTGCTTATATTTCATCATGAACCTTTTTCTAATTTGATCATATCTATCTTGTTCTTGCTTAGCCTTTCCTTCATTTGAATTTCAATCCCAAGGGGGCAAGAACACTCTATTGAGCTTCATTGTTTGCAAAGTTGATTCAAACTCTACTCATCTTTTTCTGCCTAGCTTGGGGCAGATGGTTATTGTACCTAGGGCAAGTCAATGCATGATTTTTCATTTTCTGGGTGTTGATATTTTTCTTTTGCCTTTATATATATTTTAAAAAAATTATAGTTGCTAAAAACTCTTTGGGTAGACCTACAATTATAAGACCCGCAGCAACATATTGTGTTTCAGGCACTGTAAGACCCCAGATGGCATGTTGAGGGAACAAGAGTTGGATGCTTAATATTTATATATTTTTAACATAAATCAATCTTTATACACACTTTATTGTATAGTTCCTTTACTTAATGTGCTTGTCATGTACATGGACAGACATTAGTCAAAGAGGGGCAAATGTATGCACCCTAAAATGGTCACCTTGACTATGTGCCCTAGTTTCATGATTTATCTCAAGCTTGAATTGATATTTACATCACCATTTCCTTTGATCAAATTTAATTATTTGAATTATTCAATTTATTTGAATTATCTAATTAATCATTATTATTTTACATCAATTTCCTTGATTAAATTGTAGTTTATTTAATTAATTTTAAATAAATGGTTGGATCATCTTGTTTTTTGTATTATTTAATTATAGGAAGTTTTTCCCTTTTAATTAAATAAAACCCCTCCTCACTTAATTTTATGTGCAACAATTATTATTTTAAAAGAAATAATTAAATAAATGTCACACACTTTATTTTATAAGAAAAGGGATTATTTTACATTTAAATTAAATAAAAACACCCCTCATCTTATAATTTTTATGGAGTTTTACACTCCACATCTCTTAATTAAATGATAATTGCACATTCTCTTATGTGGGTCACAACTTTTCATTTAATTTCATTTTCCCTCCAATTTGGGAATGCCTCTTGGCTT
The DNA here is from genome assembly GCA_028749045.1 of Cupressus sempervirens. NCBI lineage: Eukaryota > Viridiplantae > Streptophyta > Pinopsida > Cupressales > Cupressaceae > Cupressus > Cupressus sempervirens. The sequence goes on from CM053792.1 coordinate 896,565,681, forward strand.
TGGTATATAAGGAGACCTCCTTCCTTCATTTTAAAGGGAGGCAACATTTTATTATCACCATTATTTGGAGCTTTTATGTGATTTCCTTGAGGATTTGGAGCATTCTTGCATGTTCATGATCATTTGAATCTTCCGTTCATTGGATGTACTTGTGAAGACCAAGGCTAATGTTCATATGAGAGCCACCATTATAAACCTTTGAAGGTCTCATTGATGATAGGAAGCTATGAGTTGATTCTTGAGATCTTGTGATTTCATGGTGTTATTTTGAAGGATTTCAAGTATAAGGATTCATAGAAGTGTGTTTTCATATTTGTTCACATTTTTCACACATGTGTAACTTGTTCTTCTAAACTTTCCAAGTGTAGCCAGCCTTTGTAACCTTAAGTAGATTATCAATGCATCATGTTACCACTATTTTAACTAATCTTTGTACTTGATTACATAAGCATAACTCAACCTTTCCTCTAGGTGTTGTTGAACATTACATCTTTTGATCAAATCCTCTTCATCAATCAACTAAGTGATAGTACTTGAATCTTATAAGCAACTGTCTTACTAGAAAATAGCATGGTTGAAATCAATGACAAAACAATAATTGAAACACATAATCTTTTTGAACAATCTCCTTCTTAACAATGATCTTTTCAATTAGATTTTAACATATGGTTACCTCTATTATTTATTTGGTCTGAACCAACTTCTATAATTCCTCGATATATTCTTTCACACTCCTTCCTTCTACTTTAGGTTTTCTAGAAAGTCCTAAATAAACTAACTTGGAAATTAGTTGGTAAGAACTTGGATTTTAATTTTTCAATTACCATCCTATCTTATGACTTGATTTTCTCCTTGTGTATCCTTTGAGTATCAATCTGCAAATGGTCCCACCACAAGAATGCATGACCTTTCAACTTGGTGCAAACATATTTAACATTTTTATTCTTTCAAATTCAAATTACTTTAGTATCTTAATGATTGAATCAAGCATTTCACATAAATATAGCCTTCCATCATAATCATGTTGATTAAAGTGGAGGTTTATATTTACTTTGATTATGGCTCTAAGGAATCTTTCATCTCTCTTCCTCCTCAACTTTGTCTTCATCCCCACTCACATCATTAATGTATCTACCTCTTCTCTAGGTAGTTTCCATAACTTCTAATATAGATGCAATTTATCTCAACAATTTCATCACAACTAGATCTGCACCTCTTCATCTACAAATCATCTTACACAAGTCCGCTACAATCACAAGTCATATCCTTACTCTTCCACCCCACAAAAATCAATCTAGTATTTTTTAATAATTAGAAATAGAGATAAACTTCCTCAAGAAACTTTCTCTGATACCACTTGCTTAAGGGATCTCAAAAAGATATGTCTAAACCATGCAAAGGAGTCACAAAATGGAAACAAAAAAGAACAATCGAGATAAAAGAAAGATCAACCTTTGCATTATCAAAAATTTATGTACATTGGGTCTATAACAAGAAATCTTATATTCTAGGATTAACCACATGATTTCATATATAAATCTTATGTCTTAACCTTCAAGATGTTATATTATTATCCATTATTTATAGAACTCTCCTTAATAGACATCCATATCATTCATAAAGCCTTTACAATGCATGAGTCATCCTAAAAATGATTACATTCCCTAACAAGAAAAAAATTACAAATTGTTGGCATAAAGTTATTTGCCATTAGTGACAACACTCATCTTACAGTTTACACCGAGTAATACAGTTCTAACTGAGTAATGCAGTTCTAACCGAGTAATACAGTTCACACTGAGTAATACAGTGCAAACCAAGCATTGGAGACACAGTTCAAACCAAGCACTAGAGATACAGTGCAAACCGAGCACTGGAGACACAGTTCAGACCAAGCATCAAAGACACAGTTTTAACCGAGTGAAGTATCACCTAGTGTCAACTGAGTAAAGTTGCACTTAGTGTTAACCAAGTGAGGAAGCACTCAGTGTTGACCGAGTGAGGAAGCACTCAGTGATAACCGAGCTTAGGAGGTTATCGAAGAAGTTAGTTTCTACCGAGTCACCAATGGTTACCGAGTTCATGGCAACGTTGTATGACTAGTATGAACCGAGCCCCTACCTCTACCGAGTGCATGACGATGCCGAGTAACGTAGTGGATGTTGCGTATCAGAAGGTCATCAAGTCTGTCTGAAGAACCTGAGTTTATTTTACCATTTGGCCGACTCAGTTATATTTTGTTTACTTGTGTTTGGCCGACCTTGCATAAATAATTATTGGAATGGTATATATATATATATGTAATGTATTATAGACATTGAAGTGAGATAGATATTCAAGAAGACATACAAGATATCTGGATGATAGTGCAAATAAGAAATGATTTCATCAATCACAGAATGTGATCTACAATAAAGAACTCAGTCAAGTTGTAAGTTAATCTGTTGGTTCATCCTAACAAGTAAATCAATTTTTGTAAAATCCTTTAATAGGCTAGACTTAACCGTCTTTATTCAAATCTCCTAACAGAGTGCATACTTATAAAGTATGTTTGTAAATCCTCTAACAAGGTGGATCTAGCAATCCTCTGTGCTCCTAACAGGGTAGATCACCAGAAGTGATCATTGTAAGCCTTAACTGGCCAACTTCATACTGCAGTAACAAAGCTTTGTGGGTATCATCCCCACCCCAGTTTTACTTTCTATTTTTGGAAGGTTTCTGGGTCACCAAATCTCTGTGCGTATATGGTTTAAATGTTTAATAGATTTTATGCAGCAGGACAGATAAGTAAATGTTGTGTTGTTACTGATTCACCCCTCCCCTCTCAGTAACCTATTATATCTTGAATATTTCCAACACAAATATATGTTAGGGCCTAGATCATAAGGATATCCCTCAAATTGACGAAATATGAAGGGAAATCTCACAAGTACGTTGGCCATAGAATTAGTAACATCGATAAATGTACTATTATGTTTCATTGATTAGGAATTTCCTTCATGAGATTGAAAAACATAAATTGGTTGTTAAATATGAAGAATGTAACAAAGTTTCACTAATAATCTTCAATAACACAAGCATGAAGAAATAGGTCAAGGTACGAACCTAGGTCAAGATTTAACATGATTATAGGAAAATGCCACCAAGTGTGTACTAGATAGGAACAAAAACTTGAGGTGTGCTAAAGAAACTTGGAGACCATACAAATAAGAAAGTGGAAACAAAATTGGTTAGATGCAAGATTGCCAAGAACCTAAGATGCTCCTGCATCACGTAATAAAGAAGGAAACCATAGGGTAATTGAAGGAACTTAAACTAGTGCATATTATGGCTCTTCTTTTAAATTATTCCAATGACAAAACCCATGTGAGTGTAACACATTATTTCTTCAATGTTGTAGTTTGATTTCATTGGTATAATGGAATGTAGGTGGTTCTCTCTTATATTTTCTATTTTCTTCTATAAATTATTGTTGTGTCTTTGGGTTTGTAAGGGAAGTGTCCTCTCATGAAGTGGTGTAAAGGAAGAACTGTGATGCTTTAGGTAATGAACATTTCTTGGCTTAAACTTGAAAATTAGAAATTAGCATGATGAGGCATTGTGTGGTATTATGCATATGATATTTTCTATATGGTGTTAGGGAGATCGTTATAATTTGATTGACATAAAATGCATGATAGACATGCCAACACCTATTCCTTGAAAAATGATGTATTTGTTTAATAAATTGAATCTCATGAAGGGGGTGGAGGAAATGGTATGTAGTAACAGTAGAATGTGTTTAGTTGATAGAAAAAACTTTCCGAAAGCTATGAAACACAAACATTTGTGTTATGTTTTGTTTCCTAGAGTCGATAGAGAAGATGATAACAAGATAGATATAGACTTGCTTCATATAACTATATAGCCAAAAATGAAAATACATTTCATAGAATGCCTTCAATGGAGCATAAAGAATTGAATGAAATATTTGAAGGTTTTTACATTTTAAGAAAACTTCTTTTTTGTTAATGAAATTATTATTGAGTTATAATTCATATGGACCAACTAGGGTTCAAACTAAGGACTTTACATTTGTTGTTTCTCAACCAACTTAGCCACTAGCCCATCTTTGACCAAATTATATTGACTCGGACATAACTTATTTCTAAAATTCTTATAAACTGCATTACATGAACTTTGAACTTTGAACTGTAAACATATTTTTGATATTACATATTATATTAAATCAGAACTCTTTTTTATTAAACTTAAATCAAATATCTTTTCCATTTGCTAGTAGAATGCTCTAGCAACCAAACTATTGATCCTTCTTTGATTAACTCATTGCTGATCAAAATATAACTTACTTCCAACAATTATTTGAACTCTTAAAAACATAAACATCTTACTATATTAATCTCATATGAAATATAACAAGATTGAATGCCTCTCATCCATTCGTAGAAACTTTCTCTGATTTCTAAAAGATTTCTACAACATTACTAATTTTCGAAAAGAAAACATGACATGATCTTAGTAGTTAGAAGTGGGGCAGTTGAATTGACTCAACGAGAACCCACATGTAGATAAACATGCTTACAAATCTCATGGCTGATTTCACCGGACAGATATATAACAAAATGGGATGTTTCATAGATGCAATGAACAATAACCATACGGTGGAGTAAATTAAATTTAAGCCAATGGATTTTTAATGTCACCGAAGGAATTAGGTGTCTGATGTAGTGCATTATTTAACCAAATTTTCCATCTGGGCAGATGCTTCTTTGAATGCTAAAATTTAATGGAGACATGAAAGGTGATCAATGAAAACTATATAAACTTACGTTCGTAATTATGCAGAGAATGTGTGCAGAGCGAGAAACGCCAACTTCCATTTGATGTACGACGGTATGTATCTTCTCCTCACTCTGTAATTAGAACAGATTTTTATAAACTTTGTTTTATAAGTGATTTAGAATCCAACTCAGGATTAGGAATGATTTATTTAGTCAAAAATCTAATGATCTTCTTGTCACCCTATCTTCTTTTAGATCTCTTCTTTGCAAAAATTGCAGATTCTTGAAAATTATCTACTGCTATCGAAACTTATTAGTTGTTTATGGTGTGAAGTTTTAGTTCATAATGGAGGGATATGGAAGTTTATTTTTTACTGTTGATAATTTTTCAATCTGAGAATATTTTATTTTTGTTATTGTAGAGATCTGATTTTTTTGGATATAGTTTATATATATTATGATTAATTTGAAGGAGGAGATGGATTCTAAATTTTAATTTGTTTTTGATAGTTTATAATTCTATTGAAAAAAACTAGTGTAGTTTTACATGATTCTTTTTAGAAATTAAAATTTAGAAGGTGATATTCAAATCTGATTTCATTAATTAAAACAAAATTGAGTGTATTTAAGATGCCACATCTAAATAAACTATAAACTTTAATATCAATCTGTATATTAAACTTTCTCATGTGAATTATTCAAAAATTGAATAGAAGATTGATAGCTCTAATTTGTGTTAGTTCTAAAAAATTTAGATTATACAAGGATCTCCTATAATGGGTGTGGTTGATTAGGTGAAGCAATTTCTATTTTGTGGAGCTTATAGTGATAAAATCAGTGTATTTACTCATACTATATTTATGTGCCCAATTTTTTTCGTTGTGCTAGTATAGAGGTCTTTCATCTCCATTATTGGTCTTGTCTATTAGTATCCTATTCAGCTCCAAAGAAGAAGACCATTGTGGAAGGTTAATAGACCAGTAACAAGGGTGAAAGATCTCAATACTAAAATGACCAAAAGAAAATTAATTATTTAATATATATAGTATGAATGAAAACATTAATTTTATTGCTATAATAAGCTTGTTAAATGGAAAATTGCTTCTCCAAATCAATCACTCCTAATATAATAGTTCATAGTAGCTACTACAAATTATTTGTACATTAAAAACATTTAACATTTCTACATTGTACATTTGAATTATATCTTTCATTTTCTTTAGTTAATAGTAAATTGTCTCTTGTATAAATTTATATTTAAATTAATGGTAATAACATTTAAATTATAATAATTTATTATTAATGGTAATAACATTTGATGTCATGGAGCTTAGGTAAAATAATAATTGTAATTTTATTATTTTTAAAATTGATCATAAACTTCTTGAAAAGAAATTGTGACACTTTTCAATGTTTACAAATTGGTTGTCGTAGTAAGATGTGTATAAGCTAGGATTCATTTATGACATTTATGATAATTTTATGGTATCTTGTAATCTAATGGGTTGAATAGCTTATTTGAAAAATGGCTCTTCATTATAGAGAGATGAAGAATTAGAATGAATCTTTGTTACATGATATATTTAATATAACAATTATAATTTTCATATAAATCATCCTCAAATATGTTGTTAGTGTCAATGGGCCCTTGGTCTAGTGGTAAAGTTGAATGGCTCACAAAGAACCCACTACAGATCAAGTCTTGATGAGTAAGGCTCGAATTAGATATGTATGTATGTATGTACATACATACATAGGAACAAGAGCTAAATGACTTCAATGTTCAAAAATTATTAGTATCATTGTTAAAACCATAACTTCGTAAAGTGGAAGTTTGGAATAATTTTTGGAAAAGAAGTCGAGAAATTGGAACAAGGTTATTTTATCAAAAATATATTAGAATTTGACCATGAATTAGTGATTGCGTACATTGTTCTTCATTGTAATAGATAATATAACTTTGGATTTATGGCTTTATGTACATGAGATTCCACATTTTTCTAAAGTAAGAAGATAATGCATGCTATAGTACAAGTTAAAGAACAATCTTTAAAGATGAGTTTGGTTATTCATATTGAAACTAGTGCTATATATTTGTATTTATACAAGAAATTCTTGGTACATGCATTGTGTTTTCATTCCCGAAATAAATTTTCCTACGTACATCCTCCATTTTATCTTCTTTTTCTCATTTTATTTTTCTCTAATTTTATATATTTACAAATCTAAAAAATATATATATTCTATATATTTTTAAGATTTGTAAAGTATAAAAGTTCTTTCATAAGATTAATGGTGAAAATGAACCTTAGTTTCCAACATTTGGAATTTAAATTTGGTTTTGAGCTCTAGATATTATGCTTTGTTATTTTCTTTATTCTAAGAAGCTTGTGTGAACCTAAAGGAAGGACATATGGTTATTTGTTTTAATCATTAAGACATGAAAAAATAGTAATTATTATTATTTTTCAATAAATAATGTTTTGTAATTGTATGATAAATAATAATTTTAAATAAAAATATATTTATTATTAGACTTGGAAAAACTCCAGATTGCAATGGACATTTTATAATCTATATATTTGTGAAAAAAAGTATATCTTCTCATTAGATGTTTTAGTTATATTAATGACTTTAATGCAAAAGATTATTTTAGATTAAAGATGTTTTAATTACAATTGTAAAATATATTAGATGTGATCTGTTAGATAACTAAGAGGGGGGTGAATCAGCTATCCTTGAGTCCTTCAAACAAGTTTCAGTGTTGTAACAACTTAAACTTATCAGCAAATAAACTCAGTAAAAAGACTAAACTTCATCAACTGAATTACAACAGTAGATAACAATTTTCACATGCAAACATGAAATAACATGTAAAACAGTCATACACACATGAACACCAATATGTTTAATGTTGAAACCCGATTAGGGTAAAAACCACCTGGGACTTGTCACCGCAAAATAATTCACTCTTCTGAAGTGAACTCGATTAAGAGCCAACCATGTCAAAGGTTGCATACACATTTTCTAGATTTGACCCTATTAGGGGATTTACACCAAAATTCATCTAGACCTTATTACCCTTAAATGAGTGGCCTATCTAAAGGAATTAAGAACATCCTCGTGAATGTCACTTGACAAAAGGATTTACGAATAGGGCTATTAGATCCACTCAGTTAAGATAGTTTCTACTACAATGGTTATAAAGTAACAGTGAAATGATCTAATAAATATACAAATGTACCTTTTCTTATTCAGATCTTTATTCCACTCAAATATTTCTTTACTCACTGATCATCACACTAACCACATCAATCTGCTTCACTCCACACTCCAAATTTTCTCGGTATGCCCTTTTGGACTATTCAGTTATCAATTTGTTCAACAACTTGACCAACAGCTTTAACCTTCTTGTATAGTCCTTATATAGATAGATGTTTTCCACTTAATCAAATCCATTAGGGTTTTCATAATTTCCTCTCATCCACATGATCAATTACCAACTCACATTCATTGAAAATGACACTACATAAAGTGTTTTACAAATCTCACCAGTTGTATCTTCTCCTAGGAACTTGTACTTTTCTTGGATCTCAAAATATGGCTTATATCTTCACCATCTAACCTTGCCTTGCCAATTTCATTCGTTGATCTTTGCTAACTGAATTTTTCCTTATCTTATAATCTTCTAGAATATTTCATATCTCCTCTCTATGTCATCCTCTACATGATCTTTCACAAAGTGTTCATATTTTACTGAACTATTTTCTTGCTTCGTCGAACACTGCCATCACTTGACTAATATTACACTCAGTTAACACTATTCTTGCTCAGTAACATCCGTGCTTAGTTAACACCTCCTTCTCAATTAACATTTTTCTCTTTACTTAACCTTCATTCTCCTTTTATCAACCACCATTTTTGGCTTGGTGTAACTCACTTAATTCTTCTTTTTTCACTTTTCCACTTTATTCCTTTCTTACCAATCAAACTAACTTGCTTGTGCATAATCTTAACTCTTCCATAAATAATATAAAATAAGAAAACCAATATTATCTTTCCATAGACCAATTTATTAGTTGTCTAATTAGGTTCACATATTTAACATCACTTCTTCATTTTTTCTTCTAACTTTACCATCCATTTCTTTATTCAACACCATATCCTTCATATGATTTGCAACTTACATGAACAAGTATTGTCAATTAGCTTGACAATAATGACAACATAACAACTGATCTAACTCTTCTACATAAAATTTATTTCTCAATTATATGACCTTATTCCTCATCAGTGTCAATTATCTCTAACAATCTTCCCCTTTGGTATTTATGGAAACACATATCTAAAAATATACCTTCCAATACCAAACTTCATTGATGGCAACACTTCAACAGTTAGGAATCTTACTTCTTCTTTTCTTCATGTACACCTTCCATCTTAGCCACACATTTTCTCATTTGATTATATTTATTTTATCTCATCATCTCCCACTTTGATTGTACTTCACTTTTTCTTCATACAATACTTCTTCCTTTCTCTATTCAAATCACATCTATGTTCTCATCTCTCCATTTCTTTACTCATATCATAAGTAACTCTCTTCACTACAATACTTCTCCCCTATATTGTTCATCTCTATTTTCCTACTCTTCTCCCCCTTTCATCATGTCTTCTATCCCATAGTAGTTGTATATTTCTTTCAAGCAACTCACTCCCCCTTTGACAACAATGTCAAAGGTATCAATAAACTTTATTGTAAACTCAATTTCTATATACTTGTACCTTAATGTACCTTGCATGTAGTGAACACTTATTTCATCATTTTCACCTTCTTCACAACTTTAGGCTACTCCTAGATATTGAACTCCTACATTAACTCATAAGTATATGTTCTTATAAAGCATGAATTAATGCAATCCAACATCTTCTTCTAGTGAACATTAGATAGAGAAATGACCCCTAGTTTACCTTCAAAATATTCAAAGGTAACCTTAGGTAGTGGCTTTGTAAATATATCAATAATTTGTTCTTTTAACTTCACATACTTTAGTCTCACTTGTTTCTCCTAAAATTTCTCTCTCAAATAATGATACTTAATTGATATATACTTTGTTTTAGCATGCATCACTAGATTATTTGAAATCTTTATAGCTCTTGTGTTGTCACAATAAATTCTTATATGATCAATCACTTCCTCTTCCATTCCTTCCAATAATTGTTTGATCCACACAATGCTAGAGAAATTGATTACAACTACTACATACTTTTCCTCACCAGTAGATTGTGAAATGTAACTCTACTTCTTCCTTGTCCATGTCACCAATCTTTCTCCTAGAAAAAACCTCCTCCACTTGTACTTTTCAACCATCCACATTGCCTTCCCAATTATCATAGGTATAAACTCTTAGCTCAAAATATTCATCTTTCTTGTATAATAAACCATAGCATTTGGTTCCTTTTAGATATCTAAATATTCTCTTCACAATAGTCATGTGTGTTTCTTTAGGATTAGAAGAAAATATTGGAGTATATATACTCACAAAATGAGAAACATATTGTAGCTTATCAATCATTTATTTATAAAGTGTTTCATTCACCTTAGTAGAGTCATCTTTCTTTTAAATTATTCATCATGTGATCATTAGTGTACCAATTGACCTTGATTCTTCCATGCCTAAGGTCTTCAAGATCTTTCTGGACTATTTTATGTATATGACATCCTTGATTTTTTGAACTTTCAATCTAATAAAGAATTTGATCTCTCCAAACATAGACATCTCATATTCATTTCTCATTTCATTATGAAATGATCAACACATTAGTTCATGTCCTCCAAATATGATAGCATCAACAAATATTTCAACTATTAAGATCTTATCTTTGAATTCAGTTTTTAGGTACGCATTATTGTTATCATTAATTCTTATGAAACCAATTATCATCAAATATGAGTGTAGTATTTACACCAAGCTTAGGATGCCTACTTCAGTCCATATAAGCCCTTGTGTATTTTTCATACCATGTTCTTCTGATTCTGATCTACGGATTCTTTTGGTTGCTCAATGTAGACTTCCTAGATTCTAGAATTTCATTCAGAAACACAAACTTCACATCCATTTGATAAACCTTGAATCCTTTGTAAGCCACATATGCAAGTAAAATTCTTGTACCTTCTATTATAGCAATAGGAGAAAATATCTCACCATATTTAATTTTTTCTTCTTAAGCATATCCTTTGCACACTAGTCTATCTTTATTCCTTGTCACTTCTCCATTTTCATTATGTTTGTTTCTAAAAATCCACTTTTTACCAATACCATTCTTATCCTTGGGTCTCAATACCAATGACCAAGTATTTTTCTTCACAATTTGATCACTTTCTTCATTCATAGCATTTATCCAATCTTCATTTTCTAGTGAATCTTTAACTATTCTAAGGTCAAATTCATAAATCAAACATGTATTTTATCTCCAATGATCTAGTTTCGTTAATGGTTCCTACTGACATACCTACTAAAATTGTCTTAGTTCTTTATTCTTCAACATCTTCTTCACTTGGTGGGGGATCAACTAGTCATTTGATTGCAGTTAGATGTTGTTTGTTACTACTTTTCATTACTCCAATACTTCTTGTTATTACTTGGGTAGGGTACTCAGTGCACCTTCCTATACATATACAAATCTATGGTAGTGTTTTAGTTCTTTCTTTCTTTCTTCATCAATCTTATCTACAAATTCACCAATCCTTATATTTGCACTTTTCACCATTTTTAGTAACTTTGTTCAAATATTTATAAGCTTTTTCTCCTTGTGAAATAACCTAAGAATATACCTTCATCATGTTTAGAATCAATTTTCCATTCCTAACATATTTCAAAATATAACACCTACTTCCAAAGATTTTAAAGTAGCTAACATTTAGTGTATGCTCATACTAAAGTTTATAATGTTTTTTTTGTACTTTTCTTCAATTGTACTCAATTAAGAGTATAGAAAAAAGTGCTAATTTCTTCTCTCTACAATATTTGTGCAAACTCTTTCTAAATCAAAAAATTTCTAGCACAATTCACTATTGATATGTTTCTTCTTTTAGCTATGTCACTATGTTATCGAGTCTTCAATGTAGAGAGTTGTCTAAATATTAATTCCATTCTTATTTCAAAAGACATTAAACTCATCAGACAAGAACTCACCTCCTCTATCAGATCTTAAACACTTTAATTTATTACATGTTTCTTTCTCAACTCTTTTCTTATACCATTTGAACATTTGAAATGTATCATATTTTTCTTTCAAAAACATCATTCTTGAGTAATCATTAACAAATAAAATGAAATATTGATCACCATTATAACTTTGCACTTTCATAGGACCAAAAAGATCAGTATGAACCAACTTTGGTAAATCATTGGATGAGTAAGTCTTGTTTTTGAAATTTGACTTAGTCATTTTACCAATCTTACATTGCTTACACATTACTTGATCAGGTTTCTTAAGCTTGGTAAAAATCTCACACTTTTCTTCCTACTAACATTGATTATGTTGTGAAAATTCACATGGAAAAAGCTTTTGTGTCATAGCCAAGCATCTTTGATCCTTTCAATCAAACATGTATCCTTAATAGAATCCATAAAGAATAGATTACCTCTTGTCTATCCTCCAATACCAATCAAATTTCTAGCATCGTCATAGCTCTTCATCTTTTTGTTTTGAAACTCTAGTCAGTGACCTATGTTGTTCAGTTGTGCTACACTCAAAAAATTGTATTTTAGTCCTTGTACCTAGTAAGCATTATCACACTTAATCTTCAAATTCAACATAATAGAACAGTTTCCTCTTGTAGGACATGGAGTGTCATTTCTAAGTTTAACAAATCCACCATCATAATGTTCAATATTATCAAACTTTTCAGTGTCACCAATGAAATAATGTGAAAAACCACTATCAATAATCCATGTATCATTCTTACTAGATTTAGAATAAGAGTTCTTTCATATTTTTACCTTTCATCATCTTCTGAATCATCTTTCATAGAAACATAATTTACTTCCTTGTCATCATCTTGATCAGCAATTTCATACTCAATGTCATCTTCCTCTGTTAGGTAACATGACTTATTTCCTTTGTCCTTGTAATATCTATTCTCTCAGTATCTATTCTCCCTTTTATCATTCTTATCATTCTTGTTCCTGTCAGAAAATCTAGATGCAATATGACCAACCTTTTTGCATTTAAAACAAATCAAGTATAATTTACCTTTATACTTTCCTTTTCCTCTTTGTAGCCTATTTGCATGCAGTGCCTCTAGCTCTTCTTGTTCTTTCTCCTCTAATTCGTAGTCACATACATCTTGACTGTAATGAGTGCTATTTTATTTTCTTGAACTACCAGTGGTTAGTGATGACTTGAAAGTAGTTTATATCTTTGGTAAATAATTATCTAAATTATTAAGCTCAAATGCAAACAACCGACCCACCAAAGCATCAAGGGTAATAACATTACTAAGTATGGATCTCAATTCTTGAATGGAAAAACTCTAATAGCATAGATAGGTAAGAGAGTTATAATAAATTTTATTACCACAACTTCTTCACTTATGATTCCACCAACTCCTTTGATAGCATTAACCACTTCCTTGATTCAGTTATTGTATTGCACAATGTTCTCACTTCCTTGCATTTTCATACCATCAAATTTTCCTCTACAACTTTCATCTTTTTCCCTCAATAAATTCTAATCTCCTCTATGAACAAATGTAAGTTTGTCTCATATTTCCTTTGTAGTAGCACAGTCTTTGACATCATCAAATTCAACATCAGTTATTGAAGATGCAATCTCTATCATCAAGGTATTGTACTCTTATTTTTCTTTCATCTTCTCAACTATCATAGTTCCAGGAGGTAGTGAAATGTATTGATTATCTAGGTAGTATAATGCATTGTCTCTAATTCCAAATAAGTACAACTGCATCCTAATTTTCCATGAAGGGAAGTTCTCTTTGTTCAACTTGAGTACCTCTCTCTTATACATCTTCGGATCTTTATCTTAAGTCTTTCAAACTTATTCCTCCACGAATCTTCACTTTGATACCAATTGTTAGATAACTAGGGGGTTAAATTAGTTATCCTTGAGTCCCTTACATATCTTTTAGTGATTTAAAAACTTAAAATTATCAGCAAATCTACTTGGTAAGCATATTAAATTGTGTAGTGCCTGCCCTAGTTTACATTTTATTATTATTGTCAAACTCTTTTAGGCCAATTTATGCTTTATGATTAGTAGCATTATCTTTCAGATTATCAAACATTGTTTCATATTTAGTTGATTTTATGATGAGACTACTAGGTACTAGTTACTTCATGTATGCATGATTATACCTCGATGATGATTATTACAGTGATTTCTGTAGTGCTTGCCCCTAGGTCACATTTTTGCTATCATGGTCAGAGTATGTTAGACTAGTAACATTGTTTTGAGACTAACAAATATTGTGCTATGGATTCAGTTGATATGTGATGAGATTATTTAGACACTACATTTCATATATGCATGATGATTATTACATTGCTTTCAGTTATTGATGATGATTAGTTAGATGGTTTATTATCACATGTGTTTTATTATGGATACTTACCCCATACTTGCATGTGTATGGTGTGCGTGTTTGCTCTTATGTTTGGCGTGTCTGATGTGGTTAAGGAAGGGAGTCGTAGTCACCTGCTAGTCAGGATCTACACGATGCACCACTTCCTGCCATTGCCTGTTTAGTTTAGTAAATATTGTGCTTGTACATGCATGGTTTTTATCTAGGTTGCAGGTACCGGGTATCGACTTCCCTGAATTGGCAGGATGAGCATACCCTATAACATTATCTCAATGATAAGAGAGGAGAGATAAATTCTCAAGTCCAAATCCCAACCTTTTAAGCCATTTGTCCTAATTGAAAATTGGGACAAGTATCTAAGTTGAGTACCCTCTGAATGTGTCAGATGACGTAATTCGTGATATTAACCCTTGGTTTGATTTTGTATGTATTTTGGCTATGATGATTTTCATATTTTTACCTTGTGAGTCTTTGGTGTATTTTCTATTAATTAAGCCTAATTAAAAGATTTAATTAATGGTTTAATTTAATGGAAAATTAATATTTATTTTTTATTTAATTAATTAGGAAATTAATTAAATAAAATAATAAAATTTGAAAATAAAAGTTATAAGTTTAAATTTGGAATGTGACAATATTTATTTTAATAATAATATATTTGGAGTTAATTTTTAAATAAATGACTAAATAATATTATTATTAAAGCTAATAAATATTTTAGCTATTAAGTTTTGGAAAATGAAATTTAAAAATGGAAAATATATTAAAATTATTAAAAGATTCTATATTTCATGTGATTAAAATATAAATATATTAAGATAAAACAAGTGGAGATATTAAAGTTAGTGCATGAGATTTAATAATAAATAAATTAAATTGGGAAGAGTAAAGTAAATATTATATTAATGATTGTGCATTATTTTAATATTTGCTCACATAGGAGTTGGCAAATTCTCGAAAGTTGTCATGTAGACAACACAGGAGTTTGCACTCTAAGAATGCACAAGTTGTCTACACTTAGGAGTTAGCATTTTATTTGAGCACATGGTGTCTACAACCTTATGACTCATCTAGAAGGTTGGAGAAGACTCATGTTTAGTTGTCATGCTTATCTTCTAGTTGTTTCTAGAGACACTCTAGGTGCATCTTAGAGGCCTTTAAATAGAGGCTCTCCTAGTGTGTTTGGACAAAATTAAATGGAAGCTTCAAAGCTCACATGCTTCTTTTATCACTTCTAGTCCCTTGGAGAGTTCAGTTGGCTTGGATCTTGGAGGAATTGTGAATGTTGGAGAAGGAAGGGATTTTCTATGGACTTATGAGGCATGGAAAATTAGCATCAGTGTCCAGGTGCACTCGTGATACTCACATATTCCCTTTTCACTCTTTCTCTTCTTGTCTTCTTCGTGACTGTTATGTGTCTGAATCTTCTCTATGATTGAATCTATAATTTGAAATTGGAATCTAGATATTTTATTTGGTTGAGAAGAAAACAATAGAAAACCCTAGATCCAATTGAGGAGGAAATTAGATCTGAAACGGGTTTGGGTTTGAATTAGAATCAAATTGAGAAATAGATTTAGAAAGGGTTTTAAATTTTTATAATCAAATCTATTGGAAGAATTAATGAATTAATTACCCTTTTGGAAGAGTTCTTAATTCGTCTAAATAGAAAGCCCTTCTTGTATAAATTGGATATATATGTTCTCCTTTCTTATATACATATGAAATTTGTATACATACATACATACATATATATATATATATGTGTGTGTGTGTGTGTGTGTGTGTGTGTGTGTGTGTGTGTTTAATACAATGCTATGTATTCTTGATAGTGAACTGCGAGTACACACACACACACACATATATATATATACGTATATACATATATAAGTATATATATACATATATCTATATAATTTTTTAAGAAAATGCAGTGGAGAATTCTCTCAATTAAATCCGAAAAAATGCACTGTTGAAACGTTATTAAAAATGTTTGATAAAAAAAAACAAAATTTTTAATATATATTAAAGAGAGGTGGGGAGGGACGAACCCGTACCCCCACCCCTCTCACGTCATACGAGTTGGCAGCTCTGCTGTCGTAGACACTGCGACAGCAGTGCTGTCGCAGGTCTGCGTCAGCAGACTACTTTGGCACTGCCGCTCAATACAGTGGACAGTCATGACGCATGGCCACGGGTGTACAGTCTGTCGTTCCAATTGTTATTTTGTTTAAAAGATATGTGTTTAATATTTAGTATATTATGTTGTGTTATTCATATGTTATGAAATATGAAAACGTTATTAATGTATATATATATATATATATATATATATATATATATATATATATATATATATATTTGTTAATACTAATATGTATTAAATATGAATTGTTATATAATAATGTTGTTATATTAACAATGTTTAAAATAAAGTAATAATAGTAATTTGTTAATTATTAATGAAAGGAGGAGGGACATTAACATTGTGTTATGTCTAGAATTTAATAATTAGCTTAATTAAATTAAGTCTAATTAATAGGGGATGTCATAGCTCTTAATTATTGTTATCGATAATATTGAGTTCATTAGAATTGCTAATTGATTATTGGAATTCGATGGGTAAGTTATTTATTGGAGATCAAAATTAAATGGGGAGTGATTAATGGAAATGAACTCATTTTATAATGCTGATGTTTAAGTAATAAAGTCAAAACTTAATCAAAGAGAGATTATCAATTATATCTTAATTATTTAATTTATTCAAATATTTACCCTTAGCTGATCTTAGAATGGTTGATCTTAAATTATAGCAGGGGTTAAACTTTAATTGACTCAACTTTTAAATGGGATATCCATAGGGTAGCAGAGAGTCCTCTCACTTGATAATAATCATTGAATTATTAGTCATGATATTTCTAATTAAGTTATGCGGTAGAATCTTAATTGAAATGAATATCGATGATACATTGAAAACTATTAATATCAGAGAATTGGTTTATAGTTAGCTATTAATCATCTAATATTCATTGGATCATTGATAAGTTTATGTAATTATTGATTAAATCAATTAATTAGAGTTAATTAGATTTAATTGATAATTAAGTTATGTAATAGAGTTTTTAATTGATTTGATAAGTATCTGCATCGAAGTTGACAAGTCGTACTCTCATGACTTGAATAATGACCTTAGATATTTTTGGTGAGACTTAGTAATATCTAATTGAGTTTTATTAGAATGTTAAAAAAGTCATGGATTGTGTACCTATGTTAATTGATTTATTGATTTAATTGATCATTTTAATAAAGTTATAATCTTCTTATTCGAAGATTGATAATTGGCTCTCTTATAATATAACGAATAATGATCCTTGATTTATGTTAAAAGTAGAGGTAACATTAAAGAAGAGTTAATTAATTAGAATATGGATCTTAGTTAAATAAAGAGAACAATTTAATTAAGGGTCATTGAAGATTAGTTTAATTAGTAGATATTTATCCTTAAGTTATTCTTAGAATATTATTTTAAATAATGGAAGGATAATGCTATCGGGGAACAAACGGGTTGACTTGTAGGTCAAATGATAAATCCTATACACTTGAAGTATACTGGTAAATAGAAACTGGAAACCTCTACACTTAATTCAACTATGTGATTTTAGCAAACCAAAACATGTGTTTGCATTGTGTATTCTATATGCTTCTTGTTTTGGGTTTTTGGGTTGACTAGTATTGACTAGTCTTAGTTTGTTACCAGAGGCTCAGCGGTTTATGAGATGTGATGGCATGTTGATCTTAATTAGTCTCAATCTTTCTAAACCCAACCATGGTAATGTGATTGTATGCTCTATGAGATGTTTGTATTTACTAATTATTATTGTTGATCAGTCTTCATGTGTGAAGCTGAGATGTATGTGTATGAGACACTTGAGCTAATCATTTTTGAGTCATCGATTAGTTATCCTTGGGATATTTTTTAGTTTCCATGATGGGACTGAAATGTTGATTTATTTCTTGATGATGTCATGTTGTGACATGTTTGACTCAACCATTTTGGAGTCTTCGATCAGTATGATTTTGAGATATTCTTGGTTGCTTGTTGAGAACCAATGGATATTGTGATTTATTTTGAGATATATTTTGGTTATTGAGAACCAATGGATACTTTTTATTATCAGTGATACCTTTAGTTGCCAATAGAGAACTGTTGTGGTCATGATTTTCTATGGATGCTTTTCAGATGCTCATGGAGATTTGATGATTCTTATTGTGGATATTTGATGCTTTTATCATGGATATTTGATGATTCTTTTTATGGATTATCTTTTGATATTTTTTCAGTCGCTTGTACAAGACTATGGTGATTTTATGATTTCATGAGCTTAGGGTAGGTTATCTACTTGTAGTGTCGGGAAGTGGCTTGCAATGGGGGCTGGGGCCCTAAGTGGCTGCCAGGGTAACTCATTGTAAGTTTGGTTAATAAGTGATAACATTTACACACTAAATGGGGATTAAATGAACCTAAAAAGATAATTGTTTTGGTTCTCGCACATGCCTCGAGTGCTTGTACAGACTAGGATGGGAGTAGAGAGAATGCATGGTTGCAACCTTGCATTCCATAGTATGCCTCGTCAGTATGAGAGGATACTAGTGGCCGCATGAGATCAGTATGGACCCGTGGAGTTTAGCTAACTGCCAGGGTAACTTGTACATGATATATGTGATGACACTTTCCCACTTGCATAGTAGGTTTCCTACATGTCATTGTTGTGCCTATGGGAATTAGATGTCGATTTTGTGTTGGAACCTTTGAGTTAGTATACTTTTAGGATTCCTAGACTTAAAGAGTATTCTTATGCTATGTGATTTTGGATAGCCTATTTGGGACTTGATATTATCTCCTCAGCATAGTAGGAGTGGACCACTTAGGTTCCACGCAGTCGGGTGGTAGTGTTTTTCCACTCTTATCATTTGAGATCCGTTTGAGACACCATGGCTGATGCATTCTTGGTTGATATTTATCTTCATTCTATTCTTGGAGCATTATGATAGATGATATACCCTATGATGGATGTATTTACTGGTATGTTTCTTATATTGATGATTTGCATATGTTAGATGATGTTATCTTATACTTTACTTTGCATGTTAGTAAGATGTTTTAGGAGTGACATTCCTACTATGTTAATACCGATGATCTCTTTGGTGCTTTGGAATGTTACACACAGAGGGATGGCTAGGATCCATGATGGTCTAATGATGCTATTTACGGTTGGGAGGAACCGTGTACTTAGTTATTTATGTTTGTATTATATGGTTATCTTTTATGATGGATGTTTATATCTTTATGATGATGATGTATCATGTATGATATGTGGTTTCATATACTTTAATTGCATCATGGATTAATATTGGATGATGATGTACTTATTTACATGGATGTTTACTCTTTAAAGCTTTTCATACCTTGTAACATGTACAGTGGATGATTGAGCTAAACTAAAATGTAATTACTAAAAGGACACTTGTATATGGTTTAAGAATGTTGGATGTATCATTGTTATTTCATAAGGATGTAATGTTAGATGAATAGTTAATTTAGATGTAATTCAACGTTAAGGGATCTTTAAAGAATGTAATCTATTATGTTATGTTATGTTTACTTGTATTTGAATTGTTGCTAATGCTTCCATTACTATGTATAAGTTGTGAATGGTTTAACTTTCATGTTTAAAAAAAACATTGTTTGGTAAACTTAGTGAAATTTTAGATTAATTCTTTGGATCCCTTGGCGGGGCATTACAATTTCAATCATTTGATGATGTAGATGGATTATTTATATAGGTTTTCCTATGGATACTTACCCCATACTGCATGTGTATGGTGTGTGTATATATTTTCTTTATGTATGATGTTTCTGATGTGGTTAAGGAAGGGAGTCATAGTCACCTACTAGTTGGGATCTACATGATGCACCACTTCCTGCCATTGCATGTTTAGTTTAGTATATATGTGTTTTTACATGCATGGATTTTATAAAAATTGCAAGTACTGGGTATCAACTTCCCTAAATTGCTAGGATGAGTGTACCCTATCACAATATCTCAATGGTAAGAGAGGGGAGATAAATTCTTGAGTCCAAATCCTAACCTGTAAACCAATTTGTCTTAAAAAATTATGACAAGTATCTGAGATGATTACCCTTCTGAATTCATTGTATGACATAAATTTGTGATTATAACCCTTGAGTTTGATCTTGTATGTGGTATTCTATGATGGGTTTTCATATTTCATCTTGTAAGTCTTTGGTGATTTTTCTATTAATTAAGTCAAAATAAAAGATTAATTAATGATTTAATTTAATGGAAAATTATTATGATATTTTCAATATTTAATTAATTGATAAATTAATAAAATTAAATTAAATAAATTTAAAGAGAAAATTATAGTCTAGTTTGAGAGCGTATTAATATTTATTTAATTTAATAATAATGTATTTAGGAGATCATTTTTAAATAAATGCTAAATATTATTATTACTTAAGTTAATAAATATTTTATCAATTAACGCTTCAAAAATAAATTAAAGAGTGAAAAAAAAATTAATTTATTAAATATATTGAAAATTGCATAAAGTATGCATGAAGTTTTGGAAAAGTTAATAAAGAGTTAAAAAGTTGTGATCAAGGAGTTCCCCCAAGTGATCGCACAATCAATGCCCCAAATTTAGGAGAGAACTCCTTATCACCAATTGAGGGTCCATTTTTTGAGGACTGGGAATTTTGGAGAAGGAATTTTCAGAGAGAAGGTTTTGAGAGAAGAGATTTCTCTCACAATCTTTGGGTGTTTGCGAATTTAGCATCAAAACCGGGTAGATTCTTATGTTTTGTTCACCCAGTTAATTATGTTATTTAATATTCCTATCTTCTTCATGACTGTGAATTGTTTATTTGAAATTCATTGTGATGAATCTTTCATATTTCATTTTGAAATGACTGATAAGCATGTTGATTTCTCCTATAGACGTGAGGATTTAAAATATCAGTAGAACCCTTGTTCTGTAGATTCAAAGTTACAAATTAAATCGAGAAGGGTTTTGAAAGAAATGGAAATTTTTAATTAAAAATTTGGTTAGTTCGTCATATTTTTCCTATCAGAGTATTGATAGAAGTTTTTATTTTATTTTATTTTTTTATTTTATATATATATATATATATATAACAAAATTGTTTTGGGAGGCGGTTTGTTTTATTTAATATAAAATATTTTTATATAAAATGTGTGTGTGTGTGTGTGTGTAATTATATAATTATATAAACAAAGGAGGAGAGGCAGACTTTACCCCACCTTCCCCCCTTTTTCCTTCTTACCTCCAACAGCACTGCTACTGACCATAGGGTATTGCGACAATAGTAGTACTCTGTACTGTTGTGGCCACAAGTCCCTGCAGTAGCCGCAGGGCAGCCGCACAACCTTGAAGGCCGATGGGCCTTCAAAAAGTATGCTTTAATTTATTATTTTTAAAAATTATTTTATTAAATATTAATAATATTAAATTTAAATTATTATTTATAATTAATTTTTATTAATATTTATTAATTTAATAAATAACTAATGAATGTTATTATAGTTATTTTTATATAATTATTAATTAATATAATTAAGTTTAGTTTAATTAAGTTTAATTAATAATGGAAATTATTTAACGATGTTCTAGATTTATTTTATTATTATTAATGATATTGATTTTAATAAAATTGTAATTACTTTATTTGAAAATCAATAATTATTATTTTAATAACTTAATAAATAATTACCTTTAAGTTATTTTAGAATATTCGACTTATAATCGAATAAGGATAATTGTGCATTTTATTCAAATATAAGAAATGTGTTAATTTGTAAGGGTAAACTGTGAATCTCATCTACTTGAAACATACTTTGAAACAAATACTTAAACCCTACTATTAACTCAACTATGTGTTTTCAAAATCAAACCAAACTACAAAACTACAGTATTATCTATGTGTTGTGTATGTTTTGGGTTTGGGTTGACTAGAGTGTTGACCAGTTATAGGACGTCTACCAAAGGCTTGGGAGTTCTGTGTTTGTGTTATTATGATGATTTGATCTCGATCTTTTAAATTCAACCATGGTAATTTGGCATGCTCTATGATAAGTTTGGTTATATTGTATGTTATTACTTTTAGTGTCCTTGTGTGATTACGGGATGAATGTTATGACATAATTGTCTTGACCTTTGAGTCTTCGATCAGTTATTTTTGGGATGCTTTCCAATTGCTTGTAAAGAACTAAGCGGTTATTGTGAATTATCTTTTGATGCTTTCCAGTCACTTGTATAAGACTAAAGTGAAATACTATGATTCTTTGATTTGTGATTCTATGAGCTTAGGGTAGGTTATCTATAAGTAATGTCGGGAAGTGGCTTGCAATGGAGGCCAGGGCCCAAAGAAGTTGCTAGGTTAATCCATTGTGGATTGTTTAATAAGTGAAAATACTACACTAAATGGGAATAAAATGAACCTAATAAGAGTCTTTGTTTTTTTCTCACCCATGCCTCGAGTGCTAGTACAAACTAGGATGGGAGTAGAGAGGATGCTTGGTTGCGACCATGCATCGTTAGTATGCCTTGTCAGTACGAAAGGATACTAGTGTCGCATAGAGTCACTAGGGGGTCGGGGTCAAGTTAGACTGCCAGGGTAACTCTAGCATTGATTCGTGCAATGACACTTGCTTGCTTGCATAGTAGATTTTCCACATGTTTGTGTTTGCCTCTAGGTCTAGATGTCGATTTATCTTGGAACTTTTGAGTTAGATTACTTTTAGGGTTTCCTTGACTTATATATTACTTTTGATTTTGGGATTGATATCCTATTTGGGACTTGAGACTATCTCCTCAATGCAATAGGAGTGGACCTTTTTGGGTTACCACATGGTCAGGTGGTAGTGCTTTTTACTCTTACCTTTGAGATTCGTCTGTTGATGTCATGGGTGGAGTTCCTTGTCTGCATTTCCTTTCATTCTATCTTTGTGTATTATGATGGATGGTTATATCTTTATGGTTTATGATTTGACTTATTGTATTGTATCTTGTTTCATGGATCCAAAACGGATGATGTAATTTATTTTTTAAATGTTTGTTCTTTCAACCTCGCATAACCTGTGACATGTACAATGGATGTTTGTGCATTCTGAATTTTATTGCCAAGTGGCATTCAAAACAAATGTATATTATTTAAATGGACTTGGACTTGTAGTTATTCTTTCATGTGGATTTTTTATTTATTTGACTTAATATTAATTAAATTTAAATGTGACTCAATGTCTTGGGATCCTTAACGAATGTAATCTATTATGTATTCTTATGTATGAATGTATGTTATTGCTTCTGCTTCTTTATGATTTTTGTACTTGTTATTCTTTTTTTTTTTTCAAATGTTTGGAAAACTTAGTAAAACTTTAGGTTAATTTCGTCACTTAGGTTTGCACCCTTGTCCAAGGCCTATGCACAAGGACAACCTAGTGAAACATGGAAACAACCTCCAAGCTGTGGGACTTGAACTGTGAGGTTGAGTCTCCGGAGAAGGCCGGCTTCCTCTTCTTATCAAGGTGCACCTATCTACTCTCAAAAGGAAAAGGGGAAGAAGGAGATGCAAAAAACAACTCTACCCTACCTAAACTACGAAGGTGATGCACCAAAATAGAGTGTTCAGACCAATTCTCTGCCCATACATGCACTACTGAACCAGAATGAAACTAAGGATATTACACATCCAGACTTGCTTTGATCAAATAACCACACACAGATCAGAAGACCAAGATGAATGACACAAGGAAGAAATTCACTTATATATCATTCATAGGCCAGCAGAGATACAATCATGCGAGTTACAAATTTTCACAAAACAATGGCATAGGCAAAGAATGCTTGCACTTTAATACCAATGGCTGAAGGAGATAAGTAGAGAATCAGCTAGTTCAAAGGCACAAGGGAGTTCACACTAGAATTGCAGAGTAATGATCGAGGAAAATCAGAGAGAAGGTCCCTTACAAAAACTACAAAATTTGCCTTTATAGTTCAAGCATAACTGAGATCTTTTGCTGTTGAAGTGACCCTGCAGCTACCTGCCATTAAGTCCTGCGGAGGACAATCATGGAAATCTGAGGAAAATCTGATCTTTTTTGCAACAGGTGTTCTGAGAGGACTGAAAATGGTGCCATAACTGTGCTCTGACCTGGTAGATGGATCGACTGAGATGGTGGAGTGTCTCTCTATATTTTGTATTCATTTTTGGTGATTTTGGATCGATCATGAAGATCAAATCGCACAACAAAATAGATCACCTTCATTTTTTGGTTCATGAATTAGTAGGAGGGTCAGGGAGTCGACCTATTTTCACAAGCCAACTAGGCCACGCGAGCCAATCGCTTCTTTTCGTTATGCCACCTGGGAAGTCCTCTGTGGTTGACCTCCCTTAATATTGACTGGGCACCATGTCGCTATTGAAAAAGTCTTCAAAAATCCTGATAGCGCCATAGCGCCTAGTGGTCTTAACTTAATTGCACCACCTTTCCACCATCTAGCCGTAGCATCAAAATTAACTGCCATGTTGACTGCGTTGATTGCACCGACTGTTGGCCGTTAACCATCAACCTTGGTCTGCCAGTGAGACACGCATCAGCAAGACACTATGTTGCTATGGTAAAGGTCGTACAACTTCACCATAGTGAGACAGCGCCTTCTGTTGATCTGCCCTGATCTGACGATCGTGAAGACTCGTCATGTTTTGTGTTTGCTTTACCCCCAGGCCCATCAAATCTGGTGCCACCTCAACAATCGCATCACACTCAAATGACACCTGGCATACTTTGGTGAGACTTGGTCTTGTTGATCCACGTGGTGGATGGGTGTTATGTCGCTATGGTAAACATCGCACAACTTCACCATAGCGAGATGGTGCCATCTGTCGATACGATTTAATCTGACGATCGTGAAGACTCATCGTACTTTGCACTTTGCTCCTCCATCGTTAGCACACCTGGCATCACCCCTAAAGTTTACAAGATAACACGGCCCCACCTAACACGTGTCACTAAGGCACTATGTCGCCATGGTAAAGATCGTGCAGTTTCACCATAGCGAGATGGCGCCTGTCGTTGATCTGAATCGATCTGACGGCAAGCAAGGTAGATCATTCTCCTCAGTGCATCAATGAATAGGAACTGGCCACGTACCAAATTTCTGACAGATCCTCGCTGACAAATGAGACTCACCGAACACGTGGCAGAAGGGCGCTATGTTACCATCATATTCTCTGTGCAACTTCAGAAGGCAAGATAGCACCAACCGTAGATCGGACCTTGATCCTACGGCCATGAAGACTTGCCCTAATCCTACTGATCACATTAGAACCCTGGCCCCATAATACAAGTGGAATCCCCACATTGGTTCGCGTAGCATCATCCTAGAAACTTGTACTGCCTTGTCTCATTGAGTAGCTCTTCCTTGCAGATGTGGCATGTTCTGATTTGCTAGCGTGGATCAAGGACCCTTCCAACTGGGCAAAATGGGACCCAAACTCGCCTGCCTGAAGCTCCTTCCATTGATCTTTTTCGTTACCACAAACCTTGCTACCGACACTGGGACTCACCATAGAAACAACCTTCGACCGGCCGGGCGCTATGTCGCTATTAGAAAACTTGTGAGTTTTTTGATGGCAACATGGTGCCCTGCCGCCTTTTAAACTTTTCGACCTGCCAAATTGATCGTTCCCCGTGAACAATTTTCAGTGACGTAACCTGCCTACCATTTAAACTTTCTGTCAGGCGCTATGTCACCATTAAGATTTTTTGGCCAACACACAATAGCGGCATAGCGCCCACGATGTCATGGAACCTTTTCGACCCGCCGTGAAACTTTCTGACCCGCCAAAGAGTCTTGGACGACCTGCAAACTGGACCCACTGGACACGCGTCAACAAGGTGCAATGTCACTAACATAAATCTCACACAACTTCACCATAGCGAGACAACACCCTCCATAGATCTTCCTCAGATTTGATGGCAGAGAACTTGTGGGCCGCAAAATATATCATAAGGTTTACAACTTTGGTATTTTTAATATTTCACGGGTATTTGACTATGGATATTTCAAAGCCGAGAAGGGCAATATGAATTATGAATTTTGGCAGGAGAGT
The DNA here is from genome assembly GCA_028749045.1 of Cupressus sempervirens. Taxonomy (NCBI): domain Eukaryota; kingdom Viridiplantae; phylum Streptophyta; class Pinopsida; order Cupressales; family Cupressaceae; genus Cupressus; species Cupressus sempervirens. The sequence continues at coordinate 896,592,286 of CM053792.1, forward strand.
TAAAAACAACAGTTAATTCTTTTGGATCCCTTAGTGGGTTATTACAAACTTTATCAATCGAATTACAACTGTAGATACATTTTTCATATGTAAACATGAAATAACATGTAAAACATTCATACTCAAATGAATGCCAATATTTTTAACATGGAAATACAATTAGGGTAAAAACCACATGGGACTTGTCACCCAAAAATAATTCACTCTTATGGAATGAGCTCAATTAAGATCCAACCCTGTCAAATGTTACATATGTATTCACTAGATGTGACCTATTGGGGGATTCACATCAAAGATCATCTAGAACTTATCATCCTTAAATGAGTGGCCTATCCAAAGGACTTTGAATATTCTCATGAATGTCACCTTACAAAATTATTTACAAATAGGACTATTACATCCACTTGGCTAGGAGATTATATGCTATAATGGTTAGAAAGTAACAATGAAATGATCTAATAAATATGCAACTACCTTTTCTTGTTCAAATCATAATTCCACTCCAATATTTCTTTACTAACTTCTCATCACACTAACTTTGTCAATCCTCTTCACTTCACACTCCATATCTACTCGGTATGCCCTTCTGCATTGTTAGGTTATCAATTTTTTTAGCAACTCGACCAAAACCTTTAACCTTCTTGTTTAGTCCTTATATACATTTATTTTCACTACTTAATCACATCCATTAGGGTTTCCATGATTTCCTCTCATCCACACGATCAATTACCAACTCACATTCATTAAACATGACACTAGGTAAAATGTTTTATGAATCTTGCCAACTATATCTTCACCTAGGAACTTGAACTTTTCTTAGATCTCAAAACACATCTTAAATTTTCAACATATAATCATGCCTTTCCAATTATATCCATTGATCTTACTAATTGACTCTATCCTTATATTAGAATCTTCTAGAATATTTCACATCTTCTCTCTATGCCATCCCTTACATGATCTTTAACAAATTGTTCATCTTTTATCGAACTATTTTCTTGGTTTTTCGAGCACCTTCATTACATGGTAATAAATATTACACTCAATTAACATTATTCTCTCTTGGTAACCATCATTTCTCCATTAACACCTACTTCTTGGTTAAAAACTATTATCTTTAATTAACCTTTCTTCTTATGTTACCGACCATCATTTCTAGCTTAGTTTTAACTCACTAATTCCTTCTCTTTTCACTTTTCTACTTCATTCCTTTCTTACTAACCAAACTAGCTTTCCTATGCATCATCTTAACTTAGTTTCCACAAATCATGTAAAATAATAAAACCAATATTATCTTTCCATAGACCAATTCATCAATTTCTCAATTAGGTTCACATACTTAGCAACACTTATTTATTTTATTTTCTAGCTTTATCATTCATCTTTGCATTCAACACTACATCCTTCAGATGATTTGCAACTTGCATGAATCATTATTGTCAATTAGCTTGACATCAGTGACAATATAACAACTAATCTAACTCTTCTACATATAATTTAAATAACTTGGTTATTTGACCATGTTTCTCATCAACATCACTTCATTCATCAACATCAATTCTATCTAAAAGTGAATGCCATTATATTTTTGTTATTGGGCTCATTGATAAATTAATTCTAAGGGATATGCCTTTCTTACAATATGTATGTTTTACATTGTAAAAGTGGGAAAAAAAAGGTATCAACTCTATACAGAGAAAACTCAAACATACCACTTAAAAATGGTCAAGAAAATACCAATGACAATAAAAGTCATCATATGCCATTAAAATATTTAAATAGAATAGCTAATAACCCACATCAAGAGTGGGCAAAAGTTTCGCCCACAACTTGGGGAAGAGTTTGAGAAGAGGAGGATAAAAGATATTTCCTTTGTTGAAGAACAATAGTCTAAGTAATATTGTCATGAGAAACCTCATTTGTAGTAGGAGAAAGAGAGGAAATCCTCTTACACAAGGAGAAAATTTCTAATAAGACAAAACATCAACCACTAAATGTAGTAGCACAAGAGTAAGAGGCAAGGAAGGGTACATGGACCTAAAGGGAACTACACTAGCAACAAGAGGTGACATAAGATCCATAGGGTTGAAGGATGTCATACTGATAACAATAAGAAAACATCATCCTAGGAGGAATCATCACTAGTCTATGAAGAGTCAATAAGGTAAGAAATAGAAACCAAGAAATTGGGGATTACCATTATTGTCCTTCCACCAAGTGACAACACATTTATGAGAGAGAACAAACTATGGAAAAGTGAACAATAAAGAAGCATTCAAGGCACTAAAAGGGAAGAACCTCAATCAAATAACTAAGCCAATGGCATGTCTCTAACCATTATAACAACATCCCTATGAAGAGGTGTGGATATGTCAATATCAGTCTAATGCATAAAATTATAGAGACCCATGGAGGAATTAGTATCATCAACCTTCAAGAGTAAATGATAGAGTTTCCAATGACCTCAAAATATGACTTCTCCCAAAAATGAATAGGAAGATTAGGAGGATGGGCCCACATTATATATATAGAGATAATAAGAGGATTAAAGAATGTTGTCCATGGTTTGATTTAGAGAGAATGAGTAGCCTGAGCCTACAACTTTATCAACAAAAAATCATGGCAATAGAAGAAACAAAAGTAGCATTGAAAACCTTTAGCACATGTGAAAAGATGAATGACACTATAAAATAAGGGCTTCCAAGAATCTGTCACTCATTGATGAATAATAAGGCTAAAGCCTAGGAAATACAAATTACTAGCAATGTTAGTAAAATCCACATCTTCCTGACAAACCATAAAGTAGAGGTCATAGCTCAAGAAAGAGGATATGATTTCCTCTTGGGAGGAAGAGTGGGAATAAGATCCAGCACCACTACAAGTAAATATCTATACATCAAAAGAAGAAAGAGGTTTTGAATGGAGGTGTAGAAGTTTAGAAATACAACTTCACAGAACCTGAAAGAACTTGCATGCAAAATAACCTATCCCAAGGAAGAACAGAGAAAAAGGAAAGAAGATAGCGCTAAACATAGGAAAGATCTATTTCTCAAATAATGGAATTAGATTAGAGAATACAAAGGATCAATCTTTATAAAAGGATATCAAGCAACCCTAAAGGAAAAATATTTAATTATTAATAAACTTACTAAATGTGGCAATGCATAATGTGAAATATTAAGAAGGCATAAAAGGTAACTTAATAAAAAATAATTAACTTAAAATCTTTTACTCTAACACCCACCTTAAGATGAGTGACAATGTGTTGATCAAATAAATAAGATTGACAAATGAGTGTCAACACACTTAACCATTTTTGCTATACATGTCGAGTACACAATGGAAGCCGAGCTAGATTTTCTTTATATGTCGAGTCACAGATAGTGCTGAGTGGAACATGTTACAGTATATGCCAAGCTATATAGAATTCAACATGTACCAAGTAGATCAGAAGACAGTATGTGTTGAGCAATGCGGGAATTCTATAGGAGCCGAGTAACGCAAAAAACACAATGGATGTCGAGAAATCCAGAATAGATGTTGTCGAGCATCAGTATTACTTTATGAGCTGAGCAATGCAGGATTAGCATAAGAGTTTGTGCCAATACAAACCAAGAGGTAAAATGGTTATGCATGACTCATGATAGGATAAGGAGATAAGATCAAATCTTTCCATTTACCTATGTGATCCTCATGCAGCCAATTAGAAAATTGGAATTGCATGCAGCCAATGGGTGAATTTCAAGGGTTTGAGCAGGAACATTTTATCCAAGGATGCATAATGATCCACTAATCTTTATAAGGGAGTCCTGATGCCATTGAACGAGAGTTGGAGAGAAGAAGGAACAACAGATCCTTTTATTGAGGTCGTTGCAGAGCATTGGTGTCAAAGATTTAGTGGAAAGGACAGCATTTACACATCTAGTTGATCAAAATAGAATAAGGAACACAATCAGCAGATCAGATCTAGTAGAGATCAAGGATAGACAAGAAGATCAAGAGCCTAAGATCAATATTAGAGATTGCATTAGTTCAAGTGTATTATTCTAATACTCTCACAATTGTATTAGGAATTTTAAAATCCTATTGAGTTAGGTAGGTTTAACAGCCTTATGTAAATCTTTTAATAGGGTGGCATTCTAAGTTGAATGTTCTTAAGTCCTCTAACAAGGCACACTCCTAACAAGGTGTAGAAATCCTTTAATAGGGTCACATATTAGCAGTGTGTTGTAGCCTTTAACAGGGTAGACCATTAGAAGTGGTTGAAATCAATTATTGCAATAATTTCATGTATCATCCCCAACCTAGTTTTACCTTCTTATTCATGGAGGGTTTTTGGGTCACCAAAATCTCAAGTGTTATGTGGTGATGCATGTATGTCTCTTATGATTGTTTAATGTTTATATGCATGCATGATAATTTCAGTTATATGTTATTAAGAGTTTAAAATTGTTGAAAAGCCAGTACTTCTGATTCACCCCCCACTCTCAGAAGACCTCTTCCCATTAAGACATTCCAACAATTGGTATCAGAGCCAAGTTCTCTCAAGGAGAAGCCTAATAGCTTGGAGGGAAAGATCTGAAGATGGAAGTCTTCAAACTTGGGAAAATCATTGAGAACAAGTTGATAGATGTGCATCTCACTCTACACAAGGTAGAGGAAGCTAGAGAGGAATTAAGAAAATCCTTAAAAAGAAGGAAGGAAATAGTTATAGCCTAAAATGATATTCACTACAAGGAGATTGACACCACACAAGTATTTGCCAAAGGAGATTCCAAAGAGTTTGATGTAGCAATAGCATAACTGATGGAAAAAAATAGAGCTCAAGCAGAAGAGATAAGAACTCTTAAAATAGAGCATGAATCACAAGCCATGATGCTTTGTGAAATCATTGAACAAAAAAAAAGAGCAGTTGAGGATAGAATTATGATAGAAGATGACAAAAGAAATCTTGCAAACAGACTTGAAGAAAAATGTACTAAATTAACAAGGATCTCAAACATGCAAATGGATACACTTGGCCAAATGATGAACCTTCATCATGAACTCAATATGAAAGATATTGAGATCTCTACTTTGAGGATGCAGAATGAATTGAATAGAGAAAAAAAAATAGTAGAAAATCTCAACAAGTCAAGTGAAGCCATCGAGTACTTTGAACAGTTGCTGAAATCCCCAAGATCAGCCCATGATACATCAGGGCTTGGATACAACAACACTGAAGTTGGTGGATCATCAAAGAGTGTTGAACAAAGGAGTGACAAAGGTAAGGATTCTAAACCCACTTGTCATTACTATAATAAAAAGGGGCATAGTGCTAATGTTTGCATGAGTAAAAGGATCAATCAGCCAAACACACCCAAAAGCAAGGGTTACTGTCACAAGTGCAACATACAAGGACATATAACACAGGACTGCAGATCTAAAGTCACAAGGACACAAAGATTTGATGGACATTTCCATAATTGCAAGAAGTATGGACATAGAGACTTTGAATGTAGATCAAAGCCTGTGTGGACACCAAATCAGCATGTAAGAAGGGACAACTATGAACACAATTACAATTGGGACTAAAATACAAGGCAAAGTTGTCACTATCATCAAGAGTATGGACATATACCCCAGAACTGCATAAGAACACATTTCAAGGGGAACTATAAAAGATGGTTGAACCAAACTACTTGCTTCAGTTGCTTGAAAATTGGACATGTCAGCATGAATTGTCCAACAAAGGCTACGGCACCCAAGACTGAAGTAAATAAGGGCAAAGAAAATATTGATGGAACATGTCAGAATAGACATTAAGAAGACATGGCAGAAAAAGGATGAATCAAGTACATCCAATGGAAGGGTCACTTCCCCCACAAGGTCAAGTGATCATTTCTCATCCAATTAATTACAAGATGAGCCTATGGGGCTGATACATATAAGGAAGTATCATACATCAGCCCTAAACCATGAAGAAGCACCTACAAAACCCTCCTCAAAATCCTAAAGAAAGTTGTCAATGATTTCGGCCGCGATTGGTACCTACAAATAAATCTAGCCCTATGGGCCTATCGAACCTCCTTCCGTACATCCACAGGAACAACTCCATACTCCCTAGTCTATGGTACCGAAGCGGTACTACCCATAGAGGTTGAACTTCCCTCCTTGCGCATATCTTTGCAAGGAAAAATATCAGATGAAGAATACAGAGTAGTTCAGCTCACCCAGCTAGATCTCCTAGACGAGAAGCGACAACACACCTATGATCATCTCACAGTCTATCAATCTCATCTCGAAAGGAACTTCAATAAGAAGGTGCTTCCCTGACACTTTCAGCCAGGCGACATGGTCCTCAAAGAAAATATGAAAGTCCAAGCCGATCAAGAAAAGAAAGGCAAGTTTGAACCTACATGGCTTGGTCCTTATGTTGTCACTGCCTCCTTTGGCTCCAGAGCCTATCAGCTATCTACACCGGAAGGAGAACTCTTGAATGATCCTACTAACATCATTCATCTTAAGAAGTTCTATTCTTGAAGATCCTTGGTATACCCAGCTTTTGAAAAATACAAAAAAATAGTAAAGAGAAATAAGCGTCCAATGGTGAAAACTTGGCAATTCAAGTGCCTTGGATAGGTACCTTGGTGAAAATTTGGTAATTCAGGTGCCTTGTGTACTAAGACTAATCCATTATCCATCACTATCCTATCCCTCATCCATCCACTCACCATCCCATAAAACACATGCTTGTTTCCTTGGTGTTCCAACCAAATATCCAACATCTAATGAAGCTTGTAAATACCTCCTGTATAGCTTGTAAATCTTGTACCTCAGCTTGTAAATCTTGTACCAAAGCTTGTATTGTACCTTGTAAATCTTGTACCATACCTTGTACATCCAAATCTTGTCCAAAACTTGTACCACATTTTAGCTTGTATTAAATGCCAAAGTTTGTATCCTAGTTTGTATCCTATCACATGCACATAAAGAATCCCATTTTTCTTAAGCTTTTCACAAAACCATCAAATTATCCAACTATCCATCCAACACACTCTAAAACATTTCCATCTCACAAAACCAAAACATGAACAACCTTCTACATTTGTAACATATCTTGGTCTGTCAGCTTGTACATCCTCTTTAGCTTAGTATCATTGAATCTATCCAGCTTTCATGCTAGTTCATCCTTGATTAGCATCTTGCACACATCGCACAACCCTTTCTTAGCTATTCCAATGCATCATTTCGCTAGATGTCTTGTCACCAAAGTGTTATCCTTCTTAGTTTAGCTTGTCAAGTGCATCACTAATCCAAATCAAACAGCTTAGGTGCTCTCCGATAGATCCTTGCAGGATATAGCGTTCCTCATGTCTGATCTCGGTCCGTTAGTACCTCATCCTACCCATCTCATTGGCAAACAATTCTCTTTTGGATTTTCACTTTCTTTTGATTTGAAATCTTCCCTTTTGGATCTTGAAGTATCTTTTCCAAGCAATCTCCTTGTTCACTCCTCACGGTTGCCACAATCTTCCATATCATGGTATGCTGAGAATGGGGCAATCTAAGCGTAAGGTATTAATCAGGTCTTGTGTTTGTTTATCTTTTCTTCTTGTGGGTTACCCAGTATCGATTCCACGTTGTTTCCTCAGGGTTTCATGTGTGCTACTGGGGCAATCCTTGCATTTTTTTTATGATTCAGTCAGTCAGTCCTCTGGACAGTAGGTGAAAAGGCCTTGATGTTCTTGGTACCCTTGGCAATTAACCAACATTCCTATAGCAAATCTAGTGCTCAACTACATAGTGGTACTTTTGTTTGAAGTATCCCCCCACTCAAAAAGCTTCAATGGATTCCCTTCATCTCCATTATCCCCCATCCATATCCAGCATCCATCTCTCCTACCCCAGCTTGTGCAACCATATCTCTCAAAATCAATCATCAATCTTAGCTTTAGGGATCTACAATCCTAGTCTTAGGGATCCACCCATCAAATCAATCCACCAAGCCTCATCTTTCGAAATCCACAATCCTAGTCCTAGGGATCTCTAACACCCATCTTCCATCAATCTGACTCTTTGAAATCCTATTGCCTCAACTTTATCTCATCCCATCATCCCTTCTGTTATCCTGGATTCCTTTTTATGGCCCTCCTCTCCTTCATCCTCCATCTCCCCTGAAGTCTTAAGCTTATTTACTCTTGTGCCTATGATCCTCCCTTTATCATTATCCCGTAGTGAGAGTTTGAGCTAATTCAGGCCCTTCTCTTTTCCGATTTGAGTCTCCTTGCTCATCCTCAATTCTTGTATTTTTCAAGAAACCGTCAAGACTCATTTTCTCTCCCCGTCGCCTTCTTGAGGGGGCCTCATTCAGTCCATTCTCTCTCTTCTTCTCGAGACTGGGGCAACTGTGTTGCTCCATAAAGTCATCTCCATGTTGTTTATATCTGAACTTCTTTGAAATAGTGTTGTTTCAACACTATGTCAAAAAGGGGCAAAATGTAGACACCTAAAAAATCCTTTAGAAAATAAAGTATTTTTATTTTCTTAAAAAGTCCCTGATGACATCATCATTTATTAATTAATTATTTATTTAATTAATTTATTTATTTTTATGCCATTAAATCTCTTTATCTTAATTTAAAATATTTAATTAAGGAATCCCTCCCAAAAATGTTTAAATCTTATTTAAACATTATTTCCTTATTTTGACCAAAAATTCCAAAATAAATTATTTATTTATTTTTTGCCCAAAACTTGGCCAATTTCCTTAAGACCACTAACCTCTTCCAAAATCTTCTAATCCTTCTTTAATTTCGATTAAAGGCTAATCCCATCATTTTCTTACCCTAATCCCAACTCAAAATATTTAATTAAGATTAAATATTAATCCTCATGTTTATTAAAAATGTTTTAATAAATATCTCCTCAACCCAAACCTTTGAAATAAATAAACTTTATTTATCCTCATCTTAGGAAGTTCTAGACTCTTCTAGAAAGTCTTCATCCTCATCCTAAGCCTATCTCTAATCCCCCATTTAGCCTAATCCACCCCATCCACCCATACTAACCAAGCTTAGCTACTAACTCACCCACCCTCATAAATGCCATTCACTTGCCCATCTCTAACATCCCTAATCTAATCCTAAACCATCTCTAATCCTACCCTTAATCATTTGCACAATCCTAAACAAGCTTAAGACTTTCCTAAACCAAGCCAAAGTCTTCCCTCAAAATAGCCCAACCACCAAGCCATAAATGCTCCCACAAAGCCCAACAAGCCAATTTATTGCTCTTACATACCATTATGAGGGTCTTTATGATATTTGAGCCTCCTTTGTTGACCCATCAACCCTTCTTGCTCTAACCAATGACCCTGTGACATGTTTCACTCCCCGATTGGTTGTAAGGAAGCACAATCCATGTGCTCTCCTCTTATTCAATCTAAACCTTCCATAAACTTTCTCCCATCCTTGCATCCTAGCCCTTGATCCCTCAAACCCTTTTGCCTATTTAAGAAATCCTCTCCCAAGCCATTTTAACACAATCACCCATAGTAACAAAGTAATGCCATTTTGATCATGAAGTAAAGCCATAATGCCATTTTTGAGATCAAGTTTTTACATCAAAAATCCATCCATCCACATCCAAATTCCAAGAATCCATTGAAGCTAGTTTGAGTACCTTGAGCATACATCCTAAATCCATATCCAAATTAGACACATCTATAAATCAAGAGAACAATCTCATTGAGAGAGCCCCTTAATGGCTCATAGTCTCATTTGAGGGCTTCTCTTTATCTATCTTGAGGTTTATGTTAATTTAGTTAATGTTAATACTTTTGTTTCATTAAGTTAAGTGTTTACTTGCATACTAAATTAGTGTAAATATTCTGGCACGCCCGGTGGGATCCCGCATGGGTCATTCTCATTAGTTTTATAGCCATTTTTATGTGTTTTTATGCTAATTTATCTAATATCTTATATTTGGTGATTGGTAGGATTGTATAAGTTGGTTTTGCAGGTCCACATAAGCATGGAGAAGACAAAGGAACTCATAGTTTATCTCATAGTGTTTTCAAAATTTTCAAGCTTATAGGTGGACGGAGCACTTGGAATTCTTCTTCCTCTTCTTGTCTATATTCTTCTTCTATTCTGTCTACTTCTTCTTCTTCTTGTGGGATCTTGGCCATTTTTTTAATTTTTTTTTTTAAGGAAGGAAAATCAAACACACCTTGTTTTAATGCTTAAAATGAACCCCCAAATCATACTTAAATCCATTAAAAACTAGAAATTTGCAAAAGAAAAAATCTTTTAACAAGTGAAACTAAATCAATCCAATCATTTGCATCCTTGCAACATCAAGGTTTTAGATGCATTCATGCAAAGTTAGGAACACTTCATTTTTTAGAACTTAAAAAGAACTTCAAGTTTCCATTTCAAAAGGTTCAAAATCAACACTAAGTGCACACAAAATTCTAAATCAAACTCAAAGCATCAATCAGGGATAAAATGAACTTTATTTGCAAATATTTTAAAGTTCTTTTAAAATCTTGTGAAAACTAAGAGTCCTAAATGGTTGCCAAAATTGTCCTAAAAGCTTTGTTATTTGTTCCAAACAAATATCTTGTTGCAAAATCTTGAATATTTCCTAGGTTTTTCATGCATCAAAACAATCTAGGAATATCATTTTTTGGGCTTAAAACATGCAAACTAGAACACAAAATCTTGAATGAAAACCAAAGTCCAAAGAGTCATTTTTTTTTAGTCAAAAACAATCTTGAATGATCTAAATTGGAAAGAAAAGCATCCCTATTCCTTCCTCTTTGAATTTCAGTTCAAACAAACTCAATCTTGAATGATCTAAGGTTAAAACAAAGCACTTCAAAGTTCTTAAAACAACAAGCAAAATCTCAATCTTGAATGCTCGAAAGAAAGAACTTGAATGTTTAAACACTCGTCTTTGAATGCATGTTGTCAAAATCACTCTTGATTTCCATGGATTAAAATCAAGTTTGTTTTTTTTTCATTGGAATGCATAACAAATCTAATCTTGAATGCCACATATCAAATAATCATTATCATACATCACACTTCATCTTTTGGGGCATAAAAAGAATCCACATTTTAGAAACTTTCTAAGTTATAAAAACAAATAAAGACACTTTGAGTGAGTTTTTTGTTGGATTCACCCTCTTTAATCACCCATCATTCTAACCATTGATTGCAATATCAATGCCACATATGGGAATTGGTCTACCTAAGAGGGTGTTAAGTGCTCCACAAAAATCAAACTCCACTCACCTAAGTTTTTATTGGTTTTTCTAAGATAGAAAATTTCTTGAATGCACATTAGTCTCGCTAACACTTCATTTGGGCATAAAAATTTGAACAAATCTTGACGTGGAGGGCCTCCGGGTGCGCACTTGAAATCGAGCTTTACACACGTTTTGTTCTGGGCTTAAAACAAAATCACACTCAATCTTGAATGCCTTAAAGAAAATCAATCGATACTTGATGTGGAGGGCCTCCGGGCGCACGGGTTTATTTTCTTGTTGACCCTAACTCTTCTTCTTGCTTGCATTCTTTGATCGATTTTACTTTTGTTGACACTTCAAAATTGGAATAAACATTGTATCTTAAACATGAGTGCTTGCAAAGTCTAGATCAGCACACATAAGAATCAGTTGGAAAAAGAACAAACGTGTTTTGTAGCCCAAGGTCATCCAAATCTTCTCTCCCCTTCTCGTCTTTTGAGGCTATCTTGGGTGCATAAGACTAGGATCCAAAACCTTGTTTCTTTTTTTAGGAGGCCTGCTTGAGGATTTCATCACCTCGAGGGACAACCTCAACTCCAACGTTTCAGTGGAGTATAAAGATCGGGAGGTGAATCCAAAGACACCTCTCTTGGGATCAAAATTCTGTCACTTGGGCTAAGCCTCAAGGAACTTTATAACCTTGAGAAGTGAAAGAGGAGAAGTGGGTTACCACTCCTCTCAACTGTGTGACATTGTTTTGGTTTCATCTACAAATTTGGGCCTCATGTACCTTGGGTATATCGAGGACTCCCTAGCTAAACCAACTGTCAGCCTTGCAGACAACCATCTAGGATGTTAATGTGTTTGAAGTGACTGATCGAAACATTTGTAAAAAATACACACTCCTTGGTGCAAGTATCACATTCTGAGAATCAAAAACCTCTATCTAGTTGTTCTTATCTATTGCTTGATCTTTTACTTGTTGAATGAATGTTTTCCAAACTTGGTCAATCCTAGCTTAGGGCACACTTAGCGTAGTCACTGCCTGTTTTAGAAGTTGAACAAGTTGAAGCAAAACAACCAAGATTTCTCAAAGCCAAGCAGATTCAGGAATTTATGTCAGAACAACCCAAACCCAAACAAAAGTTTTACAAAGCCAAACTCAAGCCATCTCAGGTATACCAAGAAATTTCAGCCAAGAGAAAGGAAGTAACACCAAGCCCTCGAATTACCAAACTCCACAAAGAAGAAGACAAAGCTGTCGACAAAGCCCATCAAGATGCCTGGTTAGATCACACTATCAGATTTAGAAAACATCTAGGAGTTAACCCTGCTTATGCCTTACCAACTAAGCATGATTTCTATGATTAGACCCCCTTGTTTCTCCACATCTTCTTGCATAAGCTTCACTTTAGAGTCATCTTTGTAGGAAAGCCAACCATCTTAGGTTATCCCTTTAAGAATTTTAGCTCATCCATCTCATTTAGTTCTTTTGATTAGAACCAAACCATCTAGCCAGCAATCAAAAAGTTCACATCCAAACCTTCAAAATTGTTGTCACCTTGCCAAAAGTCTGCCATTCCTACCATCTTGCAAATCCACCAGCCTTACCAAGATTATCCCTCTAACAAAGATTTGTCTAGGGTAATCTAGCCTTGTCACTTGTCATCCCTCATTACCTTGAGCTAAAGGTTGAGATCCACAAGTGGTCAATCTCGTGTTTTTCCTAAAGGATCATCAGTCTATCCTTAAGTTGACACAATCACCACCAAGCTTGCACATAGGAAAGCAGACCTTTCATGCTTTGGCAACATATCTTTGAAGATTAGAATCCTCAACCCAATCCTCCTTAGGTTTTTCATATAGCTTTGCCTCAGCCTAGGAAATCATTTGCATAGAAAAGCCTTCCCCCTTTACATCCATCAACATTGTTGCATCTCATCCCTAGGAACATTTTCATGCCACCCATCACTCACTTAGCCAAGAAGAAGAAGGAAACAATGGAGCCCTATCATTTGGATCAAATAGCATCGCTCCCCTTGAGTACTCAACCATCCTTCAGCCCAGAGAACGATATACCATCACCTACTGACATTGAAGCTTTCATGAACCAACTAGGAAATGCAGTATTGGTGAATGCCATTATAGACAAGAACAAAGAAACAATCATGGAAAACTTTCAGATGGACAACATAGGAGCCTTCAATTTTGGAAGACCTCCTCCCTTATTAGATCCTTCTCACCCTCTATTTGGGTAGCTGCCACCACCCATAGGCTCTTATGATCCAAATCATCCTTTGTATATACCAAAAGAAGAGCCTCAACCCACCCCATATGATCCAACAGACCCAAACATACCAGCCTCCACTCAAGTTGAAATCTTCCTTCTGCAAAACAATCCAACTACCACCACTCCACCATTGGTCCATACCACTCCACTCCAAACTATCTTTGCCCAAAACACCTCACCATTAACTCCCTTCACTATTGTTGCTGCTGCTCTCCAACCCAGCCTTCCAAATCCAGCCATCTCCCAAATAAGTGCTAGCATATTTGGCCAACCTCAACAATATACAACAGGGATGCTACCCATGGGGCCAAGTAATCAACCGTTCATCACCCCCAGCTTGTTTACCTCAGCTCATAACACAATTCCATCATTTCCACTAGGTCCTTGGAGCTCAGTGCCATCAGCCACAAATCCACAAGCTACTACCCTCACTCCAAAAAGCTATCAAACCCCACAAGCTACTACCAATGTTTTTCCAAGCTCTCAAGTGACCCAAGCTCCTGCCACCACTCTACCAAGCTTTCAAATCTAGCCACCAAGCTATCAAACCCCATCAATTCCATTCCCAAGCTTTCAATTCCCACCACCTCTACCACCAACTAATCCATTACCTCCTATTACTAACTATTTTTCTATGCCACTTCTAGGAGGAAATCCACCACCACCAACCACCAAATACTTGGCCTCTTTTGCCATGCAGATACCTTCCCAAATGGGGGCACAACCCACATATATTGGTCAAACTCCTCAAATCCAAAGTCACATTCCACAAGCTCCCTGATCCTTTCCCCAAGCTTCACAACCAACTTATACCTTACCTCCACAAAGAAATCCATTTATCCCACAACCAGCTTATGTTCCTCAATCCCAACCTCAAATCCAATATCAGCAGCAAGCCTCACAACACATGCAGCAATATGTGCCACCTCCACCTCAGCAACCCATCATCCACCATTCAGTTTTCCAAGCCATGTACAATCCCTACCAGCCCATACCTCAAAGCCACCCATATTCAATTGCACCATTCAGCGCATATCTCCCTCAGAGTGATTTTACAGTAGAGGCACCATAGCCATCACCCATTAATTCAGAATGGGAAGCCATGAAGACAGCTTTGAAGAACATCCAAGAGGGAAATGATCCAAAAACCTTCAAGTTTGAGAATGTGTCTCCTTACCCATTTGACAGAGCCATTACCATGACACCATTTCCCAAACACTTTGAGATACCCAAGTTTGACAAATTCAAAGGAAAACGAGACCCTGTCACACATATCAAAGAATTTTACATGCACTACCAAGAAGTGGCATACAGTGATGTCTTCCTCTTGCACCTCTTTCCCAAAAGCTTGGCCAGACCAGCTCTTGAAAGGTTTTATAGAATCCCATATGGCACAATTAAAAACTTTGCTGAATTGTCTAAGGCATTTGTAGCCCAATATGCCCATCTTGTTGAAACAAAGCTATTAGTAGTTGATCTTGTCCACACTAAGCAAAAAGGTGGAGAAAGCCTTCTCGAATATCTACAAAGATGGCAAACCCTTACCACCCGCATATCTTGCACCTTGCCAGAGCACCATTTGGTGAAAATGCTTATTGATAATGCCCATCCCATCTTGGCTCACCACATGACTATGAACTATTTGCAAACCTACAAAGATATCAAAGAAAAAGGAATGATCCTTGAGCAAGGACTCATTAAAGATGGTGTGGTCAAGATTTACAAGGAAGCCAACCAAAATCAAACACATTCAAATGAAAAGTCTAGGTATTGGAACAAAAACAAGCACGTTGCAACAAATGGCATCACTGACACCAAACATGTGAATATTTTTGGTCCTTCCCAAAATCAGTCCAACCCACCTTATCAACCAAACAATCAACAAGCTATCAACAACCAATAGCAGACTCAGCAAAGCTTTCAAAGCCACAATCCAAAGCCCAACTTTCAAGGGTCTAACAATCAAGCTAATGCCATCAATGTAGCTACAGGACCAAAGCCCAAGTTCCAACCTACACCCCGAAACTATACACCCCTTGGTGAGCCATTGGATGTCATTTTTGAGAAATTGGCCAAAGAAAACCTCATCAAATTTCCTCCTACCCAGCAAATCGACCCGGGCCAATCCAAAGTTGTATGGTATAGAGATAATGAGTATTGCAAATTTCATAGGGTAAAAGGTCACACCACCCTCAGATGCATGAAACTGAAAGATTATGTGCAATACCTCATTGATCAAAAAGAAATCACAGTTGGTGCCCAAACTTCGCCCAATGCAAGCTTACAAATTTATCAAAATGCCTTTCCTCCTCACAACAACAACAATCCAAGAAAAGAATCCATCCAAACCAACAACAACAACACCAACAACTGCCAGCCAAACCAATAACATGAGAAGAACAATGACCACACTTCATCCTACATAGACTATGGCAGCCTCATAGGTTGTATATCTGAGAAAGAGCCTTCTATCAATGTTATCAATATCCAAGGCCCAAACAATGACTGTGCAGTCACCACCAGAAGAGCATGATTGAACATCGCAGCCCCATAAGTACTAACAAACCTAGTAGTATCATCAGCTCCATCAAAAATCCAATACAACATCTTGGAACATCTTGAGAACATGCCAACTCAGATCTCCATCCTTGACTTGCTCCGCACTAGTCCTCTGTATAAAGACATTCTTGACAGTGCTCTCATAGAATCTCATGTTCCTTCGGATATCAATGTGACTATTTTTTGTAATCTTGTTGGACACCTTTCGTCCTCATGTGCCCTATCATTCAAACCCACCGACATACCCGTGGTCGAGCCAGATCGCACCCTTTCACTCTGCATAGCCATTATGGTAGCCAATTTTGCCGTAAAAAGAGTAATGATAGATAATGGATCAGCCTTGAATATTTGTACCCTAAAATTTATCAAATAAGCTGGGTATACTGAGGCAGATTTCATCAATGAGGTTATCACCATCAAAGCTTATGAAAACTTGGAGAGAACCATAGAGGGCACAGTTTTGTTACCCATCAAGGTTGGTTCGGTCATCCAAGAGATAGTTTGCCATGTTGTTGATCTAAACCTACCATTTAACATCCTCCTCAATCGCCCATGGATTCATGCCATGAAGGCCGTTCCATCCAGATATCATCAGTGCCTCAAATTTTTGCATCAGGGCACTGAAGTGACCATACATGTCGATCTAGAACCCTTTACTTATTGCAATGTGGTTGAAGCCTCATATACAAACCATTGCCTTGGCATTGAAATTGGCCAATCCATTGCTAGTTCATCCAACACCTATAATGACCTAGAAACCATCCTCGCCTCCACCATATCTACCGTAAAGATCAACAACAAAGGTTGCGAAGAATATAGCCTATGTGATGCATTTGCAGTTGGTGCATTGCCACTTGATCCACACACCCATGGATGGCCCACATATCATAATGCCAAGGAGACTCCACCTCCTCGATACACACAGCTTGGCCCAACAACCTTTGTATCCCCAAGAATCTGTCTTCATGAGGAGCTCACACCAGATATCAACAATTGGTTATATAAGGATGCACCTCCAAGAAATCAAGCACGCCTTGATCACTTTAGCCATAAGTATCCCCAAGCACATAAGCTAATCACTGAAAAATGGAACTATCAAGGTGGTGGTCTAGGACTAGGGAAAAGAGGCATGCAGTGCCCCATTGAAGCACACAAATAGGAAAAGAAGTTCGGTCTAGGCTTTAGCATACCCACAACTGGGGGCACTAATGTGGACGGTCATGCTTTTTTGAACATCCACCACGACCTTGTAGAAATCAAAGACATTCCAAAGGAAGTTGAAAAGAGAGCTTACGATGATATCCCAGACCAAATCTTCCTAGGAGACTCTGTTCTCCAAGAATTATCGATCCATTTCATTGATCTACTACTCGCTCACCTTGAACTCATAGATTGGGACCAACCAAGCGTCATACACATTGATAAGTTCACATCAGAGGAAGCACTTCTAAGATTCATGGGAGCCGAAACTCCTCACAAGAAAAAAAAATCCAGATTCTACCTATATCTATAAGCTAGATCCCAAGGGGTATTTTGGAGAAAATCCCCAACCTAGTTCTGATACACCCAAAACTAGAACTAAAGCGAATTTGAGACTAGCTAAGGCAGCGAAGAGAGCCCCTCAGCAAGAAAATCTAGAGTCACAAGAAGAACTTGAGGATTTAGCATTACCTCCTCAAGATAATCGACCAGAGGTGTCTTCTATTCTAATTGAGGATACTAGAGAAGTCAACATCGGTTCTTCAGAGATCCCCAGACTTGTTCACATTGCTACATCCCTATCACAAGACCAAGTTGACCTCCTCTTTGAGGTCTTAAGAGAGAACATTGTCCAATTTGCATGGTCATATCAGGACATGCTAGGACTTGATCAAAAGCTTGTAGTTTATCATCTTGCAGTCGATCCAAAGATCAAGCCCATTAGACAAAAGCTTAAAAAAATGCACTCGAAGGTGGCATTACTGGTCAAAGGTGAATTAGAAAGAATGTTAGCTACTAAGGTTATCCGACCTATCGACTACTCAGAGTGGATCTCCAACATGGTCCCCATCACTAAACCTTCTGGTGACATCAGAATCTGCACTGATTTCAGAGATCTTAACAAAGCTTGTCCAAAAGATGATTTTCCCTTACCCAACATAGATATGATTGTAGACCTTACAGCTGGACATGAAATTCTATCCCTCATGGATAGATTTTCTGGGTATAATCAAATCAAGATTGCAGCAGAAGATCAGCATAAGACATCATTCACCACCCCTTGGGGAACCTTTTGCTACAACATGATGCCTTTTGATCTAAAGAATGCTGGGGCTACCTATCAAAGAGCTACGATAGCCATTTTCCACGATCTTATCCATAGCATTTTGGAGGATTACGTGGATGATATCTTGGTCAAATCTCACACCTTCATGGATCATCTTTCTGACCTGGAGAAAGTCTTTGATAGGTTAGCCCAATATCATCTCATGTGGAATCCCAAGAAATGTGTCTTTGGGGTCACATCTGGCAAGCTTCTCGGCTTTATAGTTTCTAAACGAGGTATAGAGATTGACCCCAAAAAGGTCAAGGCTATCTTAGACATGCCTCCTCCCTAGACACTGCAACAACTTCGTACTCTTTAGGGAAAGCTTCAATCCGACTGGCGCTTCATCTCCTAGCTTGCAAATAAGTGTACCCCATTTGCACATTTACTAAAGAAGGATGAAAACTTCAAGTGGGATCCTTTATGTCAACGCAGCTTCGATCAGCTCAAGCAGTATCTCGCCAATCCCCCTATCTTCGTTCCACCAGTTCCTGGTCATCCCTTCATCTTGCACATATCAGCAATGCCTACTGCTCTAGGGGCACTTCTAGCACAGCACGATGACTGCGACAGAGAACAAGCCATCTACTATATCAGTAGAACCCTAGTTGGTTATGAACTCAATTACACTCCTATGGAAAAATCTTGTCTAGCAGTTGTCTTCTCAACTCAAAAGCTTCACCACTACATGCTAAGTCATACCATCCAACTAGTCTCCAAGATAGACCCTCTCAAGTATATGCTCTCTAGAATAGTACTTACAGGCTGTTTGGCCAAATAGGTTATGCTCCTTAGCAAATTTGACATCCAGTATGTGGGCAGAAAGGCAATCAAAGGGCAAGCTATAGCAGATCACCTAGTTGATGCACCTCTAGTAGATGCATATCCTTTGATCGTAGAATTTCTAGATGAGCATATCTATCTAATTGAAGAACAACCCCCATGGAAATTTTATTTTGATGGCTCATATACATCTCATGGATCAGGGGCAAGAATATTGTTGGTCACACCTCAAGGAGATTACATTCCAAAATCTTTTAAGCTAAAATTCCCTAGCACCAACAATATAGCTGAATATGAGGCTCTCATAGCAGGATTAAAGATAGCCGCAGAATGGAACATCACTGAGTTACAAATCTTTGGCGATTCTCAGCTCATCATCAAGCAAGTCCTAAATGAATATCAAACCAAAGATGAAAAGCTATTACCCTACAAAGAGCTAGTTGATCAGCTAACCCAACATTTTACAAAGCTTCAATTTACACAAGTGCCTCGAATGCAGAACAAAGCAGCGGATGCTATGGCTACTATCAGCTCGCTCTTGGAAATTACCCAAGCGGCTACGTAGTATGAGCTTTTAGTCGAGTAGCTCCTCACACCCGCCTATGCAAATGAGGATTCAAATCGTGTTTGCATCTTGGTTGGTCCCCAATCCCCTTGGTACCATGAAATCCACGCTTACCTTAAAAATGGTATCATATCCCCTCATCTCACACGAACCCAATGCCAAAACCTCATCCAAAAATCATCCCGCTATGTCATCATAGCAATACCCTATATCGTCGGGGTTATCACGATACTCTCTCTAGGTGTTTAGACCAAAATGAGGCCATGATGGCATTAAAAGTACACTCCAGACTTTGCGGTGCCCACATGAGTGGTATTCTCCTAGGGCGACAAATCCTTAGAGCAGGTTACTATTGGCCTACCATCGAAGAAGACTCCTATGACTTTGTTAGAAAATATCTCCCATGCCAGCAGCACGCAAATCTTGTGCATGCTCCAACACAAGATCTGCAGCCTATTGCACCACCTTGGCCCTTTTCATGTTGGGGCCTTGATCTAGTTGGAACTATCACACCTCTCTCATCTGATGGACATAAATGGATAATAACAGCTATAGAATATTTCACTAAATGGGTGGAAGCAGTCCCCTTAGTCTCAGCTACAAGAGTTCAGGTCTCCAAGTTCATCTTGTACCACATTGTTTGTCGCTTCGGCATCCCATCCACCATCTTCACTGACCACGGAGGTAACTTTGAAAATCTCAACATGGAAGAATTATGCACTTCCCTCTGCATCCATCACCACTTTTCTAGCCCATATTTCCCACAAGGTAACGGCCAGGCAGAGGCAACTAACAAAACCCTCCTCAAAATCCTAAAGAAAGTTGTCAATGATTCCAACTGCGATTGGCACCTACAAATAAATCCAGCCCTATGGGCCTATCGAACCTCCTTCCGTACATCCACAGGAACAACTCCATACTCCCTAGTCTATGGTGTTGAAGCGGTACTACCCATAGAGGTTGAACTTCCCTCCTTGTGCATATATTTGCAAGGGCAAATATCAGATGAAGAATACAAAGTAGCTTGGCTCACCCAGCTAGATCTCCTAGACAAGAAGCGACAACATGCCTATGATCACATCACAGTCTATCAATCTCGTCTTAAAGGAACTTCAATAAGAAGGTGCTTCCCCAACACTTTCAGCTGAGTGACATGGTCCTCAAAGAAAATATGAAAGTCCAAGCCGATCAAGAAAAGAAAGGCAAGTTTGAACCTACATGGCTTGGTCCTTATGTTGTCACTGCCTCCTTTGGCTCCGGAGCCTATCAGCTATCTACACCGGAAGGAGAACTCTTGAATGATCCTACTAACATCATTCATCTCAAGAAGTTCTATGCTTGAAGATCTTTGGTATACCCAACTTTTGAAAAATACAAAAAAATAGTAAAGAGAAATAAGCGTCCAATGGTGAAAACTTGGCAATTCAAGCACCTTGGATAGGTACCTTGGTGAAAACCTAGTAATTCAGGTGCCTTGTGTACTAAGACTAATCCATTATCCATCACTATCCTATCCTTCATCCATCCACTCACCATCCCATAAAACACCTGCTTGTTTCCTTGGTGTTCCAACCAAATATCCAACATCTAATGAAGCTTGTAAATACCTCCTGTACAACTTGTAAATCTTGTACCTCAGCTTGTAAATCTGGAACCAAAGCTTGTATTATACCTTGTAAATCTTGTACCATACCTTGTACATCCAAATCTTGTCCAAAACTTGTACCATATTCCAGCTTGTATTATATGCCAAAGCTTGTTATCCTCATTTGTATCCTATCACATGCACACAAAGAATCCCATTTTCCTTAAGCTTTTCACAAAACCATCAAATTATCCAACTATCCATCCAACACACTCTAAAACATTTCCATCTCACAAAACCAAAACATGAACAACCTTCTACATTTGTAACATATCTTGGTCTGTCAGCTTGTACATCCTCTTTAGCTTATTACCATTGTATCTATCCAGCTTTCGTGTTAGTTCATCCTTGATTAGCATCTTGCACACATCGCACAACCCTTGGTTAGCTATTCCAATGCATCCTTTAGCTAGATATCCTATCATCAAAGTGTTATCCTTCTTAGTTTAGCTTACCAAGTGCATCACTAATCCAAATCGACCAGCTTAGGTGCTCTTCGATAGATCCTTGCAGGATATAGCTTTTCTCATGTCTAATCTTGGTCCATTAGTACCTCGTCCTACCCATCTCATTGGCAAATGGTTCTCTTTTAGATTTTCACTTTCTTTTGATTTGGAATCTTCCCTTTTGGGTCTTGAAGTATCTTTTCCAAGCAATCTCCTTGTTCCCTCCTCACAGTTGCCACGATCTTCCATATCATGGTATGCTGAGAATGGGGCAATCTAAGTGTAAGGTATTAATCAGGTCTTGTGTTTGTTTTTCTTTTCTTCTTGTGGGTTACCCAGTATCAGTTCCATGTTGTTTCCTCGGGGTTTCATGTGTTCTACTAGGGCAATCCTTGCGTGTTTGTTATGAGTCAGTCTGTGGGTCCTCTGGATAGTTGGTGAAAAGGCCTTGATGTTCTTGGTACCCTTGGCAATTAACCAACAGTCCTATAGCAAATCTAGTGCTCAACTACATGGTGGTACTTCTGTTTGAAGTATCCCCCCACTCAAAAAGCTTCAACGGATTCCCTTCATCTCCATTATCCCCCATCCATATCTAGCATTAGTCTCTCCTACCCTAGCTCGTGCAACTGTATCTCTTAGAATCAATCATCACTCTTAGCTTTAGGGATCCACAATCCTAGTCTTAGGGATCCACCCATCAAATCAATCCACCAAGCCTCATCTTTTGAGATCCACAATCCTAGTCCTAGGGATCTCTGACACCCATCTTCCATCAATCTGACTCTTTGAAATCCTATTGCCTCAGCTTTATCTCATCCCATCATCCCTTCCCTTATCCTGAATTCCTTTTTATGGCGCTCCGCTCCTTCATCCTCCATCTCCCCTGAAGTCTTAAGCTTATTTACTCTTGTGCCTCTTATCCTCCCTTTATCATTCTCCCATAGTGAGAGTTTGAGCTAATTCAGCCCCTTCTCTTTGCCCATCTGAGTCTCCTTGCTCATCCTAGATTCTTGTATTTTTCAAGAAACCGTCAAGCCTCGTTTTCTCTCCCCACCACCTTCTTGAGGGGGCATCATGTAGTCCATTCTCTCTCTTCTTCCCAAGACCAGGGCACCTGTGTTGCTCCATAAAGTCATCTCTATGTCGTTTATATATGAACTTCTTTGAAATAGTGTTGTTTCAACACTATGTCAAAAAGGGGCAAAACGTAGACACCTAAAAAATCCTTTAGAAAATAAAGTATTTTTATTTTCTGAAAAAGTCCCTGATGACATCATCATTTATTAATTTATTATTTATTTATTTTTTTAATTTATTTTTATGCCATTAAATCCCTTTATCTTAATTAAAAATATTTAATTAAGGTATCCCTCCCAAAAATGTTTAAATCTTATTTAAATATTATTTCCTTATTTTGACCAAAAATCCCAAAATAAATAATTTATTTATTTTTTTCCCAAAACTTGGTCAATTTCCTTAAGACCACTAACCTCTTCCAAAATCTTCTAATCCTTCTATAATTTCGATTAAAAGCTAATCCCATCATTTCCTTACCCTAATCCCAACTCAAAATATGTAATTAAGATTAAATATTAATCCTCATGTTTATTAAAAATGTTTCAATAAATATCTCCTCAACCAAAACCTTTGAAATAAATAAAATTTATTTATCCTCATCCTAGGAAGTTCTAGACTCTTCTAGAAAGTCTTCATCCTCATCCTAAGCCTATCTCTAATCCCCCATTTAGCCTAATCCACCCCATCCACCCATACTAACCAAGCTTAGCTACTAACTCACCCACCCTCATAAATGCCATTCACTTGCCCATCTCTAACATCCCTACTCTAATCCTAAACCATCTCTAATCCTACCCTTAATCATTTGCACAATCCTAAACAAGCTTAAGACTTTCCTAAGCCAAGCCAAAGTCTTCCCTCAAAATATCCCAACCACCAAGCCATAAATGCTCCCACAAAGCCATAAATGACTCTTACAAGCCCATTTATTGACAAACCATTATGAGGGTCTTTGTGAGATTTGAGCCTCCTTTGTTGACCCTTCAACCCCTATTGCTCTAACCAATGACCCTGTGACATGTGTCACTCCCTGATTGGCTGTAAGGAAGCACAATCCATGTGCTCTCCTCTAATTCAATCTAAACCTTCCATAAACTTTCTCCCATCCTTGCATCCTAGCCCTTGATCCCTCAAGCCCTTTTGCCTATTTAAGGAATCCTCTCCCAAGCCATTTTAACACAATCACGCATAGTAACAAAGTAATGCCATTTTGATCATGAAGTAAAGCCATAATGTCATTTTTGAGATCAAGTTTTTACGTCAAAAATCCATCCATCCACATCCAAATTCCAAGAATCCATTGAAGCTAGTTTAATTACCTTGAGCATACATACTAAATCCATATCCAAATTAGACACATTTATAAATCTAGAGAACAATCTCATTGAGAGAGCCCCTTAATGGCTCATATTCTCATTTGAGGGCTTCTCTTTGTCTATCTTGAGGTTTATGTTAATTTAGTTAATGTTAATGCTTTTGTTTCATTAAGTTAAGTGTTTACTTGCATACTAAATTAGTGTAAACACCAAGAAGATGGTTCATAGGATCACAGATTTTTGAACCCTAGATCAAACAAAGACATTGAGCAATGACAAGAAGGAAACAATAGAGAAGAACACAGGTGCAAAATGGAATAACAGGGGAATGACAATTGACACAGTAAAAGACCCCCTATTAGACTTTGCTATGAGGATCATATCACATAAATTTTATCAATCCAGCAGGTTGAATAGTGTACCTTGCATAGCAATGGATGTGGCATAAAAGCTTGTAAAGAAATACCACACCTATGACCTTGCAGAGCTCATGTTGCAGTAGATTAATGAAAATCTTGGAGCTATTAGAATGACCAAGGGAGCACAATGCAAATTTGGGTCAGTGCTTGTTTGTATGTTCTTCTATATGATGAAGGAATTCCCTTCATTTGGTAAAGTCAACTAGAGTCAAAATAAAACTATTGTTGATCAAATAAATGATTTCATTGCACAAATGGGGGATAGCTTTGATGATCAAATGTCTATCTATTTTGATGATTTCAAGATTGCAATGAAGAAAAGAATGAGGATACCATTCTCACTAGTAGAAAAGCATGTAAATGACATATGTTTTTTGGTCGACATTGATTATACTTACATTCAAGCAGTCCTTCCAAGAGTAAGATGGCTTAGACCATTAGGATATGAGCTTGATGTTGACCAAGCTTCTACAGCCATCACAACATTACTTGCAGAGGAAATCGAAAAATTTTCCAAGGCATTTGGAACATATGACACTATCAAATCAAGAGTTGTTACAGAACTCAAGACAGCCATAGTAGTAAAGAAAAATGAAAAGTTAGTAAAGAAAATAAAGAAGAAGTTTGGTGTTGGAGAAACAAGTGCAGTAGGTGAAGCAGAGGAGATTAGTGATGAGGATGAGCCAGAACAAGGGCCACTTGAATTGTCACAAGGCCAAGGTGAAGACAAAGATGAGAGTGTCGAGGAAGCAAAAACCAAGGAAGCACCCATCAAAGGCAAAGTCATCAAAAGGAAGGCAAAGACACCTCTTGCTTCTCAACCTTCACCAAAGAAAGTTGTCGTGCAAACACCCAAAAAGCCAACAACCAGAGCGACAACAAGGGCCTCTACACAAAAGACCAAAGAGAAAGCTACAAAGAAGAAGAAGATAGTCAAGAAGGAACATGAAGAGCCAAGGAAAAGGAAAAGATATGTGGCTCAACCTAATACTGATCAGGAAGATCAGACTGAAAAGGTAAGTCATCCTCCTAAATCTTTAGTTGATATATTATGTGAAAATATTAGGAATGGAGACTTAAGTGAAATGAAAAAGATTGATTTCAATAAGTTCAGTAAAGAGGAATAGAATAGCATAGAAGAATCAATCTATGCATTAATGGCACAGTTCAAGTACACACCTCTTGAACTTGATGGACAATTGGCAAAGGAATTGTCTAAAATTGTAGAAGATAGATGGAATTTCTATCTAATGATGGAGAAGGAGATGAGGGAATCAACCCTAGCAAGCATACTACCTAATTTGACAAAGGAACAGGTAATTCAAGCAGTCAAAAGGCATAACACTAGGTTTACACCTAAGTATAGGCCATTCTCCATTCTCCAAAATAAAATTGAAGAAGTTGTACAGAGAACCACAAGAGCGTGGAAGAACTTGTATAAGAAAATTGAAGATGTCCTTGAAAAGGAGTACAAAGAAGAAGTTGTTGCTAAACCAAAGGAAAGAAGGAAGAGGAGAGAAGAGAAGACAGAAGTAGAGAAAAAGGTTGAAGAAGAGGAAAACAAGGAAGAAAGAGACGAGGAAGGAAAAGATGAAGACAAGGGTACTGATGAGCAGCAAAGTGTGCAAGACACACAACTTCCACCTCCTGGTTCTCCTCACTCTACTACCACACCTGCAGAAATCATAAAGATTAAGGATGTTGTTGAGTCAAAACGTCAATTCATTAACTATAGAGGATCTCACTAAGATCCTTGACCAAACAACTCTTCAAGCACAATTGTGTACAAGTCCCATATTGGTTAGTGTAGATGATCTTCAAAAGTCAGTAGATAAACTCAAAGAACCCAAGGTGTCACCACAAGAACCACCTCAAATCACTCACACTACTGGACTTTCATTTCTACCACCTCCATCACCACCAAGAATAGCCATACAAGCTCATCAGGAGCCAAGTGCAACAGTAGAGGAAGTCACATGTATAACAGTACAGACAGCAAGTACACCTCAAGCAGTAGTGTCACAAGAAGAAGAAGCCAAGCAAGAAGAAGAGGATAAAGAAGAAACACAGGATAAGGAGGAGTCAGCAATACAAACTTTGGTTGAATTGCCCAAAATAGGTACTCCTACCAAACCCATTCAGAAGACGAGTACTGAAATGATGACCTTACATCTCAATACACCAAGCTAAAGTTCTACTAGGATAGCCAGGACCATTCATTATGGCATTCCTGAGCTTGATGAAGAAATTAAAATACCCTATTATGATTCAAGCACTTTAACTGAAGAAAAGATGAATGAGATACAAGAGGCAATGAGGAAAGACCACAAATACAAGCAGGCAATGAATGAGATCAAAGATATATTCATGGATGCTTTCAGCCTACAACCTCCAGATTCAAGCAGGCCAGTCCTTGAGCAATTATCTGATATAGTTGATCAAGTGAATAATGAAGACCATGATACAAATGCAAAACTTATGGAATGGTTAGAAAAGAAGTTTGAAGGCAAGGTGAACCAGAAGAGAGCTAATAACATAATTTTGGGATAGGTTGACCTAGCTAAGAAATTGGATAATTTAAAGATTGTGTTAGGGAATATCTTTTCCCTTTATAGCAAATTGTGTGATTTTTCCAGGTTCACACAAGAAATAAATCTGAAAGTTTTGAGCCTTGAGAGAAAACTTAAGCTCTCCAGCATGCAACTACCCTCAAATCCTGCACAGAGTGAAAAACAATTTTCTCAAACACTTCACACTCAGAGGGAATTAGCTGCATTATTAGTAGAAGAGGCCACTATTAAAGAAAAGTTGATGCAAATACAAGCCTCTATCACTCCTCACTTGGAGATATTACATAAGGAGCAAATGTATGCAGAAAAAGCCCTAAAGAAAGATCCAAATATTTCTACTCATGAAGGACTTGTTGATCTAGCAGCAGAGCTTGCAATCCAAAACAAGTCATTGGATATTGCATTGAATAACTGGGATGCAGCTCTCAAGATACTCCTTGAGGTAAATAAGACATTTTTGGTCAAGCATGGCATTACCATTTAGGACCCTTTGACATCAGTATCAAAAAGGGGGAGATAATATTAATATTCTAAGGGGGAGATAATATTATAAAGGGAGAGATATATTAAAGGAGAAAATAAAATACATTAGGCACAATGGCATAAGACAACAGAATTCATGATATGACAAGGCATAATCAACTCAGGGGGAGTTATCAGTTAAGTATTTTTGACACTCATGTCAAAGGGGGAGATTTTTGATCGAATAAATAAGATTGACAAATGAGTGTCAACACACTTAACCATTTTTACTATACATGCCGAGTACACAATGGAAGTTGAGCTAGAATTTCTTTATATGCCGAGTCACAGATAGTGCCAAGCAGAACACATTACAGTATATGCTGAGCTATACAGAACTCAACATGTACCGAGTAGATCAGAAGACAGTATGTGCCGAGCAATGCAAGAATTCTATAGGAGCTGAGTAATGTAGGAAACACAGTGGATGCCGAGCAATCTAGAATAGATGGTGTCGAGCATCAGTATTACTTTATGAGCCGAGCAACACAGGATTAGCATAAGAGTTTGTGCTAATACAAACCAAGAGGCAAAATGGTTATGCATGACTCATGACAGGATAAGGAGATAAGATCAAATCCTTCCATTTACCTATGTGATCCTCATGCAACCAATCAGAAAATTGGAATTGCATGCAGCCAATGGGTGAATTTCAAGGGTTTGAGTGGGAACATTTTATCCAAGGATGCATAACGATCCACTAATCTTTATAAGGGAGTCTTGATGCCATTGAACAAGAGTTGGAGAGAAGAAGGAACAACAGAGCCTTTTATTGAGGTCATTGGAGAGCATTGGTGTCAAAGATTTAGTGGAAAGGACAACATTTACACATCTAGTTGATCAGAACAGAATAAGGAACACAATCAGCAAGTCAAATCTAGCAAAGATCAAGGATAGACAAGAAGATCAAGAGCCTGAGATCAACATTAGAGATTGTATTAGTTCAGGTGTATTATTCTAATACTCTCTCACAATTGTATTAGAAATTTAGAAATCCTATTGAGTTAGGTAGGTTTAACAGCCTTATGTAGATCCTTTAACAGGGTGGCATTCTAAGTTGAATGTTCTTAAGTCCTCTAACAAGGCACACTCCTAATAGGGTGTAGAAATCCTTTAACAAGGTCACATATTAACAGTGTGTTGTAGCCTTTAACAGGACAGGCCTTTAACATGGCAAACCATCAGAAGTGGTTGAAATCAATTGTTGCAGTAATTTTGTGGGTATCATCCCTACCCCAGTTTTACCTTCTTATTCTTAGAGGGTTTTTGGGTCACCAAAATCTCAAGTGTTATGTGGTGATGCATGTTTGTCTCTTATGATTGTTTAATGTTTATATGCATGCATGATAATTTCATTTATATGTTATTAAGGGTTTAAAATTGTTGAAAAGCCAGTGCTTCTGATTCACCCCCCCACCCCCCCCCCACCCCCCCCCCCCCCCCCCCCCAACTCTCAAAAGACATTTTCCCATTAAGACATTCCAACGCAATGTAGCTACAAACAATGCATTAAAAGAAAAGAAAACTAGGGTCCTAACAACATGGCCTAATGAGGTACCCAATCACAACTAAATATTTGTAAAGTAAAGAAATAGAAAAAACCACATGGAAAAAACTCTATTCCAAGAAGATATGGAAAGAATGCTAAAAAACTAGTGAAGGGCTGCAAAAGCCTCCAAACAAGAGAATGTCCCAAAATATAGGAACAAAAGAATGATATGAAGAACACCACTAGAGTATGACGAAGTTGCAAACTCTTTCAAAAAGCAAGTGTTGATCTAAAGAACCTCCACTGAAACAGAACTTGACCAGGTAGAGAAGACTATAAGCTGCATGAGTGCTCTCAAATGACACTGCTCAAATTAGGAAGAAAACAAAGACAAACAACTAAACTCAAAGATACAAATGATATAAAACACCAAAGCCTAAAGATTCGATTACTCAAACATGTAAGGTTGCCTCTAAAATAGGAACAAAAAGAAAAGTGTACATATAGTAAATGATCCATCTCACTGAAATGCATAGATACCCATCCACTGCACCCGCCTAGTACATAGGAACAAATATTATATACATAAATCACTCCATCAAACCAAGGAAGCATAAGAACCAATAGGAGAACCCCCAACATGCCACCCACCAATCCCCCCCCCCCCAATGCAAACAAGGGAGAGATGGAATGCACCTAAAAAGGTGAGCCAACAAGCACTACATGTAAAGGAATCAAGAATAATAAGATGCATAGAAAATAGAAAATAGTTTTGTGAAGAGATCACTCTCTAGACACGAATCATGAAGCTAGTGTCATGGAAGGAACACTCACTTGAAAAATGTAGATGGGAAATAAAAAAGCATCAACCCCCCATGGCACTTTATCAGTAGTGCATGTAAATAAGGCACAAGATCTCAAAGATCACAAGAAGATAGATAAAATATGGCACTTCATCTCAATGCATTTAAATAAATTCTTACAACAGATGTCAACAACGATTAGAAGAGACATAAGGATGCTACAACATAAAGTACAGTCTGAGACAATTCATTTCACATAACGAAAATAATCCCTGAATCAGAAACAACCAAGATATCCACTAAAGTGTAAAAATGCAAAAAAATTGAATAGAATGTACTTGGAGCATAATCTAGAAGAAAGACTAGCATCACTAGAAAGAGCACAAAACAAGATTTTCAATTATATAAAGTTTTTTAAAAATGGAGTTTGGATGCTCAAGATATGTCTCTTGGAGTTCAAAATATAACTCTTAGATTAACTATAGAAACAGGCAACCAAACAACATCAAAATTCAAAAATGCAAAACCTATACCATTACAACAGGCTCAGAACCAACTTTCCAACTGTATGTGTTTGCCCAATTTCAACATTGTATGCCCAAGATACAGCAAAAAGACCATCAACAACTTTTTAAGACAATGCAAATCAAATACATAATAGTTTAAAGGTCATCAAATTTGTTCTTAAAAGTTAATGATGTCATCACGGACGTACAGGTATGATTGTATGTACTTTTACGAGTGGTGGGTCCCTTTCAAAAGGTGTACTCTTTTTTGAAAAAATCATGCATGCTTTAATAATAAAAGCATGAATTTTTTTTAAAATAAAAGTTTTGATCTTTTTCTGAAGAAAAAAAATCCAAAAAATGGCTGTCAAAAAATCTCATTAATTTTTTTAAAAATAAAAAATTGGTCGCCTCAATTTGTGTGTCAAGGTTATATTGTCTGGGGGCTAAAAATATGTCTCAGATTATAATTGTCTCCAAATTGGACATATTTTATATGAGAATGGGGGTTTTCAAGCATTGTGAATCCAATTGTGAGGTTCGTTTAGGACCAAGGTGCTCTAAAAAAATGCTCATTTTTAGATCCAACCAAAAAGTCTTGGAAACCATCAAACCCTTGAAGTTCCAAATTTCTTCAAAACAAGAACAAGCAACAACAGGTCAAAGCTCTAATACCATGTAGAGGTTGAGAAATATAACTTCACAAAATCCAAAAAATGCCTACATACATAATAACCTGTCATAAGGAATAATAGATAAAAAGGCAAGAAGATGGCTTTGAAAATAGGAAAGATCTAATTCTTAGATAATGGAATTGGATTGCAAAATACAAAGGCTCAATCCTTATAAAAGGAGATCAAGCAACCCTAAAGAAACTTTGAAGGGAAAATTTTTAATAATCAATGTAACTATTAAATGAAACAATGCATAAAGTGAAATCTTATGAAAGCATAAAAGATAACATAATAAAACAATTAAGCTAAAAAAAACTCTAACAAAATAGACCCAAACACCTACAATAGCAAAAAAATAAAGAAAAGGTCTTACAAAAGAATGCTTAGTGAGAGTTGGAGTAGAAGAATTGTCAAGAAGGGTCACCTACTTTTAAAACCTCATGAACCAACATCTCATTTTTCACCAAAGGCACAAGAGAAGATCCATGCTAAATATAATTAGGCCCTAACAAATATGTAGAAACAACCATAGATACTAGAGAAGGAACAAACAAAACCATTGCAAGGGCATTCAGAATTATTTCATGAGGATGAACCAAAGCATAATAGAGAGCTATTTTTTAGAGGAAATGTTAAACTTATTTTTAGTTTGTTATCATTGGCAAGTGGTGATGTATTCTAACTCATATGTTGTCATTGATAGAAACATTATATGATGATAATGGTCTCTTACATGTTATTGATGTTCAAAAGATAAAAATGACTATGGTAGAACTAAGATAATGAGAACATAGAGAAAGCTTTCCTATGGATGATGCTCATGAATTTTGGAGAGAACCTAAAGGGAGCTTTAGGACATCATACTCTACCTGATTCTAGCTTCACAAAAGTTAGTGTTGTTAGGATTAACCATGGACAAAAATAAAAATTACATGCAAATATAACCAATATCAAAAAAAAAAAATCACATAAGAGAACACAAGACTCAAGGATTTAATGCGGATCACCCAATTCCTGGGCTACATCCACCAACAACAAGTCCAATATTATTATTATCCATTGATTACAATCCATAATCCCTTATAGCTCAATATTGTTGCAAGAAGCTATAACATCATCATACATTATGAAATCCCTAACCCTAAGTCATTTTGTACAAGCATTTTTCACTTACAAAATTACGATTAGAATAAGTCATCCAAAAGAAAAAATAGAGTCGATGCCTTTTACAATAGTAGAGTCATCTTTGGCTTCAGGATGCTCTGTGAGAGCATTGCCCATCAACATGATCATGTACTGCAATAGGGAGCACACCTAGGGTGCTACCCCAGGACCCCGCAAGACGGGGTCAAGGGGTACTGCCCCTTGACCCCATCTTGAGGGTGTTGCCCCCAAACCCCCATAGAAATAATTTGGGGGGAAACCACACCAAATAAACCTCTAATTCTGGTTAGGCTCCATATCACAACAATCTCCCACTTGGAGACTGATCATAGCACTGTTAAATCTATAAGCCCCACTAGAATATCAAACTACCCTAGACTATGTTGTTCAATTATTATGTTCAGTCTAGAAGACCAACTGAAGTTGAAGAGGAGTTTAGCTTATCCCTTGTTACTACCTTGGTAAACATATCTACAAGATTATCATCTGTATGTATCTTCTTTAGCTTTAATTGTCTATCATCCAAAATTGACCGAATGAAATGGTA
The DNA here is from genome assembly GCA_028749045.1 of Cupressus sempervirens. Taxonomy (NCBI): domain Eukaryota; kingdom Viridiplantae; phylum Streptophyta; class Pinopsida; order Cupressales; family Cupressaceae; genus Cupressus; species Cupressus sempervirens. The sequence continues at coordinate 896,625,205 of CM053792.1, forward strand.
CCACAATTTTATGTGTTTTGTCTTTGAATGTAGAGCAGAATTCTTGGCAAGATGAATGACACTCTGGCTATCTATAAATAAATAATTATCCCTCTGTGGGTGTCCCAATTCTTCCATGAAGAACTGAAGCCATATCATCTCCTTGGTTGCCTCTGTAGTAGCAACATACTATGCCTATGTAGTGGATAAAGCATTCACCTTCAGTAACCGAGAAACCTAGCTCACTGTTGTCCCACCAATAGTAAATACATAATATGTAGTAATTTGTCTAGTATCAATATCCCCTACCAAATCTAAGTCAACGTAGCCTTTTAAATCAGTAGTAGAGCCTCCAAAATGTAAACATTTACTAGATGTTCCTCTCAAATTTCTAAGAATCCATTTGATCGCATTTCAATGCTCAATGCCACGATGACTCATATACCTCCTAACGCTCCCACTGCATGTGCAATATCTAGCATTGTACATACCATAGCATACATCAAGTTTCCTATAGAAGAAGCATAAGGTACCTTGGACATATTATCCTCCTCTTCTTGTGTCTTTGGACACATCTCCTTAGTCAATTTTAAATGATCAAGAAAAGGTGTGCTGACAGCTTTAACATTCACCATAGAGAAACGTTACAACACCTTCACAATATAATCAACCTAAGATAAAGTCAATTTTCTATTTTTCCTATCTCTGCAAATCTTTATTCCAAGGATTTGTTTTGATACCCCAAATCCTTCATAGCAAATGAATGTGCTAACAGTTGTTTTAACCTCTTAATGTGATCCATGGTGGACCCAACTACAAGCATATAATCAACATATAAACATAGAATAATGTAATTGTCATCATCCAACCTCTTAAAAGAAACACAATGATCTAAATGACACCTACTATATCCATGCTCATGTATAAAAATGTCAAATTTTAGATATCATTGCGGAGATGCTTGGTTCAAGCCATATAAACTTTTTTGTAATCTGCACACTAAGTTCTCCTTACCTTTGACCTCAAATCCATGTGACCATGTCATTTATATCTCTTCATCCAAATCATCACGAAGAAAGGTTGTTTTAACATCAAACTGCTCCAAATTCAAATCTTCAGTAGCCACAATACTTAAAATAGTACAAATAGAAGTCATTTTAACAACAAGGGAAAAATATTTCATCAAAATCAATGCTCTTTTTCTGTAAAAATCCTTTTACCACAAACCTGGCTTTAAATCTTTTCTTACCTCAATCCTCTTCTTTCAACCTGTAAACCCATTTATTATGTTAAGCACTTTTACCTGTAGGCAACTTGCATAAATCTCATATCTGATTTTTCAGCAAGAAGTCCATTTCTTCTTTCATGGCAGACTCCCACTGAATCTTTGTATCCACTTACACAATTTCATCATAATATTTAGATTCACCAACATAAGTTAGTAAAATAGAGTACAAAGAGGGAGAAAATATTTTTGGAGGTTGGCTTGACCTTGTTAACCATCTAACATTCACTAGGGTGTGTGGTATTTGATGTTGCGGTTGTTGCAGTTGTTGCAGAGCATGAAGAACTTTTGTAACATCACCTTTTGGAGTATCATCTAGCACTACATAATCATTTTCTTTCTTCTCATGTTGTTGCAACTGATCTTTGTACAAGACTTTCTAATGGAATATGACATCCTTGTTTCTTAAAATTTTACAATTTTCAAAATTCCAAATCCTATAACCAATTTCATCAATGTCATATCCAAAAAATACACATTTGTTTGGCTTAGCTTCCAGCTTGGTTTTATTTTCAGAATCTATATGTGCAAATGCTTCACAACCGAAGGTTTTGAGAAAAGAATAACTCACTTTATGATAAAGAATTAAGTGACTTTTTGTGACCTTAGCCTATTTCTTAACCTTTACTATATATAATCAAAGACTCCTGTATATTTATCTAAATGTTGTGGTTGATTAAATATTGATAATTATTGGAATAATGAATAAGCCTATCCATAATTTGTGCACACTTCGAAGGATCAATCACGGAACGTGCCCTCCACGTGAGAATGTTGCAAAAAGAGTTTGCATGAATATTGAGATTGAATTACTCAACAAGATATGAAAATGATCTCTAAATTATATTGTTTGATATGATACAACGTACAAATGAGCCTTCTTTATATATACAACAAAGATGAAGTAGGTGCAATTGCCCTTCCTACACACATTGACCACATGGAACAATCTAATAAATGCCTAAAGCAAATATTAAATATTAAGCTATCATCTAATTCCTAGAATGTCACTCAGTATTAGTAACTTAATCTTGTAGATAGATAGTATTAATTATAAATTTACAAAAGTAACTTTTTTTTGTTATTGGGATTAAAGTGTCTCAACCTTTAGAGTTATAGATTAATTTAAGTAAATATTTATTAAGAATCATTTAGTATCGTTAAGATTTAATTAAATTAATCTTATATTTAATATTTCCACAACGAACATAGCTAAGTTGTCGTGCCCAATGTGAATTGAATACAAATAATTTTGAGGAAGGCTTATGACGTGTCACAAGGAGAGAACTTTCTAAGAGAAAACTGTGAATAACTTCCAAGAAGTTCCGCCCTAGCGACAATTGGTACCATAGTTTGTTTTCCTTTGTGTGGGAGATTTTTGGGAAGGCAATTGGGTGGGACCAAAGCTTTCACGCAGAAGACCAAGAGTTAAAGTAAATGTTAAAATATTCTAAAATATATAGATTCAGACGTTTCGTATTTGCTGGGAAATAATATTATTTATACAAAGGTTATGCATAAAGAAAGTTACTAGAAATGTGAGGTAATTGATTTCTTTGTGCATCATAAAACTATATAAATGCAAAGTGTTGTAGAAGAAAAAAAGAGAATCATTGTTGATAGTTGTTATGGTGTCAGAATTACTCTGGTATTAAATATACACTTAAAAGATCATAGACTGTATATTATTTGTAATAGTTTCTTAATATATGTGCTTTGGTGTGGTGTGTTTTTCTCCAGAAGGGTTTTCCCATGTAAATCTAGTGGTTTTATTGTTTAGATCTGAAATTTATTTTCCATGTGACTCTTTTATCTATAAGTTTGTTCAAGATTTGCAAAAGAAATTTGCATTCACTCTCCTTGGGGAATTGCATTTGGAAGTGTTATTTTGGATTGTGCCTTCCTTTCAATTAGTATCAGAATCTTGTCAGCTTTGTTTTTATTGTTGGATTGGCAAGTCTTTTGTATGTCTTTTTCAGTGGGAGGTTTTGCAGGAAAGAGTTTCTTATCTCATTGCAGCTTTAGGACTGCAACTAATACTTTTAAAAATGTTAGTGATATTTATCAAGGAAAAATCATTGGTTAATAAACTAATCTTGAGAAAGGAGGATGCTTTGTCACTGATCAGATGAATGCATTTCATATGTTGGTTGCTCAACTGAATTCATGGTATTGAAAACATGTTGTCCTCAAATGCTTAGAAACCAGAGTTCAAGACATGTTGCTACTCATACAGATGAATTTAGGTTTTGGTCATGGTTGAGGCATTCTCTATTGACCAGGAATGTGTTCCCAGTGTTATCAAGACTATGTCATCTAGAGTTGTTCTTTTTCAGATTTTTCTTCTGATCCAAAAATATCTTGTTGCAACTTTTCATGTGGCATTTTGACATGGATTCTGATGTGTTGTGTTAAGATGGCTTCTATTGTGGCATGTTAATCACTCCATAGCATGTGGAAGTCCTAATATAGCTGGCAAGTTGGTAATTTGCCTCTACATGTTTGAATTATCTTTGGTAGTTGTTCCAGTTATTGTCGATCTAACATTGGGCAATGCATAATGTGTTATTGATCCTTTCTCATGGGACAGATCATGCTTTCAGATTTAGGTTTCAATTGTTATATTTATTGATTGTTGAAGTAACGTGAACAGATTTCTTCAATCAGTCATAGTAGAGAGATGCACATTCTGGATTCAATTATTTTCCATATTTTTGCATCAACATTGTGAATCTCACTCAGTGATCCATCATCAGAATGAGAAGAGCTAGAGGAGATAAATGATTTGTTGCAGACCAATCACAGAAAATAGTCAGATTTGGGTTTTGGTCTTGTACTTAATGCTTATCTCTTACACAGAGAGGACATGTATTTAATGTTTATTTCTTGTTCATTTGGATCCTCAGTGCAAAATTCCTTTGGCCTGGGACTAATTCACATTGTTTGACTGTCTTGGCTGACATGAAACTTAGTTTTAATATCTTTTGGCTTGGCTCACCTTGTTGTAATCTCCAATGATCTATCATGTGCACAAGGACTCTTGGTGCTTCAAAAAAAAAAGTGTAAGGTGTGAAACAAGTGAAGTGTACAAACAAACTCAAAAATCAACACAACAGAATTCAGCAATGGTAGCAGAGCAGGAAAAACAATAATAGCTTGCTGGTAGAGTGGATAGAATTTTCCATATCAGTTGCATTATCACAAGAGTATCTTTATCTAATTTGAGAATTTTTAAGTACTTTAAGACAGTGAGTCTTGAGTACTTGTCTGTTGTTGTACCTTGCTACTTTGGTAGTGATCCACTGTATGCAAGCCCAAAGAAAAGAGCTCCTCTTTGTAATGTAAGGCAATGACCCTTCTTATCTATATTCATTGTTGTATTGGCAGTGAGCCTTTGATTGTTAGCTTGAAGCAATGAGTATGTAATCAGATTATATACTTTAGCGAATTGTCTTTGTGGAAAGTGCTCAGAGTGGTTTGTCCTAGATCGAGTTTTCTGCATACAAAAAGCTTGGTGTTCTTGTGTTGTTGGTTATGTTCTTTACTTGCATATTGTTGCATTTGATGATTATTGAATTTAGTTGTTGGAATCTCTTTTTTAGCCATTTCTCAAAAAAGAGTAATTTTATTTTGCATGTTAAAGTTGTTATAGATGTATGGATTATAGATTCGGGATGTTCAAACTATATGACAAGAGAGAAGAAGATTTATCAAGTTAGAATATTATGATGGTGGAGCAACCAAATTTGTATAAAAGGAAGTGCACTAATCAAAGTTGTTGGAACCATCTCCACTGATGATAAGCATAGAACTGATGATGTTTACTATATTGAAGGTTTGAAACATAATTTGTTAAATGGTAGTCAACTGTGCAAAAAGGGTTATGAAGTTATGTTCAAAAGTGATGGTTGTACCATCAGAGAAAGTAACCGACTAGTAAAAGGGTTGTAGAAGGATTTAGGACTATTGGTAACATCTGTTATATTGAAGACAAATGTGAGAATCTGAGTTTCCTAACTTAATACAATCGGAGATAGGAAGATAATGTAAAAATACAACTTAATCGAGGCAAAGTCAAATCCTCTCTATAGTGAGGAAAGAATGGTTGAATAATGAAATCAGGGATTAATTGAATGAATTATTATAGGTCAGAAGGAAGACGAAAACAGTAAGGATATAGTAGGCCAGAAGCAAATAATAGATCAGATGCAGAACGAAGACAAAAAGGACATGGTAAATTAGAGGCAGGTGGTAGAAGCTAAAAAGAATGTGGTAAATCAGAAGTGGGACGAAGACAAAAAGAACAAGGTTAACTGAAAATTGTTGGAAAAAAAAAAAAAATTAGTAAAAGAAGGATAAGAATTTAAAGCAGGCAAAAGAATCAGAGATCTACTACTCTTTCCAGATACTCTTTTTTTCGAAGATATCTATTTTTATTGCAAAAGAATAGGACACGAAGTTAATAACTGTAGAAGTTTCAGAAGGAATTATACTTTCAATGGAAGATGCTATCATTGCATTAAGTTGGGGCATAAGGTAGTTCAGTGTAGAAGTGAATTACAATAAAATAAATGTGAACAAAGATGTCAAGAACTTCAATGGGATACTGCTATAGTTGCATACGGAAACAAAAGAGTTGAATGTAGCATAAATATCAATGTCAGGAATAATGAAACTGCAAAAATGAAAAAACATGGTTTGATTTTCTATAAATGTAACTGTTGCCCATTTTTCACCCATAGTAGGGCTAATTCAGCTCATGTTCATTTTTAAGTGAAAACGTACATTATAAATTTTAAGTTTCAGATTGTGTTTTGAACCAAAAGGGAAAATGCAGAGGAAAAGAAACATTTCATTGATATGCAAATGTGTTACATTAGAATATTACAAATACATTTTGCAATCTTGAGTACTTGTATTCATCATAAAGAAGTACATAAGAGTCTAAGACCAACACGAGTTGTGGTATAATTGGTGAAACAGATGCAATATTAAGTAAATATGCATATAAAAACATATGTAAACAAAGAAGAGGGATCCGTCCTTGCTTGTGAAATGACAAATCTCCACTTCTGTGATCAGCACTCATCTTTATGCTAGCTTCATCTCCAGATTGCTTCAGCATGTTCATTTTACCTGCAAGGGATGTAAAAAATTTGTTAGAGCTCAAGGTCTCACTGCTATGTTTACAAATTGTCTATGCATGCACAAGTTACAACTACTCAGATTAATGCATCAGAGCAGATGAAAAGAAGTGGAAAAGAGTACATCATGGTTTCATCTTTTTAATCTAGAGTTTGTTTCATGTGCAGATACAGGTATTGATATCATCATTGAACATTTAAATCTCATGTCATTCATAATTCAGCATGTGGGGTAAAATGGGCTTCCATAAGGGTTGAGCTCGTCATGCTGATAAATGATGAACATGCAGCTACAAGACGATATTCATGCTACAAATGACAATAGATATGTACAGAAACAGAGCTAGAATCAAAAGGACATCATTATGAGGTCATTGTAATGGCACCTAGAGAAGCATTTATGGTAATAAGCCATATACCATTGGTTATCAAGATGAAATAAAAAATGGACTGACATTGAAAGCATGGTGTCAGTGGGTCATGAATTCCTGATAACAAAAGTATGTAATAGTGGTAACTTTCAGCAAAGGCAGTAACACCATATTCAAAACAGTGAACACATTTTAAAAGGTAGATAATGCTTTTGAGAGGTGACAAGTGCCTTTGAGTGGCCTCACCATATAGAAACCTCTAATCCCAAGTATAAGTCATGAAATATATGTCAATGCATTCATAACTGTCAATATATGTTGTGGATCAACATAGATCACAAACTTATAAGGATCCAATCTACAACAGAAAACATACATCTGATTAAGAACACGATGCACCAGATCTTAGACAACATGTATATTTCAAGGGCAGGCTTATAACGCATAACAAGATCACAGCTCTAGAAAGATAACAATCAGTCATGAGGGCGAAAAAGATTGAGAGTTCTCAATGTAGAATATCCATGCAAAGCACTTGAAAATGCATGATACAATAACAGTAAGCAGCAAGATACAAATACACTTCTCTTATTACAATCGTAATGAAAGTTAAGAGAGTGAGACAGAGAAGACCAAAAGCAGGGTATGTAACATCCAAAAGAATTAAATCAGCCAATAGCACCCAATGTTGGAGGGTTGTGAACAGAAAGCCTTCCAAAAAGAAAGCCAAATAAAGTCTAGAGGTATAATCAATAATGAACATGATGAAGATTAGAGGACCATGGTTGATTAAATAAGCAATAATTTTAAGCATCAAAAGTATATGGACATTAAACAAAGTCACCATAATTTCAAATGGCATTTCAATACAGAAGTGGCATTCAAGACAGAATTGACAAGGGCTATTGCAAATTACAAACTGATAAGCGAGAATGGAAGGCCAAGAGATATTAGTTTTAAAGATAATGCTACCACAGGAGAGAAAAATTAAAAATGCAGAAATATGAAGGAGAAGACCGCAGCTTATACCAGAATTTAAGCGTTTCAAACAATTCCTGTAAAGAAATGGAGATCTCAAAGCAAGAGATATATTACCCAAATGTGCCTATAGAAGTCAAGGCTTACAGTGCTAAGGTTTGAGATATCCACTTACAGAAAACTCTCGAAATCTATAACTTCAAACCTCCAAGGCGGCGGCTAAAGCTCAGAGGAGACAACAAACCTCCAAGGCGGCGGCTAAAGCTCAGAGGAGACAAAAAGCAAAAAGAAAAATGTGAGAATGAGAAGAATTAGGGTTTGGATTTTCTAAGTATCTTCAGGACAAAGCATTTTTTAAAAAATATTAAGCCATTTTAATAGGATATATTAAACAAATGCCCCATGAATTAATATGAACTTTTTTCCAATTTCCGTTTTGTGTTTATGTTATATTTATTAAAAAAGTTATATCATATACTATTTAATAAATATAAGTTAAACATATAATGTATACATTATTTAATTACTATTGCATCATTCCTTTTATAAGTTTAATATTTACTAAATAGTGGCAATCTTGTTTTAGTAAATATTAAATATATTAAAACAATAATAAATAATATAATGTGATTCAAAAGCAGTTATTGCATGATATTTATTCTTTTAAGTGCAAAAAATCAAGGGTTGCTTGGAGGGGGAATTTTTCTTTTTTGTTCAGTTTTGGAGAGATTCGAAGAGTTTTTTGACAGGTTGAGTCTCATTTCAGTTGGTTTTGGGATAAACTTGCTTACAGGGCAAGTTTTCTTTCTTCCCCTTGTTGTTTGAAGGGACTTTGGTCCCTACTTTATACATGTTTTTGGTGATTCCGAAAATCACATTGTGATATATATTGGGACAAGTTTTTATTGTAGAGGAGATTTCTTACCATTTTTGTCTTCATGCTTTTTAATTTTTAGAAGTTCTTGGCAGGAGTTATTGAGGGTTGGTAGTTCAGATACTGAGATGTATTGCAGGATTTCATGCTTTGAGGATCAGTAAAGCTCTTCAGCCTTCTCATTTCTATGATGTGTTCTGTGCTAATTAGTAGAGTTCAGTATCATGTGAAATCAGTTTATCTTCCTTGATATTGTGTTTGATTGAAAGCAACTTCATGCAGAGATACGTGTGCAATTGTAGGTTGTCAGTTGTAATAGTGAGAAGCAAGATTTGAAGCTGTCAAGAAGCCATATTCTTCCTTCTAAAATTAGTTTTTCTTTAGACTTCTTATAAATTGATGTTCTGAAGGCACGCAAGACTTGAGTTGTGAGATTGATTGTGAGAGTTCTTGTTGTACATGCTTGGTTGATTGTGAGAGATCTTGTTGTACATTCTTGGTTAAGTATTTTGGTGCATCACCTTCCAGGATTAGATTTTCATTGCATGTTCCCTTCTTACACTTTTCCTCTGCAGAAAAATAATTTTGGTGAAAAACCAAGGAAGCCGGCCCATAACACGGAGATTAAGTCACCTATAAATTATCCACAATCTAAGAGTGTTTCCATGTGTCAACAAGATAATTTTATATTGGTTAAGGGTGCAATCTTGATTGATAACAATTTTTACAGTAACAAGAGAGGACATATTGCAAGGTTCTATAAGGGTGATCTGATTTTCTACAGATATCACATGATAGGGCATATTGCTGTTCTAAAAGTATGTTGAAGAGCAGGGTGATTGTTTGACAACTGCAAAAAACTCAAAAGAAATGAACAAGACATATTTGTTGTGTAATATAGAGGATGTTTTATGTAGTGGTTTAACATCCATTCCGAATATTGTTTCCCCCTCTCTTAAATTACTGACTACAAGGTCTGAGGGAAGTCTTCATTTGGTTTCACCCTCAAGACTTCTTGTTGGATATCTTCTTAACATGGCAATAAGGTATGAATAATTCTTTGAAGATAAGATTTATGCCCTGTAGTCTGGAAAGGTGTTTGTTTGGTTGATGGTATCAGGACATATTCAAGAATGGATTGGAAATATGACATGTTTGTTACATCACAAATCAAGCTAAGTTTGAATGAGACTGCAATGAAAAATAAAAGTGCTCATGGTGATTTGATAAGTCTGCAGAGTTAGTTTTTCTACTAAAGTTGATGATTGGTTAAAGGAGAATTAGTTTGCTGCTACATAGAAAAGATTGAAGTTATTTAGATAAATGCATTTGATGTTGTATGCATTAAAGATGTGCCAGATCTATGAAAAAATAAAGATAAGGAGAAGATAATGAGAAAAATGTGTCCGGAAGTTGCTTTGCTCCAGTGATTGATCTTTCTGAGATATGCTTCATCATATGATCAAAATTCTTCCGAGTTTCTACAAAAATGCTTGGGGTAGTTGCCCCTTTCTTTGTCTAGCTTAGTGCCCCAAGATGATGCATCAATCTATGGATACCTTTCTGGCTTATTTTTATTTTGGATTAATATTGGTGTTAGATAATTAGAGCTGTGCAGTGGTAGATTCTTGGCATTTTTCTTTGATGGCAAAGGGGAAGAAAGATAAAGAAAATTTTCTATTACTGTTCAAGGGGAAATGGCATCAATGAATCTAGCAATGCAAACTAGATATGACAAGTTCAACACTTTCTCCCTAAGCCATTCAATACAAGAAAAAGAAGGGCTTCCAAACATAACTCTCAATGTCACCAAAGCTATATTAGTGAAACCAAAAAGGATAAAGGGATGCTAATGCTAAACCCAAATTACATCAAGAAAGTACACAAGCAAGTCTTCGTTCATGCAATGTTACATTTGATTAAAGATGTGTAAATATTTATGTGCGATTGAGCTAATTGATATAATGAAAAGAGTAAGATAGATCTAGGTACTAAATATATGCAATCAGTCCAATTAAGATATGGAAATAAGTCTAGATTAAAAAGTGAAATGAATGATAAATTACTCACCTTGAAATGTGCAGAGTATACCTTTTCACTTTGAAAATCGCGGATCTGAACTTGTGACAAAACTTCCGACTATGGATTCGTGATCACAACAGAAAACCTAGAAAATGTTGTTTTTCTTAGGTCTCCAGGAAGACATCGACTTGGTGGTAAAGTCTGCAGATGGTTTACGACAAAGTCACCATGTTCTTGGGAGAGTAGCAAAGTTGACCCAACTTCTTTGGAAATGTTTCAGCTAGTAGTCTACAGATCTGTGGTTGCAATTTGGCTATCATGTTCCTGCACACAATAAAGTTGATTTTTGTTTTGGTTGGAATCAAACCCTAGATTGAGGAATCAACCTTGAAATTGAGATACAAAAGTATTAGTAAAGGCAATGCTAGCGTGTAGTAGGATTGAATATATCAAATCAAAAATAAAATTACCTTTGTAGATGAATTTAAATTTAATATGTGATCAAGTATGCAAATATAATAGCCTTGACTCAATGAAACCAAAAGGAAATCAAAGAAGCCAAAATTTCATGAATAGCTGTATGTGACATGCTATGATAAAGAATGGAAGAACTTGGATGATTTTGAATGATGGATCTCCTTCTTAGAAGCCAAACTCCACCACCATCTTGAAGGAAGAAGCTGAATGCAAGAAGGAAATACTTGATCTTGATGAATGCTTGGAGATGCTTGTTTGAAGTCCCATAAATGCATGTATGGTTGGTCTTGATGGACAGTAATAGCTTGATTGATGTTTGATGGATGAAAATGAAATGCCCAAGCCTCCTTTTATACTAGTTTTTGGGATCGAGAATTAAGTAGGCTGACTCAAGAGCAGAAGTAAACAATTGGCAAACCCAAGGCACCATGGGCCCTGAAATCAAGAATTCTCAAGGAATTGGTTGACCTCTTCCATAATAGGCCAACCTAGGTTGACTGGGGGTCCCAAAGGCCTCAAAGAAGGTGCAAAACTAATTGGGAAAAACTGAAACTGTTGGGAGATTAGACCAAAAAGGTGATAAAATAACACCTAAAGACCATGTCAGAAGATGAGAAATGACCTAGAAATATGAGAAAGAATGGGAAGAAGACACAGAGAGAGACCCAAAACCAAACTAAGGAGGGCTAAAAGGTCTCAAAATGAAGTGCTTCCATTTTAAGATAGTACAATTACAATAAGGGGGAGTTGATTTTTTTTTGGTGGTTCTTTGCCATCAATGACAAAGAGGGAGATAATTAGAAATACATGATTGGTTGTCTATTGTCATTGGCATCAAACATAGTGTTCCAGAGGAGTGAGTTTCTATTTAGTCAAGCTTTGTGGTCTAGAAGTTTGCTATTCTTGGAGATGTGGGTTTATGTACTGAACCTACAGCGCAATGGAAAACAGGTATGTATTTGGTACTGAACTACAATACAATGGAAGACAAGCATGTATCTTGTATGGTTTCAGATTAGTGGAAGAAAGGTATGAGGTATGTATCATGTATGGTTTCAAAATTGTGGAAGAAAGTAGGTATTTAGTGTTTAACTATAATGCAATGGAAGATCGATATGTATCTTATATTGTTTCATAATAGTGGAAGATAGGTATGTATCTTGTGATTATGTGAAGATGGTGTTCTACAATACCTTTGTGTTATATACACAAGTCTACATGGTATGAATGTCTACTGTTTTGTAGCATTAGTATTAATTTGTAGCTCGCAAATAGCAATTCTATAGTTACATCTATTTGTACTTTCTAGAGTGTTTATGTTCCAAAAATCAGAGTTGAAAATGTGTTGCTACTCATACAGATGGATCCAAGTTTTGGTCGTGGTTATGGTATTCTCTACTAATCAGGAATGCATTTATGGTGTTCCAAAGACCGTCATCTAGTGTTGTAGTTCTTTTCAAATTGTTTGGATTCATAAATATGTTGTGGCAACTTCAAACGTGGTATGTTCACATGGCTTTTGAGGTGACGGGTTGGCATGGCTTTTCTTATGGCGTGTGGATCACTCCAATGTCTCAAGGCCCATTTGTAGTTAGCAAGTTGGAAACTTACTTATACATATTTGAATCAACTTTGGTAGTTTTGATTATTGCAGATCTGACAATATCTAGTGTCTCATTGCTCTTTTCTCCAAGGATGGATTGCGCTTTCAAATCTAGGTCTGGATGTTATATTTATTGATTGTTGAAGTGTCAAATTTAGATCTAGGTCTTGTACTTAATGCTCAACTCATATCTAGATGGGTTTCTAATATATTGGACCTATGTATATAATGTTAGCATGAATGCTGATGATACTACATTGGGGGAGTATCCTAAGCATTGGAAAGTATTGACATGTTGCATTCATGACTGTGTTTTTCATTGATGTCAACTTATCACGGTTTCTGTAAAGAGTGGTTGAGTAGCAGACAGAGATCTTAATGGTACGGACAATGGTTTGATTGTCTGGTAATGCATAGTTACGCACATCTTCGGCACAGTGTCCTGATGACATGGTTAAGTGCGCAAAGTCTGAGTCGAAGAAGTACGGAAGTTGTACCTGATTTACAGAGACCAATTCAGAGACTAAGTATTGGGAAAGCAGTTCATGATGTTTGTTTCCTAGAGTACATCTGAAATGCAATGAGAAGATGCGCAGTCAGGCAGTGACAGAGGACAATCAAGTGGTGACATCAGCAAGTGTGCAAGCCCTAGTATCGCACATGTGAAGTTTTGTATTGACTATGAGCCGACAATGCTATTGTAATTATAATTAATTAATTATCTTATTATAATTAATTGGAAAAGCTTCAAGGCCGACTCAAGGAATTATTATGAAGATATGGTATAAAGGAAATATGTTTTCGTTTTTTGTGTGTGAAAAATATATTTGAAGTGCGAGGTGCAAAAAGGAGCACAGTGCTTACTGAATGCGTGTAAGCGATCCAATGGATTATTGGATGTGAAAATTATGTCTGGTTACAAGATTAGGAGCAAAAGTCCAATTGACAGGACGAAGAAAGAGGAAGGAATAGTAAAGTACAATTCTATTATTCTGCAAGGAATAATACATAGTTCATTTGGACAGTGGGTTCATTGGTCTTGCCCTCGAAGCTGTTTGGGTAGTGGGTCCAACTGTCTTCCACAACTCCTAACGGGGTTGGAATCTCCTAACAGGGATTCAAAGTCTTCTAACACGGACTCATGTACTAAATGTATTCATAGATTCCTAACAGGGTCCGTCCTCTAACAAGGAACATTTATATTAGTACATTATCTTGTGAGTACCATCCCCACCGAGGTTTTCCCTCTAATCAAGGGTTTCCTGGTTAACATATCTAGTGTTATTGTGTATGAGTATCTTGTTCTGGTTTTAATTTATATTACTCATATGGTAAAGTTTGTTTAAGATTGATAATTGTGATAATAGTTGGATAACTGATTCACCACCCCCGCCCACCCCCCTCTCAGTTATATCAATGGACTATATATTCTAACAATTGGTATCAAAGCATCAGGTCCTTGAAGGATAAGCTTAATAGCTTTGGAAGATCAATGGCGAATCTTTTTAGAAAGGATAGTCCTCGATTTGATGGGACCAACTATGACAGTTGGAAGGAGAAGATGAAGACTCATCTGTTATGCATAGGTCTGAGATATTGAATCTTGACAGAGTAAGAAGAAAATCTTTGAAGAAGAAAAGCTTGAAGGATGTAGTGAAGAAGAGAGATCTATTCATGTGTAACATGAGAGCAAGAGAAGCTCTACTAACAGTTCTTCCAAAGAATGAATATAGTCAGGTAAAGTCACTTGAAACATCTTATAAAATTTGGAAAGCATTAGAATCTACTTTTGAAGGCAATTTACATGCAAAGAGAATGAGATTACAAAATTGGATATGTGCATTTCAAGATGCTAAAATGATGGAAGATGAATCTGTAAGAAGTTATATTGGCAGAATATTAGAAATTGTTGCAGGAATTCGATATCATGGTGGAACCAAACAAGAATATGAAGTTATATGGAAGATCTTAAAAAGTTTGACACCACCATTCAAGCAAGTAGCTCAGAGGATTCAGCTAGTAATGCGCTGCACTAAAGATTTCACAAAGAAAACGTTGCTTGGAAGATTAGAAGCAGCAGAAGTAGATCTGAGACAATCTGGAGATCTAGCAAGAGTTGAAACAGCTTTCAGTGCCCTGAACATTTGCCCTAATCTGACAAGGAGTGCAAGCACACGTGGAGATTTTAGTGATAGCAGAAAATCTGATGAAGACAAGAAGATTGAGGAAGGAATAGCCCTTCTTATGAGAAGAGAAAAAGATGGTAAGAAAATCTTTAAATGTTAGACCTGTGATGAATTTGGTCATTATGCATCTAAATGTCCTAAAAGAGAGAAAAAGTATAAGGGAAAGTTTAAGCCTAGAAGAGATAGAGATAGAAATTGTTTGTATGCAAATGAAGATGAAGAATCTGATAAAGGTCAAAGTGAAAGTGATGATGAATTGGGATTTGTGGCTATCAACGAAGATGATCTTGATAGAAAAATTAGACAAGAAAGAGCTTTAATTGCCCAAGTGGAAAAGAAATCTAATTGCATAATTGACAATGGTTGTTCACATCACATGACTGGTGATATGAATAAGTTAGTTAAGTTCAAGAATCATGATAGAGGTATTGTAAGAGTTGGTAACAATGCAGCCTATCATATAACAGGAATTGGATTCATTACTCTTGATGGTAAAACTAACACTAATGATGTTTATTTTGTTGATAGATTGAAGCATGACTTGTTGAGTGTTGGACAATTGGTGGACAAGGGTTATCAGCTGCAATTCACTGAGAAGACCTGCATCATCAAAGACAAAGATGGTAAGCTAATTGGAACTGGCACTAGATCTAGAGGTAATGTATTTCAGTTGAATCCTACTAGAATGACATGTTTGGTAGCTAAAGTGGATAACAATTGGTCGTGGCATAGAAGATTTTGTCAAGTAAACTTTGATAATATTGTAAAGATTAGTAGCACTTTTGCAGTCAGAGACTTGCCTAAGATTACAAAGCCTACTAATGTTGTGTGTAAAGAATGTATTTTGGCTAAGCAGAAGAAAGTATCATTTCCTAAAAAGAAGTTCACTACCATAGAGAAGCTGGAGATCGTTCACTCAGATCTAAGTGGTCCCTCTAGAACAAGAGGATTCTATGGTGAAAGTTATTTTATGATTTTTGTTGACGAATCACTAGAATGATGTGGGTAGCATTTCTTAAAGAGAAATCTAAAGCTTTTGAAAAGTTTAAGTTATTTAAAAATAGAGTTGAGAATGAATGTGGTGTTAAGATAAAGTGTTTGAGATCTTATAGAGGAGAATTCACCTCTAGAGAGTTTAACATATTTTGTGAAGAGAATGGAATCAAAAGGCAGCTATCTTCACCTAGAACACCTCAACAAAATGAGATTGCTGAAAGAAGAAATAAGTCAGTAGCAGAAGTAGCAAGAGCAATGTTGTTTGAGAATGATGTTTATAAGACATTTTGGAGAGAAGCAGTCAATATAGCAGTATACAATCTGAATAGAGTACAAATTAGAAAAGGTGTGAACAAGACACCTTATGAACTATGGTTTGGTCATTCACCATCATGAAGTATTTCAAAATATTTGGGAGCAAATGTTATATTAAGAGAGATGATGACATTGATAAGTTTAATCCAAAAAGTGATGAAGGTATTTTCTTGGTTATTCATTGAAAAGCAAGGCATACAGATGTTTTTAACTATAGAACTAAGACAATAGTTGAATGTGCAAATGTAAGGATTGATGAAAAGTTTGGAACTAAGGAAAAGATGGTAAAATATAATTCATATGAAGAAGAAGATAATTTTGGAATTGTTAGACAGAATGCTAAAGTTTTCTTTGAGACTAATAATGATTTGTAGAATGATGTGCTAATTGTTGCGCAAAGAGGAGAGCAGAGATCTGAACCTAGAGAAGAGATAAGAGTTGAGATGTCAACTCCTACCTCTAACAAGAATCTGACAAAGAATCACCCACCTGAGCAGATAATTGGAAGCAAAGACAAAGGTGTGATGACAAGGAACAAAGTAAATGAGGAGATATGTTTGATATCTCAAGTTAAGCCTAAGAGCGCAGATGAAGCATGTAAAGATGATCATTGGATTCAAACAATGAAGGAAGAATTAGATCAGATTGTGAAGATAGATACATGGGAGTTAGTTCCTAAACCTAAAGACAAGAATGTGATAGGAACCAAACAAGTATTCAGAAATAAGATGAATGAGCAAGGCGAAGTTGTGAGGAACAAGGCTAGACTTGTATGCAAGGGATATTCACAACAAGAAGGCATAGACTATGACGAAACATATGCACTTGTAGCCAGAATGGAAGCAATAAGTGTAATGTTTTCGTTATAAAATAAATCATTTATCAAACTATTGTAACGGGCCGATTGATTTAATGTATCTCGGACCCATTTTTATTTTGTTTCCGTAGTTTGTGTTGCTGTCGGCTATCTTTGTACACCCTCAGAAAGTTTTTCCCGACGGGTATTTAAGCACGGCTTATAGGTAGTCTTTAGGTATGCTTTTTGGATTATTTCATGTACTGCGAATTCCTATTGGAGTTCTCTGTTCGCCATTTCGAAAGTGAAAGATCTTCCCTATTTGGCTTATGTGGTTTCGGTGGGATTCAACTCTCACCCTATTCCATTGTTGTATGTAATACTTTGCTTGAATCTGGCAAATTCGGAGCATCATCTTTCAGCAATTATTATTCGCATTCAAGTCTCTATTATTGTGTGGAATTCATCAAGATCTATTGTGTTTGGTGTATGAACAAGATTGTATTCCCTATTGGGCTCTGATACCTAACCGTGTGGCCTCCTGTCATTTTTCGTACTGCTCATACCTTGATCGTACGACCCTCATCCATCTGCCTATCCATATCATTCAAACACTTCATTGTACAGCTTGTGTTTCTGCCACTGTACAGCCTCTTTCACATCCTCCCTCACCCACCTGTACCTTTCTTACTCCCTCCATTCACTCACCGTACGGCTTGCTATATGACCAACTTGGTCTGTACCACCGTACAGCATTTCCTTCCATCGTATGACCCTCTCTTAACACCGTACAGCTAAACATTCCTTCCGTACAGTCAATCTCCCATCAGGTGGCATAGATTAGACTGTCGTACGGCCTCCTTGGCATCCATACGGCCCCTTTGGCACCCCGTAAGGCCTCCTGTGGCTGTCCGTATGAACTTACCTAAGAAAACTGTCTCCATACCATGTGTCATCCGTACTTCCTCTGCACAAGTAAATCATTTTATCAATTCATCTAATCAAAAAAAGAGGACTGGAACATTACAGTGTTATCAGAGCTTCGATCCTGCCAGTCTGTGGATAGTGAATGAGAGTTTATAGCCAGAAGAGGACACATTCCGTTGATTGAGTGGCTGCCGAGCCGGAACCGCCAATTGCCAAACTCGTGCAACTACTGAGGGAACTTGCCAAGAATCAGACACAGATCACTGATACTCAGCGACTCATGGAAGAGACTCTCAAAGTTGGTGGACAATAAAATATCTGAAGAACAAAATGGTCACAACGCGGACTCAATGTCAGGTAAATCAAACCCTCATCCTGCACGCTCTCGACCTTCCATGCCATCTTTTCCCCCACGTACGGAGGCACCACATGGAGGAAAACAACCAACCTTTGACGAGATGCAAGAACAACCAAGAGAAGACTGGAAGAATGCAAATTTTGAGGAAGATATATCCTACAAAGATTACGCAGATCTAAGAATGAAATATTCAGGAGGTGGAAACCGAGGATATTTTAACGATGATCTCAGAAGAAAGTTGAGTAAAGTAAATCTGTCTCCATTTGACGGATCTAGATCCATATCTACGCAAGCGAGGGTAATGAAGGCCGATACTTACTTCCAGCTGAATCCTATGCCAGAAGAAGCAATCAAATTTGCAGCACTGTACTTGGAGGGAGTTGCGCATAAATGGTGACATCACGGCACCATCACACTAGGGCATGATCACATAAATACTTACGCGGAATTCACTAAGAGATTGATGGATCAATTTGATGGTAAAGATCCGGAACTCAATTTCAAAGATTTGGCATAGCTCAGGCAAATTGGATCAGTCGACCAGCACATTGCGGAATTTCACAAAACTCTCTGTTTTGGCCACAGACATTTCTAAAAGAAGACGGATAGTCCTTTTCATGGACGGACTAACAGAACCACTAAAAGGTTGGGCTAAGGGGTTCGATCCTACCACCTTGTCCGAAGCCATTAAGAAAACACGGAGTATGGCATCATCCTCTTGAAGTTACTCGCACCCCAAACTGTTGGCGTTTCTGAGGGACAAAGATAATAAACCTTCATTCAAAAAGTCATCATTGGACGAAGCTACCAGACAGGAGCTCTGAAGGAAGAAACTATGTTTCAATTGCAAGGGACCTTGGGAGCCTAGCCACAGATGCCTCGGAAAAGGGAAGATCCATTACATTGAGATCATGTCCGATGATAAGGACGAACAGGAAGAAATTCCTGACAAAGACAGCCAACCTCACGATGACACCAACATGGTCAATTTAAACCGTACGGAAAGAATTGCAGCTCTAGTACAGCACAAAGGAACTATTGCCCTAGCCGATAGCCCAAGGTGCACAATTTTTCGTGTACGGGGAACCCTCAAAGGACAAAGTGTTACAATGATGCTGGATAGCGTAGCCACCCTAAATTTCATAAACTCATCTCTGGTGAAGCAAAGAGGTCTACCTACGGAGATGCACGCAGGATTTCAAGTCAATGTTGTCGGAGGGACTCTTCTGCCTTGCACACACCTTGTTCCTCAGCTAAGTATCACAATGGCAAATCACACGATGATTGAGGATTTCTTCATAGTAGACTTTGATGACATGGAGGTTATTTTGGGCATACAGTGGATGGAGACACTTGATGAGTACACTCAGAGCTTCAAACGGATGGATTTCACTTTTGTTGTTGATGGAAAGAAGGTTTTCCACGGAATGGCAAATGAAGGTCCGAAGGAAGTTTCTACGCATCGGATGGAAGCAATTTTTTGGCATGATGACGTTGCGTGGGTTGTACATTGTTTTATCTTAGCAGAACCTATAAAAGGACAACAGACACCTCCACAGGATGATGAACTCCAGGATATCTTTAGTAAACATGATAAAGTTTTCGTTGACATTCCTCTTGGCATACTGCCTCATCGAGGGTTTGAACATACTATAAAGTTGGAAGCAGGAGCCAAGTCGGTCATAACCACACTATACCGCCATCCCAAGAAATTCAAACATGAGATCGAAAAGACGATTCAGGAATTGCTACAGAAAGGCTAGATCCGTCCCAGCTCTAGCCCTTTCGTGTCATTTGTGGTATTGGTCAAAAAGGATGGGACGATGCACATATGTGTAGACTACCGTGCGTTAAACAAAAAAAATAAAGAATAGATATCCCATTCCAAGGATATCCAGTTGCTGGATTAATTGCATGGCGCAATCTATTTTTCAAAAACGGATCTCTGTTCCGAATACCATCAAATCTGCATGAGGGAGGAAGATAAAGAAAAGATGGTCTTCCGTTGTCACTACCGGCATTATGAGTTTTTGGTCACATCATTCGGATTGACCAATGCACCTACTACATTCCAATCATGCATGAGTCGCATCTTCAACAAACAATTGCGTAAGTACTTATTGGTATATTTTGATGATCTTATTTACAGCAGGACATGAGAGGAGCACCTAAACCATCTAAATGAAGTCCTAAGTATCATGAAGGAACGGTCTTTTTTTGCCAAGTGATCCAAGTGTGAATTCGATATGACGGAAATATTGTACCTGGGGCATGTTGTCAGTAAATACGGAGTTCAAGTGCATCAGGAAAAGATTCAAGCTATCCTTGATTGGCTTCCCTAAAATCACTCACAGATTTGCGAGGATTTTTCGGACTGTGCAGTTATTACCGGAGGTTCGTTAAAGGATTCTCTCAGCTCAGCGCACCCTTAACAGATCTGACAAGGAAGGGGTCTTTCCAGTGGAACGAAAAGGCACAAATCACTTTTGATAAACTAAAAGAGGCAATGTAATGGGCACCCCTGAATGTCCAAAAAACTAAACCAAATTGCTGAAAGGAATTGTGTCAAACAGTTTGCATTCAACCTCTTATTTCTTCGTTTAATGTTTTAAACCCCTTATAACTCCGGAAATCAAAGTTTATTTGTTTGTTGTGTTTTGTGCATGGAATTGGTATCATACAACATAAACAAGAAAGAAACTACAATAATATGCAAAGTGGAAATGAATTGCTGCCAATAAAATGTTATTTTCAGAATTCATAAAACCAAATACATCACAGATTTATCAACTCACTGATTACTTCAGCATTATTGACATAATACTCCAGCCCATGCTTTCGAACTTGCTGCTACAGTGCTTTGTCCTTCAATCAATCCACTACCTTCGTAATATCATTCCCTCAAAGCGGCATAAGCGTCGGACAAGTAGTGAAGAAGATATGAGCAAAATACCAAATCTGCCTGTAGCCGAAAATGCAACTAAACTGCCTGATAATGAAGCCGATAACAAAGAATTCCAAAGGCCAAACCCCAAGGGAATGACGTCTAGAATGTTACAAGAGAGGATAAACGTCCTCAAATGCCAAGAACGGAGCTGCAACTCACACACCAATTTCTTCTCATATTCAACCTGTCTAATGAAGCCACAAATGCTTCCTTTTTATTCTATTTCCAAGGGTCCGCTCAACTCATATGGGCAATGTGGGATAAACGATGTGTAATATATAAAACATATATTAAAATACCCCTTATGTCTCCCTTGGGTACACATCCCCCATAAAATAAATATTAAAATAACACTTTAATATTTTACAATTAAATTAGACGTTACTTTAATAAAACTTCAGGCATTAAAATGTATTAGCAATCGGACTCTGAATAATGTGAGTGATAGCTCATTGGAAAGCTCTCACCGAGGAGTATCAAATCCAATCACCAAAATTGACCTGCACTGTGTCCTGCCGACTTACTAAAAATAGTAAGTATGCTTGAAACTGAGTAAATCAACTTCGTTTTGGCCCAAACTGGAAATGACTAGGCCAAAACACTCCAGGATCCCATTAAACCCTTCGTTAGCCCTCGAGACCATGTAGAACAAGGCTAACGCACACACACTTGGTCAACTGCTAAAATGGGGACATTACAGTCTGCCCCCCTTGAAATTGCTTGTCCTCAAGCAATCTCAGTCCAGCCTGCTGAATAACCTGCTCACTCTCCCATGTAGAATCTTCCTCCGGCAGGTCTTTCCATCTGACCAAATACTCCTTCACTATCCTGTTTCTAAGTTTCCTCTCTGGTGTCCAGAATAGCCTCGAGTACTAACACCAGCTTCCCCTCCTCATCCAAAGGGGGTAAATCTACAAAAGGCACTACACTCTGACCAATGGCTTTCTTAAGCCTAGACACATGAAACACATTGTGCACTTGATTGCCCTCTGGAAGCTCAAGCTCATAGGCGACTTTGCCCACTTTGCGAATCACCCTGTAGGGACCATAAAATCTAGGTTTCAACTTTTCAGCTC
This sequence comes from Cupressus sempervirens, assembly GCA_028749045.1. Taxonomy (NCBI): domain Eukaryota; kingdom Viridiplantae; phylum Streptophyta; class Pinopsida; order Cupressales; family Cupressaceae; genus Cupressus; species Cupressus sempervirens. The sequence continues at coordinate 896,647,539 of CM053792.1, forward strand.
CGCTCTTCTTGAGCGATGACTGTCTATATGGTTGTAGCATCAAGTAAACCATATCCCCTACCTCGAAGCTACGCTCTATTCGGTGCTGATCAGCATACAATTTCTGTTGATTTTGGGCCTGTTGTATATTCTCTTTGAGCACTTTCAGGATGTCCTGACTATCCTGTAATAAGTTTTTGGCTTTGGGCACTCTACTGTCCCCCAAAACTAAATCCATGAAGCTAGGTGCTTCATAACCATAGAGTGCCATGAAAGGAGTCATCTTGATGGACGTATGATAAGTGGTGTTATAACAATACTCTCCCATATGCAACCATCTGATCCAAGCCTTTTGTTGTGCAGTTACATAGTTCCTCAAATATCCTTCCACCCATTTATTCACAATCTCTGTTTGCCCATCTGTTTGAGGATGATAACTAGTGCTAGGTGTAAGATCTGTACCACACAACCTAAACAACTCTTGCTGAAAAACACTCATAAACTTACTTCCCCGGTCGTTGACAATGAATCTGGGCAGCCCGTGTAACCTGAATATCTCTCTAAAGAAAAGATCTGCCACCTGTGCTGCTGTGTAAGTGGACGGAATAGCAAAGAAGTGAGAAAACTTCGTCAAGCGGTCCACCACCACATAGATGCAATCCCTTCCCTGCACTCGTGGTAAACCAGTGATGAAGTCCATCGAAATACTTTCCCATTTCCTATCAGGAATGGGCAAGGGCTATAATAAACCTGCAGGAAATGTGTGCTCTCCCTTATTCTATTGACAAACCACACACTCCCTGACATACCTCTGAACATCATCCTTGAGCCCTTTCCATGAAAACCGCTCTCGGATCTGCCTGTAGGTCTTGAAGACCCCCGGATGTCCAGCTGTGGGTGCATCATGAAATGCCTTCAGTATCGCCTCTCTCAAATGTGATGATGGAATCAAATAAACCCTGTCCTGAACTCTGATCAATCCATCTATCACCTCATAGCGATCATCCTGTATGGTACCTGAAATCAATCCAAAAGCCCAAGCATCTCCGACATACTCTGCTATAATCCGATCTCTCCAATCTCCTGTAATCTTTGCTAGAGCACATAAGTGAGGTCTCCGAGATAAGGCATCAGCCACCACATTTTTCTTACCTTTGACAAACTCTATGTCAAAGTCATAAGCTTGCAATTTAGTCACCTATTTTTGTTGCCGTTCATTAAGATCACGCTGGCTCATGAAGTATTTAATACTGTTGTGATCAGTCTTGATCACAAAATGTCCACCTACCAAGTATGATCGAAATTTGGCCAATGCATGCATTATGGCCAACATCTCCCGGTCATAGACAGAATAACTCTTCTCAACTCCTCGGAGCTTCCTACTCTCGAATGCAATGGGATGCTTCTCCTGCATCAATACTGCTCCAATCCCATCACCTGATACATCACAATGAAGCTCAAAAGGCTTCGTGAAATCCGGTAGAGCTAGAACTGGACATGAAGACATTACCTACTTGAAATGCTCAAAACACCTCTCTGCTGCCCCTGTCCACACGAAGGCTCCTTTCCTGGTAAGATCTGTCAAGGGTGTAGCAATCTGTGAGAATTCCTTAACAAACCTCCTATAAAAACCACATAAACCAAAAAATCCCTTAAGCTGTGTAAGGTTTGTGGGAGTAGGCCACTCTACAATAGCTCTAATCTTTTCGGGATCAACCCGAACGCCATCTGCACTAATGATATGCCCAAGGTAAAGGAGCTCAGTCATGCCAAACTCACATTTAGATTCCTTGGCATACAATGACTCTCTCTCCAGAATAGATAACACCTCCTCCAGATGATGTAAGTGCTCCTCCCAGGTCTTACTGAAGACCAAGATGTCATCAAAGAAGATCAAGACAAATCTCCTTAGCTGCTTCCTGAATACCTGGTTCATACAACTCTGAAATGTAGCGGGTGCATTGGTTAGACCAAATGGCATAACCATGAACTCAAAGTGGCCATAGTGACATCGGAAGGCTGTTTTCTCAATGTCCTTTGCTCTCATCTTGATCTGATGGTATCCGGATCGCAAATCAATTTTGGTGAAGAAGCATGCCCCATGCAACTCATCAATCAGCTCATCAATCCTAGGAATGGGATACCTGTTTTTAATTGTTTTCTTATTCAGTGCCCTGTAATCGATGCACATGCGCATCGTCCCATCCTTCTTTACCAATACTACTGCTGAAGCAAAGGGGCTCTTACTGGGCCTGATATGCCCCATCTCCAATAAATCCTTAATCGCCTTCTCTATCTCATCTTTGTGTTTCTTAGGATGACGATAGGGAGTAATCATAACTGGTTTGGCTCCCTCCTCGAGCTCAATAACATGTTCCATCCCTCTGTCAAGAGGAACCCCATGAGGAATATCGCTAAATACTTTAGTGTGTCTATCAAGTATCTTCTGGATATCTAGTGGATGACTCTTTTCTTGTGGCTCTGGTGAAGTTGGCATAATGTAGCACTCTGCCCCCCACTCTATGTCATCATGACGAAAAAGTCTCTGCATTCTCCTCAAGGACACTACTCTGCAACCTCCATCTGAAAGTCCTCTAAGTACCACAGTTCTGCCCTCATGCTTGAATCTCATCTCCAATTTCGCTAGGTTGAGTGTGAACTCAACTAGTGAAGCCATCCATGTCATGCCGAGGATTACATTATAATCTCCCATGTCCACAACATAGAACTCATCCTCCAACTCGTAGCCATCTCCAAACCTGATGCGAAGATTAGATATCTTCCGAGTGCATAATAATTTATCACCGTTAGCCACCATGACTCTAAACCCATCATGCTCCTTTGTCTGTAACCCTCTCCTGGCTACCAATTGTGCATCTATGAAGTTATGTGTAGCCCCAGTGTCAATAAGAGATATCACTTTTTGCCCCTGGATAGTACCCCTGACCTTAAATGTGATTGCCTTTTGGGCCCCTGTCAAGCGTGCCAACGATCTATCATCCTTAGGAATGTTGCTCTCCTCTATAGTGTTACCCTCATCTGAATCGAACTGCTGATCCTCCCCCTCTGACTCTGACTCTTCTGCTGAAAAATACTCCATTTGATTTGCCTTAGCCTTGAGAGAACATTTATGAGATAAGTCCCAAGTCTCTCTACAATGGAAGCACAACTTCTTCTTTCGAAGTTCATTCAAGGTTTCATTGTCTAGTCCTTTTGATCCTTCTTTGGGTTTGCTATACTCTTTCTGAAGCGGTTTTTTGTCTTTGTCCTTGCGGTAGGAAGAATCTGTTGACTGGTTTTTTCCTTTGTATACCGAAGGGGCTAAATCTCGTGCCTTTTTAGTTGCTTCAGCTAAGGTGAGTGGATCATGTCCCTTCACCCAACCTCGTAATGGATCAGCAAGACCATCACAAAATAACACCACCAATCTCCTAGGAGAGATATCAGTAACAAGTACAGACAAGCGCTAAAACTCAGCAATGTAAGCATCCACAAAACCTGACTGTTTTAACTGTGCTAGCTCCTTGAAATGTAACTCGAGATCCCTAGTGTCAAATCTCTCAATCAGTGTTTCGGTGAATTCCTCATAGGATGTAATCTGATTATGCCCCAAAGTCACCATGCCATGATGCCACCATTCATGTGCAACGCCATCCAAGTGCATAGCCGCATACTTGATAGCCTCCTCCTCAGGCATAGGATTTAGCTGCAAGTATGTATCTACCTTCTGCACCCAAGCTCGTGTAGTCATCTTCCCTGAAGCATCATAATAAGATAAAGAAAGTTTTCCAACTTTCTTTCTCAGCTCAAAGTTTTGATTCCTCCCTCCTGCTCTAGGCATGTGTCTCATCCTCAAGTCCATGTAATCTCTGAGGGAAATATCCGCCAAAAACTCCGGTCCACTAGCCTCCCAATCCCTCCTGAACTGATCCTGTAACTCGGTAATCTGCGGTTCATTTACTGGTTGAACCAGATCTCTGGGTGGGAAAGTGGGTAGAAGAGGTCTCGAGCTTGCAGTCCGCGCTGAGCGTGCAACATGTCTAAAGTTATCAACCTCATTCTCATTGTTGCCGGTGTCCATTATTACCATTAATGTTATTCTCAGGACCATTGTTGTTGCCTTGGCCTCCATGGTTATTGTTTCCCCCATTGTTATTGTTTTTGTTGTTGGCATCACCTGGATTAATATTGACACCCATCTGTCTAGCCATGAGCTGCAACATCATGTCCATTCGCCTATTCTGCTCCTGCTGCATACGTTGCCCCTTCTCTAATGTATCCAGTAAATGTCTGAACATTACCTCCCCCTGATCTGGACCGACATTCCTGCCCATCACCTAATCCTGTATTCCTGTCATCTCGATCACCCATATTATTGTCCTAATCAAAGAATATCTCCTCTGTGTCTGTATGGTTGGATTCAATGTTCACCTACACGGATGTACTAGACTATTTGCTTTGCAAGTCTGAAATCCTATTTTGTCTTGCTCTAGTATCGCGAAAATTATAAGGCCCCTGCCGCATGCTCAAACATAAATGCTTAGCATGTGTTTTTTTTATTTATTTCTGATTTTAGTGTTTTGACATTTCGTCAAACACTTTTCCCTCTATCCGGCTATTCCAAATTCCCTATAAGACCTCCACAGGATGGCAGGACTTATAGCTCTGATACCACTGTAATGGGCACCCCTGAATGTCCAAAAAACTAAACCAAATTGCTGAAAGGAATTATGTCAAACAGTTTGCATTCAACCTCTTATTTCTCCGTTTAATGTTTTAAACCCCTTATAACTCCGGAAATCAACGCTTATTTGTTTGTTGTGTTTTGTGCATGGAATTGGTATCATACAACATAAACAAGAAAGAAACTACAATAATATGCAAAGTGGAAATGAACTGCTGCCAATAAAATGTTATTTTCAGAATTCATAAAACCAAATACATCACAGATTTATCAACTCACTGATTACTTCAGCATTATTGACATAATACTTCAGCCCATGCTTTCGAACTTGCTACTACAATGCTTTGTCCTTCAATCAGTCCACTACCTTCATAATATCATTCCCTCAAAGCAGCATAAGCTTCGGACAAGTAGTGAAGAAGATATGAGCAAAATACCAAATCTACCTGTAGCCGGAAATGCAACTAAACTGCCTGATAATGAAGCCAATAATAAAGAATTCCAAAGGCCAAACCCCAAGGCAATGATGTCTAGAATGTTACAAGAGAGGATAAACGTCCTCAAATGCCAAGAACGGAGCTGCAACTCACACACCAATTTCTTCTCATATTCAACCTGTCTAATGAAGCCACAAATGCTTCCTTTTTATTCTATTTCCAAGGGTCCGCTCAACTCATATGGGCAATGTGGGATAAAAGATGTGTAATATATAAAACATATATTAAAATACCCCTTATGTCTCCCTTGGGTACACATCCCCCATAAAATAAATATTAAAGTAACACTTTAATGTTTTACAATTAAATTAGACGTTACTTTAATAAAACTTCAGGCATTAAAATGTATTAGCAATCGGACTCCGAATAATGCGAGTGATAGCTCATCGGAAAGCTCTCACCGAGGAGTATCAAATCCAATCACCAAAATTGACCTGCACTGTGTCCTGCCGACTTACTAAAAATAGTAAGTATGCCTGAAACTGAGTAAATCAACTTCGTTTTGGCCCAAACTGGAAATGACTAGGCCAAAACACTCCAGGATCCCATTAAACCCTTCGTTAGCCCTCGAGACCATGTAGAACAAGGCTAACGCACACACACTTGGTCAACTGCTAAAATGGGGACATTACAGGCAATGAGCACTTGTCCCGTACTTGCATTACTCAATTTCACTCAACCGTTCATTTTGGAGTGTGATGCGTCTGGAGAAGGGATTGGCACAATACTGATGCAGGATAAACACCCCATAGCTTATGAGAGCAGGAAGCTTACACAAACGGAACACTTATATTCCATCTACGACAAAGAAATGTTGGCCATCGTACATGCACTAACCAAGTTTCGATAGTATCTAGTGGGTGCCAAGGTTGTCGTCCGTACAGATCACAATAGTTTGAGATATTTTCTGAAGCAACGAGACTTGAATCAAAGGCAACAAAAATGGGTAAGCAAGGTTCAAGATTTTGATTTTGACATTGAATATGTGAAAGAGAAGAACAATGTGGTTACAGATGCCTTGTCCAAGAAACCCGCTATCTACTCACTAAACCAAATTTCAGTTGACTAGAAGGCACATCTGTTGGTAGAATACTCCAAAAACACATTTGCCTATGAGCTAATGGATGGCAACACCCAGGATCATCAGTAAAGAGTGGTGAATGACATCATCTACTATAAGAATCGGATATTTTTGGTGCCGAAATCCAAATTGAAGCAGAAAATCTTGAAGTACACGACTCACCCTTGGCAGGACACCCGAGTTTCCTCAAAAATTAAAAAAGTCTCCAAGAGAGGTTTTCATGGAAAGGACTCAAAGGGGATGTGTTGCAGCATGTAAGAGAGTGTGCGGTCTGCCAGTAGAACAAATCCAAACATACTCTACCTGTTGGGTTACTGCAACCTCTGTCAATTCCAGAACATAAGTGGAAAAGTATCTCAATGGGTTTCATAACAGGGCTTCCCAAGATGAACGGGAAGGATTGTATTTTCGTGGTGGTTGATAGATTGACAAAGTACGCACACTTCTTTGCCATCCCCTCAGACTTTCAAGCACAAGTTGTCAATCTGTTTTTTTGAGAAGTTTTTCGTTTACACAGGTTACCCCGAAACATTGTCGGTGATCGGAATGGGCAATTCATTAGTATTTTCTAGACAACTATTTTAATTGGTAGGGACAAAATTGTCACCAAGTACTAGTTACCACCCTCAGACAGATGGGCAAACGGAGATTGTGAACAAGTGGCTCGTGTTAAATTCTGTAGCTGCAATAGAGATCGTTATCTCTCGAAATCTGGACATTATTACCGTTATTGTCATCTTCAGCTGAAAAGGACACTTAAGGTTAATTTGTAATATTAAATGTAAATGACATGTGTCATTCACATGCATTGAAGCATGAATATTCGAAGAGTCATAATTAATTATAGGAGTTATGAGAATCTCAAGAGACCTTCGGTTATAATGTGAAGAGTCTCTCCTATTGTTATATAATCGCATCAAGCAAAGGATATTGTACACTTGAACATTTCATTATCAATAAAAATATTTTTGTGTTGTGGTTGGGTTTTTCCCTTCATTACCAAGGGGTTTTCCCAGGATATTTCTGGTGTTCTTTGTTTCAGTTTTGTCTTTTTTATTGCTAGTTATCTTCATGAATTTCTATGCTCTAGATTTAACATGGTATCAGAGCTAGCTTAGATAACAACTTAGAAAGGTTAATGTCCTTTCTTTATTGTGTTTTCAGATATTTATTGGTCAGGCATGATTGAAAGTTTTATGCAGTGTAACCCGGGTGCACGCACCCGGATCAAAACCCCGACGCACCCGGTGCGCGTAAGCACCCAGTGCGGGTGCGTCACGCACCCGAGTACCCTCGCCGAGAGTTTTTCCACCGCCACACCCCCGCCACACCGGACAAGCACCCGGGGGGGACGCGGTGCTTGGGTGCTTCCAGGGTGCTTAGGTGGGCGGGTGCTTCCTGGGTGCTTCTCAAGTGCTCGCAAGGTGCTTCCTAGGTGCTCATGGGGTGCTTCCTGGGTGCTTCCCGGGTGCTTCCCGGGTGCTTCCTGGGTACTCACTTTGATATGGCTATGATACATTATTATTATTTCACTGTTTCATGCTATTCGGCTCATTGTCATCATGAGCATCTTTATGATATATGATATTCATAGAATCATTTTTGAAGAATGAATTTTGAATCTTGCAACTTGAACTAAGTTAATTTGTTAAATGGTCATTAGTAATAGTTATGAGGTTTCAAGTTTCAAGTTTGAACTTATGGTTTGTGAATCACATTTCAATTTTCTCTATTCATTGTATTCAACTATATTTGGTATGTTAATGTTATATAATATATTGAAGTATCATTTCATAATTAGCATTTTCACTCATATATATTATATATATACTATGCAACCCCCTGCCTCCACTCCCCCTCCTCCCCTACCCCCCCTCTGCTCCCCCACTGCCACACCCCTGCCGTCCCCAAATTGAGGCTATTTTTTTCCTGCACCCGAAACTCGTCCCGACGTCCCCCCGCACCCCTGCACCGGGGTAACACTGGTTTTATGGGTTCTTGCGTGGTGTTTTGAATGAGCAACATCATAAGCTAACAGGTCAAACCTATGAAACATGTGCTGCTATCAATTGTTGAGGCTATCAAATGGCAGTAATTAAAGCCTAAGTGCTAAGTTCGTGTACCTCTTATTTTGTTTTGTATCTATCTGCACCTTAGTCTGTGTTGGTGTTGAGTTCGCATTTTCGCTTTTATCGTTTGTATTTTTAATTACTCCGTGTGAGTAATATCTTAGAAGTCTATCGAGGAATGATCTCAAATTCATCAATGTTGTGGGAGTCTAAGCGTTGGCTCTAGACTTTAAATTTTGATTTTTTTTTTGTCTGATTTAATTTCTCTTTCTGCAATCATCATTGCATCTCTCCCTCTATATGATTTATCATAGCGGTTTTTCTTTTTGGCAGAGCCAATTTTCTTTTTGTTTTTGTTTTTTTTTCTTTCTTCTCTGACCATTTGTATCTTTATTATGGTTTGTCGGTTATTAGAGAGTTAGTTATGACTTCTCATATCTAGCTTCTTGAAGCCGCCATTGCATTTTCTTTTGATTTTCGAAAGTTTTGTTTTTTGGTTCTATGATCTTTTCTCAACTGACCCGAGAAGTGGCTTTCATAAAAAAATGGCAATCAAAAGAAAATCTAGAACAATATGTCCGTAGGTGGAGCTCTCCCTATCCAAATAACGTTGTCGAAATGGGGCACTGTTGATATGTGAAAGGCAACGGATTGACTTGATGTGCAAGCATGACTGCTTGATGGGCATGGAAGAACACATGTGGTCGAAGCAGGGAAACATGCCATCATGAATCGAACTTCCCTACTCGGGACCTCCGCATTTTGGATGCTCTCCTTTCTTACCCCTCCATCATTCTTGATCCATGAGTATGTTTATATCATGCAATACATTACGACTTCATTTCATATTATGGATTATCGTGTTTTGCATCTCCTTTTTTATAATGGTAGTTGTTTATGTTGTCATGAGCGCAATCTTAAAGGGTTTTGAGTCTTGAAGAGAAGAAGCACGATTTATGTGATGATGACTACAGATTGTATTTTTATGCCAGTCATGGCCGATCAAATGGCAGGACAACCATATTATGTTCCGCCATTGATAAGCAGATCCATGCCGAAAGTTAACATGGCTTCTTATTCAGAATATCATCCTTAGAATATGGTGTTATTCAATATCAATCTGATTGGCATGTCGATACCAATCATCGGAGACGAAATATATCATTCCTTGAACTGTCAATCTTTGCCATCGGCATCTTCATCTTTCTTGTCTCCTTTGTTGGCTTGATGAGCATCTGCTGCAAGAACTTTGCATTTTTTGGATCTTCCTGGCACTATGCATTTCTCTTTCAAGCAGACACTCGAGCCTTGCATATTGGTCTTTCTCTATTATGTATCTCCATTTTCATGCAATTTGGATTGTGATGGTCTTGATAGCCGGAAACTATTGTTCACCTCAAGTTTGAAGTGTATCGGGTGCATGCTTGGGCTTCGTATTCATCGTGGAGAGTCTAGGGTGAATCATCTGCGTTGATCGTTGCATTTGTATCACGCTGCTCATCTCTGTGTTGCAGGGGATGATATTTTATTATCATAAAGATAAGTTTTTATAAATTTTTATATAACTGGAAAGAATGTTTTATTTTCAGTACTCATCTCCTTATATGATAGATTAGTTTACTAATCTCTTTTCGTTGCAGGATGCAACAAGCAATGATTAAGAGGGATATGTTTTAGCTTCAAAGGGAGGCTTCATAATTAAGAGGGAGTACTTATGGAATCCTCATCACTCTCATAGATGCTTGTGATGCTTGTGGTATTTATAAAATTTGAGACTTAAATGGAATCAAGTCTTAGTTTATATTGTCGTGTGAATAGACGAGATTGTAAGATCAGCTATGATAACTCTTTCACTATGCGATAGTGAACATCATGTTGAGAGAGTCCATGATGTCATCACGTTGAGAGATTCTGTGATGGGAGTTGGATGTCATGTTGAGAGATTCCATGACAGTTCACATTGAGAGAGTCTGTGAATAAAGGCTTAGCTGTGAGTCTTACAAATCTTTTCATGTTAAATGATTCCATGAATGAGTAATTTTTATAGGTTTTCATGTTGAGTGATTCCATGAATATGACTCATTGTTACAGGTTTTCATGTTGAGTAACTCCATGAATTATGTTTCGAATTCGTATGATCAGAATTTATCATTGACATTTTTTTGTTGCAGCTTTGTGTGACTATTCAGCTAAAGATCTCTCTCTTGCTAAGAGGGAGTGTTAAATTCTGTAGCTGCAATAGAGATCGTTATCTCTCAAAATCCGGACATTATTACTGTTATTGTCATCTTCAGTTGAAAAGGACACTTAAGGTTAATTTGTAATATTAAATGTAAATGACATGTGTCATTCACAGGCATTGAGGCATGAATATTCGAAGAGTCGTAATTAATTATAGGAGTTATGGGAATCTCAAGAGACCTTTGGTTATAATGTGAAGAGTCTCTCCTATTGTTATATAATCGCATCAAGCAAAGGATATTGTACACTGGAACATTTCATTATCAATAAAGATATTTTTGTGTTGTGTGGTTGGGTTTTTCCCTTCTAATATTACCAAGGGGTTTTCTCAGGATATTTCTAGTGTTCTTTGTTTCAGTTTTGTCTCTTTTATTGTTAGTTATCTTCATGAATTTCTATGCTCTAGATTTAATAGCTCAAAGGTTACCTTCGGAACTATGTTTCAGCACAGCAACAGGCGTGGGTCAACTGGATACATCTAAGGGAGTATTGCTGCAATACCACACATCACATGTCTATTGAAATGGTGCCATTCAAAGCTCTGTACGAGTACGAACCCCTTTCCTTCATCAACACAGTTCTGGGTGATAGTCGCGCACCAAGAGCGAGGGACTAGCTTTAGGAGGAACAGGACATACTGAGATGCTTGAAGGAAAACATACAACGGGCACAAAATCAACAGAAGACATACGTCGACAAACGCATAATGGAGAGGAGTTTTGAAGTAGGGGATTTGGTCTATCTCCGGCTCCAGCCATATCAACAATCCTCATTGAAGGAAAAGGGAAAAGAAAAATTGAAGCCATGATTTTATGGCCCCTATCGTGTCGTCTGTCGCGTTGGTGAAGTCATGTACGATCTAGAACTTCCAAAGGGAAGCCATATTCATAACGTCTTCCATGTCTCATACCAAAAGAAGGCTGTGGGGCAGAACGTCACGGTACCCACAGACCTTCCACCACTCACTGAAGAAGGAAAGCTCATATTGAAACTAGCTGAGATTATCGAAGTACGTGAGAAGACTTTGCAGAACCGCACGGTGAAGGAATATCTGGTGTGTTGGAAACACTTGCCATTGGATGACACGACGTGGGAGGGCGAGCACATTCTCCAGCACTCGGCATTGCATTTGCTTGAGGTTAAGCAAAATTTGGGAGGGGAGGACTGTAATGTTCTCATTATAAAATAAATCATTTATCAAACTATTGTAATAGGCCGATCGATTTAATGTATCTCGGACCCATATTTATTTTGTTTCCATAGTTTGTGTCGCCGTTGGCTATCTTTGTACACCCTCGAAAAGTTTTCCCTAATGGGTATTTAAACAGGGCTTATAGGTAGTCTTTAGGTATGCTTTTTGGATTATTTCATGTACTGCGAATTCCTGTTGGGGTTCTCTGTTTGTTCACCATTTCGAAAGTGAAAGATCTTCCCTATTTGGCTTGTGCGGTTTCAGTGGGATTCAACCCTCACCCTATTCCGTTGTTGCATGTAATACTTCGCTCAGATCTGGCAAATCAGAGCATCATCTTTCAGCAATTATTATTCGCATTCAAGTTTCTATTATTGTGTGGAATTCATCAAGATCTATTGTGTTTTGTGTATGAACAAGATTGTATTCTGTATTGGGCTCTAATACCTAACCGTGTGGCCTCCTGTCATTTTTTGTACTGCTCATACCTTGACCATATGGCCCTCATCCATCCGCCCATCCATATCATTCAAACACTTCATTGTACGGCTTGTGTTTCTGTCACCGTATGGCCTCTTTCATGTCCTCCCTCACCCACCTATACCTTACTCCATTTACTCACCATACGGCTTGCTATATGACCAACTTGGTCTGTACCATCGTACGGCCTTTCCTTCCGCCATACAACCCTCTCTTGACACCGTATAGCTAAACATTCCTTCCATAAGGTCCATCTCCCATCGGGTGGCATAGATCAGACTGTCATATGGCCTCCTTAGCATCCATATAGCCTCTTTGGCATCTCGTACGGCCTCCTGTGGTCATCCGTACAGACTTACCTAAGCAAATTGTCTCTATATCGTGTGTCATCCGTACTTCCTCCACACAAGTAAATCATTTTATCAATTCGTTTGATCAAAAAAAGAGGACTGGAACATTACAATAAGGATGCTCTTGGCTTATGTAAAAAATAAGAAGTTCAAGGTTTATCAAATGGATGTTAAATCAGCCTTTCTGAATGGAGAACTTGAAAAAGAGGTATATATTGAGCAACTTGAAGGTTTTCGTTTATCAGAAGACAAAGACATGGTATGTAGACTAAAGAAAATTTTATATGGTCTAAAGCAAGCACCTAGAACCTGGTATGCAAGGTTGGACAGCTATTTGTCAAAGCCTGGATTTGCTAAAGGTATGGCAGACAGTAACTTGTATTTGAAAGAAGTTGAAAATGGTTTGCTGATTATTGTAATATTTGTTGATGACATCATTTTTGTAGGTAATGATGAAGCAAGTGATAAGTTTGCTGAAGAGATGAAGAATGAGTTTGAAATGAGCATGATAGGAGAAATGAAGTTGTTTCTAAGATTGCAGATTGTACAAAAAAATGATGGTATTTTCATTTCACAAGCTAAGTACTTGAATGATTTGTTGAAAAGCTTTGGTTTGGAAAGTTATAAACCTATTGGTACACCTATGATAACTGATCACAAGTTATCCAACAAAGATTAGACACCTGCAGTAGAGTAGAAGAAGTACAGATCCATGATTGGAGGTTTGCAGTATCTGACTCACACCAAACCAAATAAGCAAATGCAGTTGGAATTGTAGCTAGATTTCAAGTTGATCCTAAGGAATATCATTTTGCAGTAGTAAAGAGAATACTCAGATATTTGAAAGGGACATCTGACTATGGAATTTGGTATGATAGATCAAGTGATTTCACTCTATGTGCATATATTGATGCAAATTGGGCAGGTAGTGATAGAAAAAGCACCAATGGTGGAGCATTCTTTCTTAGAGGAAGATTGGTTTCTTGGCTAAGCAAGAAGCAAGATTGTATTTCGCAGAGTACTGTTGAGGCAGAGTATGTTGCAGCAGCAAATAACTGTAATCAAGTTATGTGGATGAACCAAATGTTAAAGGATATCAAAATTGAGTTTGAAGAACCTGTTATCATTTACTATGATAGCACAAGTACAATGAGTATGTCTAAGAATCCTGTATTGCATTCTAAGACTAAGCATATATCTATCAAGTATCATGTACTCAGAGAGAAAGCAACAGAAAAGGAGATCAGATAGGAGTATGTAAGTACTAAAGATCAGATTGCAGATATCTTTACGAAGCCTTTACCTAAAGATACATTTGAGTACTTGAGAGGTATGCTTGGGGTTATGCCCCTACCTACTTCTGATTAGATGATGTAGAGAGTGCATCAGTCCAGTGGTACAGAGCACTGTTGTTAGCCTAGACTGAATGTTGATGCTTGCCGTATGGGGAGTAGCTGTGATGATCTGAGTCATCGAGGACTCTTGGTAATAGTATCTTTGGACACTCGAGCTGGTTGAAGACTTGATGAAGGATATTAGCAATGGTATTTATCAATTGGTATGTAGTAACATTGAGATTGAGGTCCTTGATATTAATGTCAATGGGGGAGAGTATGCATGAGAAAACATCTCCTAAGGCATGGAGGAGAGTATCTCCTAAGGCATGGGGGAGAGTATGCATGAAAAGAAACATCTCCTAAGTATGAGAGAGAGATATCTCTTTAGAGAGATTTAGAAAGATTCGTGAAAAGAAGCAGGAATATGCATCCGATGTATTGTAAATTGTTTAATGTGATGTAAACAATTGATGTCTAAGAAGTAGGAGTATGCACCTGTTGTGTACCTATTGTTTTGAGATTCTTTTTAGCGTGTGGACAACTGATGCTGGTCAGCAGCAACAACAGAACATTGTTTGGTTTTCTTGGGACTTAGATGGTTTTTTCATCTATGTTGCCATCAATGCCAAAGGGGGAGATTGTTAGCATGAATGTTGATAATACTACATTGGGGGAGTATCCGAAGCATTGGAGAGTATTGACATGTTGCATTCATGACTGTGTTTGTCATTGATGTCAACTTAGCATGGTTTCTATAAAGAGTGGTTGAGTAGCAGACAGAGATCTTAATGGTATGGACAATGGTTTGATTGTCTGGTAATGCGCAGTTATGCACATGTTCGACAAAGTGTCCTAATGACATGGTTAAGTGCACAGAGTCTGAGTCGAAGACGTACGGAAGTTGTACCTAATTTACAAAGAGCAGTTCAGAGACTGAGTATTGCGAAAGCAATTCCTAATGTTTGTTTCCTAGATTACATCTAAGATGCAGTGAGAAGATGCGCAGTCAGGCAGTGATAGAGGACAATCAAGTGGTGACGTCAACAAATGCGCAAACCCTAGTATCGCACATGTGAAGTTTTGTATAGACTGTGAGCCAACAATGCTATTGTAATTGTAATTAATTAATTATCTTACTATAACCAAGGGTCACCGGGAGACGGGGAGACTTCGAGGTCTCCAGTACTGGTACTGGTACAGCAGTTTTTCAAATAGGAGACGGCAATTTTTTTTTTTTTTTAATTTAAATTTTTAATAGTTTAAACTTAAAGAGTCTAATACTAAAAGTAAATACAAAATTTGAAAATAGTAGTACTATAAGACTAAAAGACTAAAGTAAATAATAATAGTGTTGTCACATTAAAAATTAAAATAGATTCATAGAGTCAAAGATTTCAAAACTCACATGATCACAATATTGTATCTCATAGACATTTGTTTTTCGAATATTGCATATGATCACCATCATATCAAATTGATAATCACTGAGATTATCATTACATATTCAAATTTTAAATTCAAAAAAGTATAGTTTGATGCTGAATTGTCGATATGCAAACAAAAATGAACACTTTGTACAATAAACAAAAAACAGAAATATATCTAGTATTAGTATGTCAATGGTACTATCATCTACTCCACAAGGTTGTGATCATCCATCTCAAGGTCTTCAACTATCATGCTCTCCAAAAAATCATCACTCTCCAACTCAGGTTCCTCTGATGGTAGTACAACTGGGGGCAAATCATTAAGGCCATTTGGGTCAACCGCTTCTTCCACCATGGCTGCAACATCTCCATCATGTGCAATTTGATCCCATTTTGCTAAGGGATCTTCCATATATGTAGGATCAACACGAGAGAGAAGGCGGAGTGTGCTATGAATGTACACCAAGTTCTCTGCTTTCTTTGATCCCAATCGGTTCCTCTTCAATGAATGAATAAAATCATAGTGCTCCAATTCCTCTCAGAAGCTAAAGAACTAGCCACTTGTGACAACAATCTTATTGCAAATGATTGCAACTCAGGAGTATCACCTCGTGATAGAATCCAAAATAGTAGGAGATATAATAAATTATAATATAAATATCTTGGAAGTTCAATCGGATATTTGTAAACATAAATATCTATAGAAATATCACAACATAAATATCTACATTTTTAATTTAAAAATTTAAATATTTTTGGTTGTTCTTAGTGGTTTTAATTATTTCTCAAATATTTCTAATTATTGTTGGTTCATTTGGAATTTAGAATAAAAATAATTTTTTAAAAGCGTTACTAATGTTTTATAAAGTTATTAATTTATTAAATAAAATATTTTAAATGATTTAATCATTTAAATTATTGGCGGTCTTAATTTTTGCATTAAAAACATTTAAATGAGGGCTAAAATATATAAAATTATTTAATATTATATTTTACATTTATATTTTATCAGGAAACTTCGGGGAGACTTCACTTTTTGGATTAGGAGACGGGGAGACTTCAGGAGACTTCGTCATGAAGTCTCCAACCTTTTTTGAGGTCTCCGAAGACGCGAAAAGTCTCTGAGACGTGTCTCGGTCTTCGAGATGCGACTTTTAGGGGGATTCGGGTCTCCCGGTAACCATGATTATAACTAATTGGGAAAGCCTCAAGGCCAACTCAAGGAATTATTATGAAGATAAGGTATAAAAGAAAGATGTTTTCCTTGTAAGTGTGTGGAAAATTTATTTGAAGTGCGAAGTGTAAAGTTTCTACAAATTTTGTAAAAATCAGACTGAGTTACTTTTTGCAGTAATGTTGAAGATGAAACTTAATATATCGATCTATATAAGAAGTATAATAATAAGTATTATTATATTCTGAATTTTTGTAGGTCCAAGCAACTCGTATAAGGCAGCGTTATAGAGAACCAAACTTATCAATTTTTGTGTGTTCTCTACCCTCACACTTGTCTTATATTTATAAGGTAACCAAAAGGCATGTTCCTTCAAGGGACATGACCCTATCTAGGTCGGCCCTTGATTGTCTTCCAAAATCGATAGTTAGTGATTAACTAACTAAACTTATTCAAGATCAAACTTAAAACAAATTTGCTAAGTGAGTCGTCGATCTTGACTGAAGACTAAGCACAATCAGATCCAAATGATCTGTATCATCAGACCAGAATGATTTCGAAGTTATAGAATTAACACTCCCTCTTAACTTGATAATCATACTAAGAGATAACATATCTAGCATCATCAATGGAAGATGAATAAGCATAGATTGATACTCTATATCTATCTGAATCTTTTAAGTATGTGGTATCATTAGAACACATGATACTGTGTCATATTACTATACATGTGATATGACTTATCACTAATACTAGTGATAACAGTATTGCAAAGAATACAATATACAGGATAAAATCCAGAGAATACTTAAATTCTTCATTTATCCAGATTGTGACTCATAGGTACTAGCATTCCTATATCACAACATGATCCTGAGTTAAGATCTACCAGAACACAGAATAAACTCCGGAGAATAATAAAATTCTTCCTTTATCCAAGTTGTGACTCATAGGCATAGAAATGTCTACATCACAAATGATCTTAAACTCATCTAGATCTGACAATAGTTCTCTACTATTCAGCACATTATCTAAGATATTGTCATCTCTCATAATGTCTTTTATACAAGTGTTCATTATCTCAGAGATTGTCACCTCTTAAATAATCAATACAAATGGTGAAGCCCATAACAGTCAATAGTCTAACAATAAAAATTATTAATAATAATTTAAAGAATACAAAATGTTTCATAATTCAACCATACCAAGTCTTTTCCTGAAGTGATCTATCTTCACTCGAGAGAGAGGTTTGGTAAGAATATCTGATATCTGATCTGCAGTACAAATGTATTCTAATTTTATAATATTCCTATCTACCATATCTCTAACATAATGGTAAGGAATTTTAATATGCTTGGATTTGTCATGAAAAACTCGATTCATAGAAAGCTTGATGGAACTCTAATTATCACAATGAATAATCGTAGGATTCATGGCTTGACCAAATAGTCCCACAAGTAACTTTCTAAGCCAAACTGCTTCCCAAGAGGCCATTGTTGCTACAATGTATTCAGCTTCTGTGGAACTTTGTGCTACTGATGACTGCTTTCTGCATATCCATGGTATCATCGTTGAGCCTAAACTGAAACAACATCCTCAAATGCTTTTCCTGTCAATAACACTTCCAGCCCAATCTAAGTTTGTATACCCATGTAGGTTCAATTCAACTTTCTCATACTTGAGCCCAAGGTTAAGAGTGCCTTGTAAGTATCTCATGATGTGTTTGACTGCAGCTAGGTGAATCTCCTTTGGCTCACACATAAACTGACTTAAGGCATTAACAGCATAGCAAATGTCAGGTATTGTATTTACCAAGTACATAAGGGACCCAATCCTCTGTTTGTAAAGAGTAGAATCTATGGAAGTTGATTTTGCTGCTACTTCCTAAAGTTTATGTAGATTAGTCTCCATTGGAGAAGACATAGACCTACAGTTCCACATTCCAAATCTCTTCAAGATATCTAAGGTATACTTTCCTTGATTAAGTATGATGCTGTCAGAATTCTGCCATACTTCTAATCCTACAAAGTAATGAAAGAGTCCTAAATCTTTCATTTTGAATTCTTTGATTAAATCTTTCTTGCATTGATCTATAAGATGATTATCACCTGTTATTAGTAAATCATCAACATACAGTATCAAAATTACCATATCATCTTTATCACGTTTATAATATAGATTTGGATCGACTTTATTCTTGGAGAACCCTACGCTGGTGAGATACTTATCAATTCTTTCATACCAAGCCCTTGGAGCCTGTTTAAGCTTGTATAGAGCTTTCTTAAGCCTCCAAACAAGAAATTTAAGATTATGAGTTTCAAAGCCTTCGGGTTGCTCCAAATATACCTCTTCTGTAATACTTTCCATCTGTTTTTACAATTTCCCAAACATCATTCTTAATGATGGATTTCTATTCTTCCGTCATAGCATCCTTCCAAGCTGTATGTTTAATAGCATCTGAAACATTGGTTGGTTCTGATTTAGATAAATCACTCATGTTTGTTGCATAACTAAAAAATCTTTTGGGTCTTTTTCTTTCTTTGAAGGTTCCACATGGTGCAACAAATTCTTGTGCTTCCTCTACTATCTTAATGGCCCAAAGTGATCTTTTCTTTGGATTTTGAGTTTCCTCAAGATTAAGATCTTGAATTTCATTTTCAAATTCTTCAATGTTCTCCCTTTGAAACTCAGATTCAGTATTTTTTTTAGAATTGAGTAAGGTAGAGGGATCCTTAGAGTTGAGGGCTCTTTTAAATGTTAAAACTTCTTCAAATATTACATCCCTACTAAGTTCAATGTTTTTCTGACCAGGTATGAAAATCCTATATGCTTTAGATGTTTCACTATACCGAACAAAAATACCTCTCCTCCCGGAGGGTTCTAACTTGGCTTTTTTTTCTTTAGGAACATGTATATATATAGGGCACCCAAAAATCCTAAGATGACTTATATTGGGTTCAACCTTAATAAAAACTTCTTCAAGAGTTTTATCTTTAAGGTAGGATTAAGGACTCTTGTTTTGAATATAGACAGCAGCACAAGAGGCTTCCACCCAAAGATAATATTCTAAATTTTGATCAAATATCATAGCTCTTGTTGTTTCTATAATTGTTCTATTTTTCCTTTCTACTACCCCATTTTGTTGAGGGTTATAAGGAATGGTATACTCCCTCTTAATTCATGTTTCTTTACAAAACTCTTCAAACAAATCTTAAGTATATTCCCCTCCATTATCAGTCCCAAGAATTTTAATTTTATGTCCTGATAAGTTTTTAGTTAAGGTTTTGAACTCTTTAAGGCCTAGTTTTAGCATGACAGTCAATATTTGAACATGTTCGTACAAAAAATCAAATATGATTTTTATATATCTCTTAAGAATTTTTTTTGATTTTTTACACTTTGAAAAGTAAATCCAAGTTTTCCTAGAGAAGTCATCTATAAAGAGTATATAGTACCAGAATCCTCCAAGAGAAGGAACATACATAGGTCCACATAAATCTAAGTGGATTAATTCCAAAACATTGTTAGTTTTTCTAGTGCTATCATGAAATGGACTTTTGGTGTTCTTAACCAGAGCGCATCCTTGCATATGTTTGAATGATCTTTATTTAACTTAAGTAAACCAGTAACCATCTTCTCCATAGTCGATAAGGTTTTGAAATTTAAATGTCCTAACCTTCTGTGCCATATTTCGTTTATATCAGCAGCTTCATGAATTAAGGCTCGAATAGGTCGACTAGGTTTTGTATCTAATTCAACAAGTACCCTTTCTTTGACCAATCAACTTTAATTTCTTAAATGAAGAGTTCTTAGACCAGGTCAATACTTTATCGTCCATGAATGCAACATTATGTCCATCATCTTCAAGTGTTGTGACCGAGAATAAATACCTTTTTATTCCTAGTACATAGAGTACTCCTTTGAGATGTAGAGAACTACCCAACTTCAGTTTAGAAGTGTAATTCCCAAGTCCTTAGATTGAATGAGCGGAATTATCACTGATGGTAACTTCACCATCAACTTCTTCAGATATAGAGTCTAGTGCTTCTTTGTATCCTATAATATGTCGGATGATCCACTATCAATCACCCATGCCTTGCTTGATACTTCATTTGATAGTGCCAAATACAATACACAATTCTCAGAATCATAGTTATCTTCTTTCTTAGTAATGTTTGTACAGTTTACTTGTTTAGAATTCTCAGGGCAATTAGATCTGTAGTGTCCAAACTTTTCGCATTTGAAGCATTTTACTTTGGATAGATCTTTCTTTGGTTTGTCATTCTTTTGATTACCCTTCTTCTTCTTGAAATGCTTATGCTTACCTTTATAGGAATTTGTGTTGAGAACATGAAGTTCTTCGTTTTCAATTTTCAACTTTCCCCTTTCTTAAGTTTTCTGGATTCTTCCTTCAGACAATCTCCCTTCAATCTATTGAAGTCAGGAAGATTGTCTCTAGCACTTACTCCTTGTGTGAATGTTTCCCATGAATCTGGTAATCCATCTATAGCCATCAGTGTTAGTTTCGTGTCATCAATTATGGTTCCTATACTTGCAAGTTCATCTCTTAAACTGGCAACCCTTGGGAAGTAAGAATTCATCGATTCTCCCTTTTTTATCTGTATATGTTTTAGTTGCCTTTTTAGTGTGAGGTCTCTAGTTGCATTGTTAACCTCATGCATTTAATAATGCATTCATCATATTAAATGTTGTTTGATGTTTCATTAACACGGGCACTATTTCATTTTTCACTCCATCTAATATGATCTGCATGGCTTTCCTATTTCCTTTACTCCAGATAGTTTTATTAGGTTCAACAATAGGATGTTTGGATGTTGAATCAACAAACTGTTTTACATCACTTTCTTCAAGAATCATCATGGTTCTGAATTTCCAAGCATCGAAGTGTTCTTTCCCATCAACCTTGAGTCTGATTGTGTATGCCATTGAAGATAGAAGAATGATGCTAGATATATTAAGTCTGATTGTTTAATTTGCAAAGCCCAGGTTTGACTACCAGAGCTCTTATAACATGTAAAGTTTTTGCAAATTCTGTAAAAATCAGACTAAGTTACTTCTTGTAGTAATGTTGAAGATGAATCTTAATATATCGATCTATATAGGAAGTATAATAATAAGTATTATTATATTCTAAATTTTTGTATGTCCAAGCAACTCGCATAAGGCAATGTTATAGAGAAGTTGCAAGCAGACTTATCAATTTTTGCGTGTTCTCTATCCTCACACTTGTCTTATATTTATAAGCTAACCATAGGGCATGTTCCTTCAAGGGACATGACCCTATCTAGGTCGGCCCTTGATTGTCCTCCAAAATCAGCGCCTAGTATAGGACAAGATTTAGTTAGTGATTAACTAACTAAACTTGTTCTAGATCAAACTTAAAAAAAATTTCCTAAGTAATTCGTCGATCTTAACGGAAGACTAAGCACAATCAGATCTGAATGATCTCTATCATCAGACCAGGATGATGTTGAAGTTATAGAATTAACACGAAGTGCGAAAAGGAGCAGAGTGCTTACTGAATGCATGTAAGCGATCCAAGGGATTATTGGATGCGAAATTTATGATCTAGTTACAAGATCAAGCGCAGAAGTCTGGTCGACAAGACAGAGAAAGAGGAAGGAATAGTACAGTACAATTCTATTATTCTGCAAGGAATAATACAGAGATCATTTGGACAGTGGGTTCATTGGTCTTGCCTTGAAGTTGTTTTGGCAGTGGGTCCAGCTGTCATCCACAACTCCTAAGTTGGAATCTCCTAACAAGGACTTATATGTACTGAATGTATTCATAGACTCCTAACAGGATCCATCCTCTAACAAGGAACATTTATATTAGTACATCATCTTGTGAGTACCATCCCCACCGAGGTTTTCCCTCTAATCAAGGGTTTCCCTAGTTAACATATATGGTGCTATTGTGTATGAGTATCTTGTTGTGTATTCGATTTATATTACTCATATGGTTAATTTTGTTTAAGATTGATAACTGATTCACCCCCGCCTCTCAGTTATACCAATGGACTATATATTCTAACATATAATGTTAATCTCTTATACATTTGGGTCTTGGGTTCAGATGCTTTTGGCATAGGACATACTTGCATTTTACTATTGCCTTGACCAACATGAAACTTGTTTCTAATATCTTTAGGCTTGGTTGACGTTGTTGTAATCTATAATGGTCTATCATATATATGAGCATTGTTGGTGCTTTGGCAAAATGAAAGGATGAGGTATGAAGCAAGTGAAGTGTATGAACTAGTTTAATAATCAACAAAGCAAAGTTCAATGATAGTGGCAAATAAGGAAAAGCAACAATAGTTTGTTATTAGAGTGGACAATCTTTTGTTGATCAACGACATTATTAGAAGACTCTATCTATATATACTTTGAAGAGTTGTATGTACTTTTAAGACTGTGAGTCTTGAGTACTTGGGTTTGTTGTTGAATCTTGCTACTTTGGCAATGAGCCTTTGTATCCAAACCCAAAGCATTGAGCTCCTATTTGTACTGTAAGGTAGTGAGCATTCTTATCTATATTCATTGGTATATTGACAATGGGCCTCTATTGCTAATCCAAAGCAATGAGATCCTAATCTTTTGTGATCAGACTATATACTTCAATGAATTGTCTTTGCAAGGAAGTACTCACTATACTATAAATTATGGTGCTCTGGTGTTGTTGCTTTTGTTGTTTACTTGCATACTACCTCATATGGTGATTATTGGAGTTTTCCAATGTTGATCACCCACCCCCCCTAGCATTCAGAGTGTGTTTATCACTATGGCGCTCGCCAAGGGTGTTCGAATGGAAATCTTGTACAAGCTTGATGCATGCAAAATTTAATGAAATGGTGCTTTGGTGAAATCCAAGAAAAGGGTTGCAAATTATTGATCTTCACCATTAGATCAAGCAGAGAAGAAGACTATTATTTCCACATGTGATGATTATAATTGTTGGGTACCTAAGGATGTAAATGATTTAGAAAAGCTCCCAATAGAGTAAACAATGCCATGGCATGAGAGGCTTGGTCACATTAGTGAGAAGGGTCTAAGAGCCTTGTTAAAGGCCTTGATAATTGTAATCTCATTGTGAACATCATGTTTATGGAAAACAAATTTGTGTTTCTTTTTAATCCAGTTCTCATAAGTCTTCTGGGCTTTTGGATTCCTCTAGATGTATTTGGTCCAATTAATGTTCCTTCATTTTCTAGATCTGTGTATTTTGTTTCATTCATAAATGATTATAGTAGGACATTTCTTTATTTCCTTACAAGTAAATATAAAATTTTAGTCAGTTCAAGGAATCAAAACCCTAGCTGAAAACAATACAAATAAAAAAAAGAGTCGAAGTACTAAAAGAATTTGACATGTTATGTAAGGACCATGGGATTGAACAACATAAGACAACTCCATACACCTCACAACAAAATGGAGTTGTACATATAATGAATAGAACATCGATGGAGAGGACTAGTGGTATGCTGAGTGGTGTTGGGCTTGAACAAAAGTTATGGGTTCAAGTTGCAACCACTGCATGTTATCTAATTAATAGATCTCCTACATCATTACTTGTTGACAAGACACCCATGGAGGTGTGTTCTAGTAAGAAGCCCTCGCTAAGACATTTAAGAGTCTCTGGCTGTGAGCATATGCCCATGTGCCAAGTAAAAAAAAATAAAAAATGGAGAACAAGGTAGTTATATGTATCTTTATTGGCTATGGTGTCAATGTGAAAGGTTACAACCTTTGGGATCCAATTGTAGAGAAGGTGCTCTAAATTAGGCTTGTAATCTTTTGTGAGTTGAAATCTTCCACTATTGATTTACAGCCAGGGAAGGAAGGAAAACCAAAAAAAGGAAGTAGTTCAAATACTATTTTCTCCTATAAAAAATGAACTACGCACTCCTATTGGGCCTGATGATGACAAGAGCTCAAGCAGCTCTAAAAGTTCTGAAGAAAAAAGAACCTCAACCTCAACCATTATGGAGGTGTACTCGTGATAGGCTATGACCTGATAGATATGGTTATTCACCTTAAAGATTTGGATATTCTTTATTGGATTTCAGTTTATTTGTTTTGATTACTAACATTAATGAGCCTATGACTATTGGAGAGGCTATAGGTATGTCTGATGCAGATTCCCAAATCGAAGCCATGAATGAATTGAAAAAGAATGGTACATGGGATCTGGTACCTTTTCCTAAAGGGCATAAGCTTGTTGGATGCAAATGAGCGTTCAAGATTGGGTCCAAATAGCAATATTGAGAAGGATAAGGCATAGTTGGTTGCAAAGGGGTACTCACAAGTGGAGGGAATTGATTATGGTGAAATATTCTCTCTTATAGCTAAGTTGATCCACTAGATGCTTGTTATCACTTGGAGCAGCTTATGACTTTGAAGTTGAGGAAATGGATGTAAAGACAACATTCCTTCATTGTGACTTGGAGGAGGAAATTTGCTTTGACTAGGTGGAACATAATGCCCAAGGCATTGTGTTGTTGGGAACATAACGTCTAGGGTGTTTTGTTTCACGGGGATTAGGCCCAATTTGGATCCAAGCTCCCATCTCAATGATTTAGTGGGACAATTGGATCTATCATTAGACAACTTATGTTTTAACACCCAAGGTGTTCTGAGAGTTATATAAACACCCTATCTCTGCCCATTTTGGTATCAATTAACAACCATGATCAAGCATTTGCGATCACAATCAAGCAATCAAACGATCAAGAAAATTCAAGGTTTCAAAGCAAGCATTAAAACATTTTAGATCTAGATTTATTTTCAAGCATTTAAGGTGTTCTCCATAGATCAAACTTCTTTCCCTTGTTGAAGACCAGGCAAAGGAGTGTTCTATCAAGGAAGGAGACACTCACATCTACATCTTTCTTCTTCACAATGAATGCTGAGAATTACAATATTCATCACAAAAGGTTTTGTCTTTCACGATTTCCTTTGGGTTTTTTGTGTTAAGTCAAAGCTATTGCATCAACATATTTGACCACATTCAAAGAAAATTTGCATTATCAAGGTATGACACATCTTATTTTCAGATCTAACCTCTGCTATATGACAACACACTTTCATTTTTTTCATTTCATTTCAAGGTTATTTCTAAGAAGGGGTTTGACTGAGGCAAACCACTCTATCCAACTTTCTTCCTTGTTTTTCTGTGTGCAAGTACATGAGGTGTAGTTGTTGGGACTTGATCTAGCAAGTTCAGGATCTGTTAGGAGGTCTGCAACTATATTCGGACAAAATCCCTTGGAACAAAATATCCTAAGATTCTTGTTCCCAAAAATTTTGTACCTAGAAGATCATATTCAAATTTAGTTTACCAATTGGTACGATTCTCAAATTCCTATTTAGGTAATCACAACTTGTTTTTTTTTGTGAGACTAGCGCTTTTAAATTATCTATATTTTCTTATTTAGTCTTCTATTATGTCTCACCTTATCATCATCATCATTCATTTTCAAATCAATGAAGGATAATTGACTCATTTAATGATTAGGTCCTACTTAAGCTTATTGGGTCATAGTCCTTCTGATTGTGCAGTAGGAAAAGTGGGCTCATCTACATCACGTAGGTGTTGATAATCTTTTCTTATTGTACAATTTGATCCATCTCAACCTCCACTTAGAAAGTCTTAGCAACTTCCAAGTTGGATTCTACCATTAAGCTAACAAAGCCTAGGCATTGATCTCATGTTCATTTCATTGATTATCTAGATCCATATGCATCTCCTTTTATTTACCTCTTCTTGAATGAAGATGTCATTTACAATTCCTTTTGCATCTTAGGCAATAATTTGGGCACCTACTTAAATGAATCCAAAAAATTTGAATATATTTACACACTTGTACATTTTCTTTTCCATAGCATGTATTTTAGTTCTACACCTTTGAGAGATTTTTTTAAAAGAGAAATAAGTAGTTCAAACCCATTTTCTACAACAAAACTGCAATAGTTACAAAATACTAGATAAAGAGAACAATTACAAAGTCTCAAAAAAAACTAGCAAAGCCAAAAATGGACGTTGATTTCTTCTTCAACAACTTATAGAGCCTTAATCAACTCACCCTCCCAAGCCACCAAATGTCCCTTCTTTAACATTTTATACATGGATTTTGTTTTCCCTATAAATTTTGGTATAAATGTTTTAACAAAGTTGAGTTCCCAATCAATGACTAAAAACTTTTGTATATTTTCTATAAGTACAACTTCCTCAATGTCAATTATGTTCAATCTTAGGGAAAGATGTGCTTGAACAACTTTCTTTTTGTAACTCCCTAGGCATGTAGACTATTGGTCCCTAAGAGGATCACACCTAAATAAGGATAATTGGAAAGCTTCACAGGTGTGGAATAGACTATGCTAGGTGAAACAACCTTCGGGATTTTAGAAGACGACTCTTCATGAGTGGTGTTTGGGAAAAAGAAAGGGAGCAACACTTAAGAAATAACCTAAGCTAAGGGAGGCAATTTATCAAATCAAAGCTTAATGGATAGGGCTAATAATATGAAAAATGGCATTTGCAAGGGTTTGATCTTTTCTAGCCAGAGGTTCATATCATTATTATCATAGACACAATACACCACTAACCCATCTACAATGTCCCCATTTGTGGCAAGCTTATGTGAATCATTGAGTCAGTTCATTATAGTGACCCTTGTGAGTTGACAGGGTGATTAGGGCATCTCATTTGTGGACTTATTATTTTTAGTAAGTCTAATTTTAGCAATTGCCATTTTTGGTAGTGCAGTGGGTGGCTCTAGCAGTTGATCGTCACTTGCAATGGATGTGGTTATTTATTGCACGAGCTCATATTTATTAATTAATTATTAAAGTCACATTATTATGATACTTTATTATAATAATGTTATTAAAAGATATTATTAACAAGAGTTGTGTTGGTAAAGTTTCTAGAGTTGAGTTCTTTTGGGAAACTTTTGCCGATGAAGGATTGTAAATATGAGCTCATTTCATTGGAAAAAGCATCCGATTATTTGATTATCTATTTAGCTTTTGTTGTCTTTGTGACATTTTTGAGTTTATGAATTTATGTGCCCTTGTTGAGGTATAAGAGTTTGGAGATTTCAAATTGTGCATTGATCCCACAGCTGAGGTATTGTTGATCAAGTTCTTAAGTACTTTTCCAATTCTCCTACTATTGCAGACTGTGTCTAAGGAGATTTGTTTTTCTGAAGACTATTGTTTGCATTTCAGATTGTTGTTTCTCATCTGGAGGCCACATTTGGGTATTACTAACGTCTGCAACCATTGCCAAGGCTGAGACGTCATTCTAGGAGGAACGTTATCTCTCCAGTGCCTGCGATTTATAACTAGCAGGCTGTGATTTATTAAAGGCTCGAAATCCTGTGATCCATGTTTCTTGGCATTGCGATCTGTTATAACAGGTCAGTGTTTCTGTTTGAAGATTTGTGTCTACATTAGAAGCCATCTTCTCCTTTCTAATGCCTTGCGTGTGAGTTCAAAGGGGTTGCAGCTATCATTATAAGCCTACGATCTGGTGGTTGGAGTCATCAATTTGCCAAGGCTGCCACTACTTGAATCGAGCAGCGATCAGTTAAAGAGAAGAGTGCATATGCTTTGAGCAGCTAGTTCTGATATTAAAAATCATGTGCCATTAATTGTATTTTTAAATTTCAGCTTTCTAGAAGTTCAATAAAATTGCATAGTGGAATTTCAGTATCAATTGTTCAATTCGATATTTCCTTTCAATTGTATCTTCCCATCTCACCAAATAAATGTGAAATTCGGTATTTACTTGGAAATTGGTGTTAAATTGTATATTCAAATTACAAGCAAAAAGAATGCAAGGGACACATATAAACCCGAATATTCATAACATAGATAGAAATTAGCAGAAACAAAAATAAGATTCCATACATATTGCCAGTTGGATAGTTGACCCAGGTGAGGGTCTCTACACCTTCAATGTTGTCAAGAGAACAAATGTGAAAGTCATCAAAGATAGGGCAAAATGTTCATATCCCAATTGTAGGAAGCACTTGCAAGGGTCTGAATAAACACACAAATCTCCAAAGAATGTGCAAGTATATAGCACTATTTTCGAGAAGCTTAGACAAGAAACACCAATAATGTGTTCTTTCTTCTAGACATACGTAGTTTGAATAAGGGTCAAACAAAAAGACCACAAACCCTAAAATTAACCTTCATAAGGAGCAGGCTGCAAGCAATACAATTCATCCTATATTCTACATGCATATGAGGTGAGAGAAACATCGTGATCACAAATACATCTAAACAAACAAAAAACTATTGCACTAGCATAAGTAAACTAGGCCATACTTGTAAAGAATAAGCACAGGACACCTTGGCTAACATAAAGAGAAAAGCAACAAAAGGCACAACACCTATCTTTCATTAAGAGCTACATGTCAAGGCTGGAGAGTACGCCCCAGAAAACAAATCTCATAGCATACACCTCTAGTTGAAAAACCATAGTCTTATTCGTAGAAATTAAAACCTCATAAATTTACTGTATATTTCTCAACTCACTAAACAAAAGTCTAATGTTTCAATCCCTTTTATTTTACAAGCCCTTGAGCTTTATAGAATAACATTTGGTCGTTTTGATCATAGAAGGATTACAACAACTTACAATCAATCAACATGCAAAAAATTCAAGCATGAATTTCTTGATCTCCCATACCATGGACAAGTGTCTTTTTATTGGCTAATTGTAGCATGTTCGCTAGCTAGGCTAAATGGAATAAATCATGGTTGATTGATCAAGGATGACCATGTTTGCACTGGCTAATTGAGAGGTGTGCATTAGACAGTTGTTGAAGTTAATGTTAGTTGAGGGAGCTTTCATGTGGTGGTATATTCCTTGAACGTGCATTAGTGGGTCCTATGAGTGTGAGTGTCCATGGGGACATGCATTGCATTGGCGTAACTCAGAGGAGAGAAGACCTTCATAGAGCGGCCTAAATCCTCAACCAATCTACACATGTCGACCCTCATCAGGAGACTTGATGATATGAACGTGCTTCATGCGTTAATGTGGTTGAAGCAATGGGATTGAGATGGTGAGGTCAAGTAGTATAGGAGTCTACATAGACCAAAGCCACTAAATATCTCAAGTGAAATGATTCAAAGAAAACTAACCTCCTTGTTCCTAAGACAACTAAACTAATTGACAAAAAGAAAACTTATTCTAACCATCTTAAGCCAAATGATTCAAGAGATGGGCCCTAATCTAAGTACCAAAATACCTATAGGGACAACACTCAAGGGACCGGTATGTTCAACAACAACAAGGCTTGGCTAATGGTTCTCAATCTTGCATATTCATCCTTGTATTCCAAGAAAATATTTACCACCTCACACTCAAATTTGGGAATTTTATCATGCAAAATTAATAGTTGACATAGTTCATTGGGACCATGACCTATCCAAATGCAAGTTATTTTTCCTAAATCGCCATAATCAAAATAACTTTCACAATTAAGACCCAGGAAAGAAACAACCTAGCATGCTTCAAATGGAAGTTCCTATTCAAGTTCTTGGTGATCATTCAACCGTCTAAGAGATCACAATTGATAATGTATCTTCCCACTTGCTCCAATATTGAACTCGTTAGTGAAGAAGAAAGGATCCATCTCTATCTCAATTCCATGGAATACCTCATCTATTTGTTTATCCTCATGTAGCACAAACAATGCCTTCTTATGTAGCTTTGTCAACATGTCTTCAAAAATCAAGGACTCTTTGATGAGATGATCTTCAAATATTTCTTCAAGTTTTACTTAAAGTGCACTATTAAATACCACCACCCACCCACCCCTCCCCAAATTGTCTTTCATTCTCTTCTTCGACAAGAGCAATTTGTTAATCATCTTGCATGTCCTCTCCATGGGTGCTTGGATCTTCTTCATCTGACATGAGATTCCAATTTTTTGTTCTTTAGGAATATCTTGTGATTCTTCATCTGCATATTCATCAAGCATGGTGTTGTTGAAAACTAAAGATTCATTAATTGCATTTTTATTAATCATCGAATAGCATCAATGCCTCTGGCAATCCAGGTTAATGGTGAATAATGTCATTTGAAACAACTTGTATAGCTTGAGATGTGTTTGAAAATGGCTCCATTTGCACTTGCTCCATGAGATCTTTCAACACCCCCTCAAGATGTATAGTAAGGATAATGTCCCTAAATGCCTCTTTGAGTTCTTGCTCATAATCAGGTTGATCTATGATAGTTTCTAGTTCATTGTTCAACATGTCTAGCTGGTTGTCTTCCTTTTCAAGGATGCTCGAAACTTCTTGCAACTCATTTTGGGAAACCTCCTCTTGAAGCACAAATGGAACTTCACTAAGGAGTTCTTCAATTTTGTGATGATCTACTTGTAGTTCTTTAGCTTCATAAGTTTCCAAGTTTTTATCTTCACTTGTAATCACTTTCTTCCTTGAATGTATTATATTGATTCTTTTCTTTTCCTTTCAGCATATTCCTCTAGTGATTTAATGCATGGAAATTCTTCCACTTGTGTACCTTGGTCATCAAGCTCAACCATACTATCTTCTTGTAGCTTGTATTCTTCTCCCTCTGATGGTGATACAACATGCTTCTCTTTTGATGCCAAACTCATTTGTTCAAGGCATGCACTCCAAATCTTGTCTACAAATGGCTACTCAAAATTGTACCATCCCATCTCAAACTCGGCTCGCCTGATGATATCACAACATAGTAGACGAGCAAACTCTAAATGTGCCACACTATGCAGTCTACACCAATGAGGGAGTAACAAATCTTTTACAAATGACTCATCAGTTAGCCCTTTTCTTGATCATCTCCTTGAAATTATTTGTGAACATGTTGGCTCTATCATTGAATTCAAGAATGGAATTGGGTTAAGGATATCCCAAAAGAACAATTTTCCTTGTAACATCAGCTCCAATCTTGACAAGAAGGTCAAACAATTTAGCTCATCATGTTTAGTTGTCCTGTGAATCTTGCACTCACCCGGTGATGCCAATTCAGACAAACTTTGTGGATGTAATTGTGAAATTAAGAAATGTCAATTTGATGAATGCCTTAACAATGAAACTATTGCCCATACTTCGAGAAACCTTCATTTTATTTACAATTTTTTTGTGGGCATTTTTCATACATTTTCATGTTTTTGGATTTTCTAATTTTGGAAAGATCATTCACATCTCAATTGCAACCTTTAAAAGCTCATACTTGTTGATTGTTCTATGAATGCACTTTGAACAAGCCCTCGTAGTGCTAATATATGTTGATGTAAGTTTTATGACCACTTTAGCATGCAAAATCAAGTACTTAGTATTCCAAATCGAACACCAAACCTCCAACTCTCTCTTCAACACAAAAGTTCATATGCTAAACAATGTATATGGATTGTTTGATCAAATTAGACAAACCCGAGGTTCCTTCTTATTGTGGGTGATCCCTTAGTTTCAGTTATTTGATATGTTAGGTATCACAAAGGACTTACATTGATCATTCAATGGATATCAACCACTTCAACAACTTTTAACCAAACAAATTATAAAGGGAAAGTATTTAGAAGACTATACTACTCCTAAAATGAATGAAATTACAAATCTTCTTGTGACTGTACTAGACTTAATTTAGCCATTGACCACAACCAAGCTAGTGTGATCTCCTACGATAAATATAAGATATTCAAAATGTTACCATTACATTAAATACCATAAATGAATGCACATCAATGGGCAAGCAATAATAGAAGTAAAGCTCATTGAACTTCTAGTTGATCATGCAAGGAAAAGTTATAATCAACAAGTAGGTAGTGGTATGGATTACACAACTTTCACAAAAAGGCATCATGGATATCTTGCATTCAACTAAACACTAGTTCTAATCAACATAAGTAAGTCTTACTCTAAGTGAGGAAATTTAGAAACCATACAATACTCCAAACTGATACAAGCAATTCACGATGAAGATGAACAATGCATTAAGAACAATTTGGGAGTATCATAGTAAGAAGTTCAACAAATATCTCTATTACAAGTGAGAGGAGTGGAACCCTGTAGTCTCCTCTTCCCACCCACCTTAAGCCCACCAACTATAGTCCCTCCCAACCTGGGAAGATTGAATTCATGGGGAGTTATATTGCAAACAACAAAGATCAATTTGAAACCAACGACCAACATTAACTCTTAGAAATCCCTAATTAGGGTTGCTACAGCCATTAAATGCTCATCCAATGACCATAAGGCACCACCCTAGGGGCAAACAAGAAATTTCAATGACATCTTAAAATATCAGTTCTACTTCTTTACTTTTAAGAATTTCTTCATTGATCTTGGGATTCTTTCTATTGGATGTCTAGACCTCATAATACTTGAATCATTTGTATTTGTTAGGATTAAAGAGACAAATATAACAATTACATGCAAATATAACTAATATCATAAAATAATAAATCGCACAAAAGAGAACACAAGACACAAATATTTAACATGGTTCACCCAATCCTTGGGCTACGTCCACCAACAACGAGTCCAATATTCTTATTATCCAGTGATTACAACCTTATTACAATCTATAATCCCTTACAACTCAATACCACCACAAGAAGCTACAATCTCATCATCCATCATAAAATCCCTAACCCTAAGCTATTTTATATAAGCTTTTTGTCGCTTACAAAATTAGGGTTAGAATAAGTCGACCAATGAAAAACTATAAGTCTTGCCACCTTTTACAATAGTAAATTTGTTTTCGGCTTCAAGGGCATTGCCCCTCAACCCCACCTTGTATCACAACAGGGAGCGCGCTTGGGGTCAGCCTAGGGTCGCTAACCCCAAAACCCTGCCCCTTGACCCCACCTAGGGCATTGCCCCAGGACCTCGCAAGGGGCGTTACCCCTTGACCCATAGAGCATGGGGGCACTGCTCCCAAACCCCATAGTAAAGTCTAGGGGGAAACCCCATCAAATGAAGTGGGGTAAAAACTAACCTCCGAGTCTAATTAGGCTCCACATCACAGCAATCTCCCACTTGGAGACTGATCAGACTCCACAACAATAACCTCCCACTCTTCACAAAACTAACTCTCTTTTATTTTTCATATACACAACTTTCACAGAAATCCATATGGACACATTTTAGACCTGGTAAAACTTTCTTTGAATGAAGTAATTTCATACATTTCTCACTCATGTGCCCAAGTCTGTTGCACCGTGGTGTTGTTTCTAAATCTACAACAATTGTTCGTTCTCCTAGCTCAACTATAGTAACTTTTCCTAAACATTCATTTTTGTCTAAAACAATTAAATTAAAAGGAACAATATGAGTTGCACAAAGATATAAGGTGCCTACTTTCACACCTTTTGCTACTACTAAGGAACCTTTTGAAACCTTCCAATTTTTATCATTAAAAGTAACTGTGCTACCCTCAATACCCAGTTTCCCTTCCGAAATTAAATTGCTACTCATGCTTGGAACATGTCTTACCTCTTGTAGTAGCCAATGATTCTCATTCTACAACTTAATCTTAATTTTCCCCTTTCCAACAATCTGACAAGGTTCATTATCTCCCAAATACACAAGTCCTAAATCCCCTTGGACATAATCAAGAAAATAACCTCTATGGGGAGTAGCATGAAATGAAGCCCCTAAATCTAAAACCCATGAATCATCAACATTTTCTAAGGAAAGAAGAAAAGCATTCTCTTAATATTTATTACTTACCACATTGGCCTCCTTGTTTCCATCTTGTTTGTCTCGTTAATCTTTTTTCTTATGCCCTGGATTTCCATAGTACCAGCAATCTTTTGGTCCTCTAGATTAAGACCTCTTTCCCTTTGATTTTCCTCTTCATTTCCCACGATTTCCAGAATTGTTTCCTCTCATTAGTTCTGCCTCTGGTTTGTGCATTCAAAACACTTCCTGATGTAGATCCACCTAAGCTTTTCCTATGACCTTCCTCACTCAAAATCACACCAATCACATCATCAAATTTTACAGAAATAGATCTAGAAACAGAAATACTCATCTATTACCAAGTCATTCCAGCTTTCAGGCAAAGAACATAAAATCAAGAGAGCCCTCATTTCTTCATCAAAATTAACATTCATAGAAGATAATTGACTAGTAACCATATTAAACTCATTTAAATGATCGGTAACCGATTCACCTTCTACCATCTTCATATTGAATAAACGCTTCATGGGAAATACCTTGTTTGAAGCGTAGGGCTTTCTGTACAAATTTGCTAGGGTTTGCATCAACTCTTCAGTCGTCTTCGCTTTTGTAATATTAAATGCCACCAATTGTGCCAGGCATAATCAAATACTTCCAAGTGCCTTTCTATCCAGAATATACCAGTCCTCATCTATCATAGCAGTTGGTTTCTAGAATTTTCCTTGTAATGGACGCCATAAATCTTTCTAATAAAGATAGTCCATTTCATTTTCCATAATTGAAAGTTATACACATTAAACTTCATCACTTTCCGCTTACCCTCCTTTGTCATCGCTCCCACTCAACCATGGGACCTTCCTACAGAGGATAACTGAAACAACCTCGCTCTAATACCACTTGTTAGGATTAAAGATATAAAATAACAATTACATGCAAATATAACCAATATCAGGAAATAATAACTCGCACAAAAGAGAACACAAGACAAAGAT
This sequence comes from Cupressus sempervirens, assembly GCA_028749045.1. NCBI lineage: Eukaryota > Viridiplantae > Streptophyta > Pinopsida > Cupressales > Cupressaceae > Cupressus > Cupressus sempervirens. Next base: position 896,682,762 of record CM053792.1, read on the forward strand.
TTAACATGGTTCACCTAATCCCTGGGCTACGTCCACCAACAACAAGTCTAATATTCTTATCATCCACTGATTACAACCTGATTACAATTTGTAATCCCATATAGCTCAATACTGCTACAAGAAGCTACAATCTCATCATACGTTAAAAAATCGCTACCCCTAAGCCATTTTATACAAGCTTTTCGCTGCTTACAAAATTAGGGTTAGAATAAGTCAACCAATGAAAAAATATTACTCTCGATGCCTTTTACAATAGTAAATTCATCATAGAGCACACTTGGGGCTACTAACCCCAAGACCTTGCAAGGAGCGCTGCCCCTTGACCCCACCCGCCTAGGGCGCTGCCACAGGACCTTGCAAGGGGCGTTGTCCCCAAACCCCCATGGTAAAATCAAGCAGGAAACCACGCCAAATGAAGTGGGGCAAAAATTAACCACTGACTTTGATTAGGCTCCACATCACAACAGTATTCCCACCTTCATTGTTTGGAATTCCTTGTCTTATTCATCTTCGAGTTTGATCCTTTGCCCAATCTCTTAAACATATTGACATCATCCTCGGAATATTGAATCTTCCTCAATCCATTTTGTTGCATAACTTGATCATCATTGGGATCCCTCTTTTGATGAGAATCATGTCCTTAAATTCTTTCTTGCTCTTGACTACAGATGTGTCCCTATGTCCTTGTTCATGTTCATATGCTAACCTCAGTGTTGGAATCATCTTTGCGTATGGAAATACTTAACCTTGAGCATCCTTTGGTGTACTTCTTTGATCATCATCATCATGTTGTCCCTATATCATAGAAGTCTTGGACCCTTTGTACGTTGCATCTCTAGTTTGATATTTCTCCTAAGTTTTTTTACCCGTGTATCTTTGATATTGCGTCAACTTCTTGTCTGTGTGCATCCTCCTTCATTCCTTGTGCTAATTAATCCTTTCATGGAACTTGTCCTCCTCATAGTCTTTGAATTCCTCTCGTCTTAGAGCTTAAACTTGTCCATGAATTCTATCTCATTTTTAAACCCCAACTTGTCTCATATCCTCGAATGATGAAGGCTTGACCTCAAAATAATTCCTTTAAGCTTGATCCTCGAATTTTCTTTCTTTTGTCCCAGCTTTGAAGTGTTATCCCACTTTGAACTTGATATCCTTTAAATAGCCCACTTCACCCCTTGATTTGTATGAAGCTAGAGGTTAGTACCTTATAGAGACATTTGATTGAGAAACTAACTTCACACATTACTATTCCTATTTTCCTACTAATTTGGAGGATATAACTTAGAAAAGTCTAGGAATTAAGGCTGCAAATAAAGTTTACAACCAAGGACAAAAGTTTAAAATTCTGAAGACACAACTTGTCCAAAGACACTTGAACTTGAAAGAGGCACCTAATCCTTTTTGCTATTTACTTAGAAGTCATAATGCTTAAAGCCATGAAATTTGGAAAAATCATCTGACATAAGTCTGAAGACAATTGGGTCTGCAACTCAGCAGACATGTCTCGGACTCTCAGAAAATCACGCTGTAGACGTTGCAAAATACAATCTGAGTCTTGGCTTCAAGATCTGATTAGGAAGGCAATGCTTTGCAATGAGACTGGTTCTCAAAACAAACTCCAACGACAAGTCTGAAGAATCTTACATGGTCTACTTGATCTCAAGAAATCAGGTCATGGACTCGTAAAAGCATGCACTAATGAAAGTACTTAAAGATTTAGACAAGAAAACCAAACCCCTCTCCACTAAGTATGAATCTGCTTTTCCGAGGATAAATTCTGAGACAAGATTATATGGATGTCTTCTCCTTGAATCAACTTTCTTCACAAGAAATTATTTTTCTTGTGTCTAAAAATGGACCTAAGTGGAGACAACCACCTTGGAAATCTTCTAATATATTTTCTCTGCATATCATAGCCTTCTGGAGAGATCTTCAGACCAAGATCTGAAACCCTTTTGGTGGCTGCCTCTTGAAATTATGACCATTCCTCAGTAAGGTTTCAGATTTACTTGTAATTCACAGCTCCACATCTGATAGTTTGTTCCTTATTCTTGATCAACCTGCCTTTCTTATTCAAATGTGCAACAGATTAGATTAAATTTGGGGCAATAACTTTAATTTTATGCTCCAGTAATTTTCCCCATTTCTGATGTTTCTCTTGGCAAACTTGACGTCTTCTTCCTTTGCTTGGATCAAACTCTACTTGCAATTTGTTGATGCCTTCTTCTTGCTCGATTAGCCTTCAAACTCTACCACTTTTGACTTTCAAACCTTAGTTAACTTCTTTCTTTGTGCTTTCTTACAGCTGTTTGATGGCCTTTAAAAGGAGTTTTAGCTTTGGTTTGTACTTTCACAACACCCTTTTACATTTTAAAATTTTGGGACTCCTGCAAACTAATTTTGACTTAGTTTTCCCTTTGAATTTCATTTCACGGCCTTGAAGGGAATCTTGATGCCTCTAAGGACAATGTCAGCTTATTAAATCCATTTAGATCAAAGATTTTAAATCGCTCTGTTGGCATGTCCGGCCTTGGTGGGAAAACGACCTACATAAGGACTCCCTCTTACTCGCATTTGAATTTTTTTTAAGTCCTTGTCATAGTAATTGTGATTATATTGAGGAATATGATATTATCATGAAGAATTTCTTCCCTGCAAGAGCACGTCGAAGAGGGGAAGCATTGCCAAAAAAGAGTTGGACATGGAGGCACCAGCTACCATTGAGCCTTGACCACCTATGGCAAGGATGAAATGACTAGACAACCAAGAAATAAAAAGGATGACCATGAGCTACCCAGTTAAATTAAAAACATTATAAAACTCAATAAGCAATATTACCTTTAGTGTATGGATGGATCTAAGTGTTTTCTTTGTTTAGCGATCATGTCTTAGTATAAACAATGTGACATTATTATACTAACCTTTATTTTGACTATGATATTGCCACCCTTGTTCTTTATTTTCAGACCATGTCTATGATTCTTCCTCATTTTATTTATTTTCCTTAGGTAGCCAACTTTATGCGTCATCACCTTCATGGCATCGGTCTTTAATATTTCCTTATGACTTTATGTTTAAAAGATTGCGCAATGTTTCCTTGCCACCTCAGTCTTGGCGTAACTGAGCATGTCATGGTGGCTTATTATTTTCTTGGTTGCTCTTCTTATTTGATATATATGCTCTCTGTTTTGGAGCTTGGCGATCACTTCTTTTCTCACATTTCAGCACCATGGTTCATTCTTGATATTTGTTTGTATCTACTCAATATGGAGCAAGTCATTAATATTGTTTGGTTCTGCTTGATCTCAAGAAAGCCATTTATATTTTTTGTCTCTGCTTGAACTGAAGAGGGTGGATATAAAATGGAAGCACTGCTCTGTCTATGCCGAGTTTGTTAATCAATCAATGTTACACTTGGAATACCATTGGGAGTTTGGAGCTCGGGGGCACGTACCAAAATTGCATATCTCAAGCAATGCCAATTGAATCAGGTCATGCTCCTTGTTTTAATTGCAGTATATCTTGCTTATGTTCTAACATTTGATCTTGCCGCTTATTGCTTAAGCCCAACCCATATCATTACATTTAAAATCCAGAGCCGGATTTGATGATTTTAAAAGCATTATGTTGATTACGATATGCTATACCTTTGATAGATTTCAATTCAAATTTCCTATGTTTGATACGAGTGTTGATCCCATACAAGGATATAACTTATATATCCTTCAGATGGGGTATTGCTCCATATGTTTTTTTTGTAATATTGATCAAAATGGAAATGCAATCTACTTATGATGCCATAGGCTGGAACAGGCAAAAAGAATGGCAAATGTATAAGTATTCATGAAACATAAAGTATCTTATGAACCTCCCAAGTAAAGAGTGCCAATTTGGTCGAGATTTAAGGGGAGAGAGTGGGAATAATCAACATTTATAAAATCAATAATAACATTTATAAAACAGTAACTAGGTTAGCTCATGGAAATCCTTGTGTGGATTCTTGTTGTCAAGTCTAGTGGTGGTTTGTTACTCTAGCACTACATTGCTCAGTGACTGGTAAGTGGTGTCCCAGGCCTAATTCCAAGGTAGGGAGGGTCTTTCTTGGTTTAGATTGTGTGGCGATTTTCAAGGGTCCGCAATTGGAAGGTTAACCCTTGGCAATGCTTCTCCTCTCCACTTAATGCCAAGACATGCACAAGACACAGATAAGAGATGCATTGAAATATTTGCTAGTAACGGGTATTTTATTTTTTATGAATTTGAAATTACAAGTTGAAGATATGTTAGGTTGATTAATATCGTTTAATCAATTATTTCTTTCAATGCTTAGTAATCAATTTTCCTCTTCAATGTATTCATGCAATAGTTAAATCAATTGATCTTCTAATTGAACATGAAATATATATGTATGCATTAGATAGGCTTACTTGATGGTTGTTATAACTATCCTTCATTTACCTAATTATAAATATGAATGTATCTTTAAACTATATTTAATTGACATAATTAGCAACGGGAAAAAGGGATGATACATTGGTATTGGTCATTATGATACAATGGTATTTGGTGACCTAAATGGTATTGGTCATTATGATACAGTGGTATTCGATGCCCTAAATGGTATTTTTCATAGCCATAGTTGGAAAACTCGCCAAAGGCAAAAACTTGCCAACCCCCCCAAAAGTTTAACCAAGAAAAACTCGGGAAAACTCAAGAACCTAAAAAAACCGCTGAAATTTAATTAAAAATACATTTATTTTGCAAAATTTAATGAGAAGATGCATCTAATAAGTTAATTAAAGAGAACACAAAAGAAACAAGCAGAGTTTAGATATATATAAATGCATAGTGGGTACAAAATTGCATTCTCATGCGGAATGCTCATAGCAGGAAGCAAAATAGTAAATTACTAAATAGTTTCAATCTGTCAAACCAAAAGTAAATACTAAAAGTCTAAATACATCAATACAATCACATCTTCCTCTTTCCAGCTGCACTAGCAGGGAAGCGAGGGGGTCTAGTCCTCGAAGAAGTGCCCCGCACTAGGATAGGGCGTGTGCTGCGCGACTGTGAACTCTGTGGTTGTGCCTCCTCGTTCAACATCCCTACTGACTGGCTCGGTGTCCTAGAAGAGGATGTATCTCCTCTATGTGGCTCTGGTAATGCCTTGTCCTCTGAGCTTGAATCATCATCATCCTCATCCTCAATATCATCCATTGTGAAATGAAAATCAGTTCCAACATCCCCCTCCATGGCCTGCCTCTCCAAATCAGCGATCTCATCCGATAAAAACAATGGACCTAGCTCTTGTGCTATCCAGTCAGAATAAGGATCTATCTCTTCTAGATCAAGTAGACCAGGTAGTGCTAAACTTTGTGCCCTTTTTATGCGCAACTTAAGATTATAGTCCACATAAACAAGGTCATTAAGCCGTTTTTGAGTCATTTTGTTTCTTTTCTTTATGTGGATGGACTCAAATAAGCTCCAATTGCACTCACAATGGGATGAACTACAAGGTTGGCATAGGACTCTAAGAGCAAAATTCTTTAAATTGGGGGTATTGCCACCCCACCTTGCCCACCAAGCATCTGCAAAACAAAATATAAAAAGTTATGAAGCAATGAAAAAAGATAATTAGAAACACAACTTATCAATTTGCAAAAGTTTTAAAGTGTGACGCTTTACCTGGTGCTTGAGTAGATCTTGCTCTCTTTGCTAGCATAGAGGAGAACAAATTACCCCTCGATTCCACATAGACTTGTTGTTCGGTCACAACAAGGTCTCTCTCTGCTTTATTGGATATCATTCTCTCAATGCATTTAGAGAGACCTTCCATGACCTCTCCATTAGGATCTAAGTACGAATCACCAGCCCTAAAACAAATAGAAAATGATATCAAGTCTTATTACACAACCTTAAAAAGTAAAGTAAAATAAAGTCTTAGTAAAATCTCAACTTCAAGGACAATCATAGTACCTGAATTTGGGGTTGAGCAAGTAGCCTGCTGCATGAATGGGTTGGTGGAGCATATTGTTCCACCTCCTATTAATTATTTCCCAAATGGGGTCAAATCTAACTTTGTCCGCGTAATAGTAATTTCTAACAGCCTCTTTGGCCTTATCCATGGCCTCATAAAGACCTCCCATTGGGGATTGTTGCCCATCACATGTGCGCAAGACTCTAACTAGGGGCATAGATATCTACATTTGAAATTTGAAAAATACAAATTAGTAACATAGTAAGTCATGAATTAATAATGAAACTTGAATCAACTAAAACTACACTTTTTTTATTCTTGAGCTTACTTCCACAATCTCCAAAGCCTTTGCAAAAAAACTATCATCAAAGACTATCCGTGTCACAGCCTCTCCTTCAAGCTTCTTTGAGTAAGATGAAGCAACCCAATCAACACAAACAAACATTTGTTTCAAAGCCATTATGTGGTCAAGAATACTTTGCAACATCAAGAACACCGTTGCAAACCTTGTCATAGCGGGTCTCACCAAATCTTTGCCTTTAGTGGTCTTTCTCATCAAATGTCATGTCCCCATTTTGGAGGTAATTTGATTTAATTAATTTAATTAATTAAGTTGTCCAAAATAATGAATATTTTATGAGGATGACTAATTAATTATTTTAATTAAATAAATAAGTTGTATTAAGTTAATTATTTATAAAGTTATCAAATAAATAAATAATAAAGATAACTTTATATTTAATTAATTTAACAAAGTGACTTGAATTATAAAATATTTTATAAAGTCACTTAATAGATAAAATAAAATAATGTTCTAGAAGTTTCTAGAGAAAGTGGAGAAAAAGAATATATAGGCATGGAGGGCTCATTGTCTATCGTCCAAGTTTATTTTATCTATTGTGTCTACTTGAGCATTTGTGGAGCTTGAAGGCCTGCAAGTATTCAACTTAATCATTGGGAACAATACCTCCCAAGTGATTGCATAACTAAGAGGGTGAAAGATCCTCTGAAGGGTTGCCCTTTGGAAGTGGCACTCAGCCATTTCAAGTTGAGTTTAATTTGTATACTCAGACTTACTTGAGGGTTTGAGTTTTTGTTTGCAAAAGGAAAAAAAAAGATCCGAAAAAGCAGTTCGAAAAAGCAGATTTGAAAAAGCAGTCCGAAAAAGCAGATCCAAAAAAGCAGTCCAAAAAAAGCAGATCTGAAAAAAGCAAAGCGAAAAGGAAACATTGGTAAAAATTATTATAGCCATCTACAATCAGGTTCCTTTGGATATTTCATGCATTTTTCTTATCATTTAGATGCATATTAGAAGGTAAAGTTGTAGGTGAAAGTTTGTATCAAATTTAAGCATTGTTCTTGCGGATGTAAGCCAAGAGTCTTGGCCATTTCATACTAGCATTGTAGTTGACATAAGGAGACATAAGTTGCTAGTCTGATATAGTTGTAATTGAATATGTATTTATCATTCATGATCAGCTTATTAGTTTGCATGCCAATTGTTTGACAAATTGTCAATTGGCTGTAGGTTTTCTTTTTGACATAAATAATGTTATAATTTTGCATACCAGGTGTTTGTATTAATGCCACTTGACTATAAGTGCATTAACACCATCATAGGTGCATCCAAAGTGTTTGTCATAATTACTATTTGCTGTAGCAGCATATTGCAAGTAGTTTTAGTTACATATATGCATCGAATATTGTCAAAATAAGTTGTACATTCATGTTAGGTCATTGTTTAGTCAATTTTGAGTCTTCTTGCAAAAAAATTCTCATTGATGCAAATTGAAGAAAGAGTCATTAAAGCAAACTGAAATACTCTATCAGTCATATGACCCTTGTATGTGAAGTGTTTGATAAAATTTCTCAGTTCAGCATTAGAAGTTTTTAGTGGCCTATTGGTAGGGGTCATTACAGTGATATCAGAGCTTGCTTGCAAAGTGTTTGACAAAATGTCAACCAACTGAACTAGAGAAGATTTTGGTGTTTGAAGAAGTTATAACCTGTTGGGGTTATTACAGTGGTATCAGAGCGGTTTGCTACCAGCTTGACAGGGTTTATGCAGCCACCATTCAATTTAGTCAACAAGAGCAAAAACAAAAGGGCTCTATTTACACAAGGAACCAACACAGCTGAGAACATGGTTGAAAGACATTCTCAAAACCCACCCAGAATTATGAGAGATGATGAGGCTTTACAGCATCAGGATAGGCTTCTACAGTCAATAGAGGCAATTACATAGGCAATGATGGCTATGATGCAACATTTGATTGGGAAAAATAGGAGAAATAATCATAATAATGACCAGGATGACAAGAGCATAACAAGATCACAACATGGGCAAAGGACACTGTCTAGGACAGCTGACAAACCCACACGTCCTACATTCTGGGAAGAAACTCCAGCACTCACACCTGATGCTATGGTAACAAATATTCCAATTGAACTCCAACAAGCGAGGAATGAGTGGAATTCATTACCAACATATGTATAGGACGGATGGACATTTGACAGGTACGTGAACTACAGAGCTTCCATGCAAAAGCAGGCAGATAAACACAATGAGTTGCAACAAGTCACCAACAAGTTGACTATATTTCTATTTGGCAGATCTTCTCACAGGGCAGATGACACAATTACCAAGAACTTGCATGAGGAGTTCGAGAATTTAGCTTACAACCAAGCTGAGGTCTCAGATTCTACTCCGCCACAGGAGGAAGTGGTGAAGGATATTACGCAGATTGATAGTAACTGTCAACTTGATACTCAAGTGGAGACAGTTGTATACTGGTTGCCAGAGGGTGATGTCACAGGTACTTAGGATGGTTTGGTTACGACAGGCAGTGACTACAGCATAGAGGGTTTAGATGATGATTTTGAGGATGTTGTTGTGCACGATGGTGAGATACCTAGTAGAGATGAGCAGACATTGAGTATTCATGACTTTGTTGAGAGGGAGTACCAGGCACATTTGGATGCTTCATCACATAAGGTTGAGGCTGGTAGTACTTCGCATGATTTGTCCAGCTAGCTGAAGGTGAGCGAAGACAGTATTGTGATTTCATTATCTCACCATGACAGGATGCGGAATATGATAGAGGATCACATCCAAGATATAGGGACAGTGTCAGATAGGTATGTGGAGTTAGTTGGTATTAGTCATATTACTCAGGTAAGGAGTTTGCTTGAGTTACCAGCTGATTCTAGTTTACACATATGGACTCGAGATTGTTATATTGGCGTTTGGGATTCAATTGACTGGAGATCTTTATCACTTTTTGGTAACAATGATTGTTTGGGTGCTATCATGGATTTGATTAGCAGATTGCACATTGTTGTTTTTTCTTGTGCCAGCAGCTTGTCCCATGTTGGTATTAGTTTTTATACACCGGTGTTGGGCTTTGTTCATATATCCAGTCAACCATTCTTGCTGGAATGTGTTGATGATCTTTCATATTTGGCAATATGTACAGATGAGTCCCAGGATCATACTAGCATTGATGACATCCAGGAGGATGCAGTGGGCAGTTTTGAGGACTTAGTTTCCTCGGCAATTTCTTTTGGTACAGAGGAGTTGGATAGCGGTGCTACAGTTTTTGATACTTTGTATGTTGATATGAGCTTTGGAGTTGATTCGCAGGATATAGATGGTAATACTCTAGAGACCAGTAACTTTGAGGATACTCCTTTGGACAGTGCATCAGAGGAGGACTATAGGAGACAATGTAGCTAGCGCCATCATGTGTCTAGTCAGTTGAGAGTTAATGAGCGAGACATTGCTATTGCTTGCCAGCATTTCGATGCTGCTCATCAGTTGTTAGCAATTTATGGATGGGGTTCTCCTACTAGTGATGAGCAAGGACGCAGTTATCTTTCTTTGACAAAGATTCACTCTTTATGGGAGGCTATCCGGATTCTGAGACAGAATTATATGCAATTGGTAGCCAACAAAGATTATCTTATGGAGTGGGGCAGTACAGCATATGACACATTGTTGGTCAAGGAAGATGAGGTGAGTGAGCTTACTCAGTAGCTCGTGGTGACTTTTGAGATTCTTGAGAGTACACTGTTGGCTCTCGAGGAGTCAGAGTTTCATTTGGCTAAGGTGACCATGGAGTTAGAGCGGCTGTAGTCTTTACCGAATTCCGAACAGTCACAGGTTGTGATGTCTAGCGATTCGAGGATGTCCATGGTCAAGATTGTCAAAGGCAGTGGAGATGGGGATGCATCCATCCTTAATACCAGCATTGGCATATTGGGTTCTCTTCCACAGGGTTCAGGTTCAATTGAATTGGGTGTTGCAGCAGATTGTTGCGGTATGCTTGACATGGTGGTGGTCTCTACTACTAATGGCATGGAGACAAGTGATGTTGGTGAGCCGACAGTTGGCATAGTTCGTGCTAGTGATACTACTCCTTTGGCGGTGTCTTCAGAGGTAGTAGTCAGTCCAGGCTTGGTTAGTGATCAGTTGCAGGTAGTTTCATCTAGATTGCAGTCTGAGCCACTGACTGGGATTGGTGCATTCTATCGGCATTACACTATGACGTATGCTCATCAATTTACCTTAGATGACCATGTTGATGAGATGATGATACGTAAATGTACTTTGGTTCCTAGTGCTTGTTATAAGTTATAAGATGGTTTGACACTACGGGATGAGAGTTGCGATGGGCATGACATGGCGATAGGTTCTGCGGTTGACAGCTTGATAGTACATGACTTAGAGCAAGAGTTTGGGAGTGATGCTTCAGCGGTTGTTATTGATTCTACTCCTTTGGCTATGTCATCTCCTGACTTAGCTGGTGATCAGTTGCAGTGGGTTGCATCACCTATGCATGGCGAGCTATCGCCTGAGGTTGGTTCTTTTAATCAGCATTATACTGTAGGGTCTGTTCATCAGTTTGCATTTGATCCATGTGTTGAGGAGTTGATGGCAGGCCGACTTGGTTTGGGATTTATTTCTTGCTATTTATCTTGTGATGTATACTCACCATCAGCGGTGCATGGGAGTTATGGTTATGAGACAGTGGCCGGTGATTTGCAGAGTTGTGCTAATTGCAGTAGGTGTACAGTATGTGGACTCTCCGTACTTGGTGTAGCTTCATTCGGAAGTGTTCACCATTGTGACAAAGTTGGATTGTACATCCCACATAGGTCAGTGGGATGCATTGATGGTATTTACTGTGTTGGCAATTTGGGATGTCCACTCTACTTGGGTTCTGATATTTTGGGAGTTTGTGTCTCGTGGGTTCCTAACTATAGCAGTAGTGGATTTGAAGTTCAGTTGAGTAGTGATTCACACTTCATTCATGGATTCTTCTTGGTTATATTGTAGAGGATATTGTAGGAGCCTGTGTTGATTGACAGCAATATAGTTCATGACTACATTTGGGATCCAGGTGGATTGATTGGTTTATTGTTTAGTCATTGCTTAGAGACAAGCAATTTCAGAAACGGCAGATTGTCATGTCTCCATTTTGGAGGTAATTTGATTTAATTAATTTAATTAATTAAGTTGTCCAAAATAATGAATATTTTATGAGGATGACTAATTAATTATTTTAATTAAATAAATAAGTGGTATTAAGTTGATTATTTATTAAGTTATCAAATAAATAAATATTAAAAGATAACTTTATATTTAATTAGTTTAATAAAGTGACTTGAATTATAAAATATTTTATAAAGTCACTTAATAGATAAAATAAAATAATGTTCTAGAAGTTTCTAAAGAAAGTGGAGAAAAAGAATATATAGGCATGGAGGGCTCATTGTCTATCGTCCAAGTTTATTTTCTCTGTTGTGTCTACTTGAGCATTTGTGGAGCTTGAAGGCCTACAAGTATTCAGCTTAATCATTGGGAATGATACCTCCCAAGTGATTGCATAACTAAGGGGGTGAAAGATCTTCTGAAGGGTTGCCCTTTGGAAGTGGCACTCAGCCATTTCAAGTTGAGCTTAATTTGTATACTCAGACTTACCTGAGAGTTTGAGTTTTTGGTTGCAAGAGGAAAAAAAGTAGATCCGAAAAAGTAGTTTGAAAAAGAAAATTTGAAAAAGCAGTCCGAAAAAGCAAATCCAAAAAAACAATCCGAAAAAGTAGATCCGAAAAAGCAAAGTGAAAAGGTAGATCCGAAAAAAGCAAAGCGAAAAGGCAGCATTGGTAAAAAATTATTACAGCCATCTACAATTAGATTCCTTTGGATATTTCATGCATTTTTCTTATCATTTAGATGCATATAAGAAGGTAAAGCTGTAGGTGAAAGTTTGTATCAGATTTAAGCATTGTTCTTGCGGATGTAAGCCAAGAGACTTGGCCATTTCATACTAGCATTGTAGTTGACATAAGGAGACATAAGTTGCTGGTCTAATATAGTTGTAATTGAATATGTATTTATCGTTCATCATCAGCTTATTAATTTGCATGCCAATTGTTTGACAAATTGTCAATTGGCTGTAAGTTCTCTTTTTGGCATAAATAATGTTATAATTTTGAATACCAAGTGTCTGTATTAATGCCACTTAGCTACAAGTCCATTAACGCCATCATAGGTTGCATCTAAAGTGTTTGTCATAATTACTATTTTTTATAGCAGCATATTGCAAGTAGTTTTAGTTACATATATGCATTGAATATTGTCAAAATAAATTGCACATTCATGTTAGGTCATTGTTTAGTCAATTTTGAGTCTTCTTGCAAAAAAATTCTCATTGATGCAAATTAAAGAAAGAGTCATTAAAGCAAACTGAAATACCATATCAGTAATATGACCCTTGTGTGTGAAGTGTTTGATAAAATTTCTCAGTTCAGCGTTAGAGGTTTTTAGTGGCCTATTGATAGGGGTCATTATAGTGGTATCAAAGCTTGCTTGCAAAGTGTTTGACATAATGTCAAACAATTGCACTAGAGAAGATTTTGGTGTTTGAAGAAGTTATAACCTGTTGGGGTTAGTACATCAAATTGAGAACTCATGGGTGATTATAGATATATTTGGTGACTCGCCTAGCATCTTCCACAACTAAACTCACCCAATCAAGCTTTCCTATGTCCTCCAAAAGAAGGTCAAGGACATGTGTTGCACAAGGTGACCAAAAAAGTGTGGGATGCCTCTCTTGGAGGATTCTACCTAAAAGATTAGTAAAAAATCAATAATCAGTAACAAATCTAAATTGAAATTTGAATAATACCATAGCATTACATTCATGATTCATATTCAACATAAAAAATTAAATTTACCTGCTACCACATATGTTGTTGCATTAGCTGTGATGATTTGCACCACATTCTATACTCCCACCTCCATGACAACATTCTCCAACATTAAAGCCAATGTGTGTGCATTTTTCACTTTGTTGGAGGCGTCAACAAATTTCCAAAACACCACATCATTGCAAACAACCAAGAAATTAATAATGGTTCTACTTCTCCTATCTATCCACCCATCAGATAAAATGGTGCAACCATATTTCTTCCACTCTTTCTTTTGGTCTTCTATCAATACTCTTGCCCTACCAACCGCATGGTCAAGCAACCTACAAAATTTAGGTGTAATAAAGTGTTAGTAAAAAATAGGAAATAACAATTAAGATTTAAAATATAACAATGAACTAAAGTGAATCACAATTATTTATAGTTACTAAATAGTAAAATACTCGCCTTCCACCCAAATCCTTGTGAGTAGACGGCTTGTACCCTTTGCCCGATATTGAAATTGCATTCACCAAATTCAACCAATAGGGACTATCAACTGCATACATTGAGATATTGTTGAAAAACCAAAAATCAGCTACTGCAATATCAGTTTGCTCATGCACCTCCTTGAACCATCCAATGCCCTCTAATGATGGCTATGATCTAGGTGTGTTCCTGGGCATAAAATAACTCCCTATCCCTAATACAAATGGCGATGAAGAATTAGGAAATGTAGAAGTGGAACTGGTAAAAGAGGCATTTTGTTTGCGGATCCGTGGGCCACGAAGAGATCCAAGTATGTTCTCAAGTGCTTCTTCTTCTTCTTGCATATCAAAAGGAGCTCCTTGAGATTCAGCTATGGCTGCCCTCATAGCTAATTTAGCCCTCTCCCTATTCAATTTCTTCTCTTCAACAGCTGTAAGTAGGGCATTGATGAATCTTTTTTCTTCTTCAGTTACCTTGAGACAAGGATTTGAATCATGTTTCTTTATGCCTGCAAGGTGGTATTTGAAGCAGTTTATGCCTCCAGAAATAAGTCTCTCACATGGAATGCATATAACCTTCCCAACATCATCTGGAGCTTCATAGGAATACTGCCATGCCTTATCTCTTGCATTTTTAAGCCGAGTGCCTACATATCCAGATGGGCATGGTGTTTGTGGCCACTCTTCTTGCGGATTTGTCATATTTTTTCAATGCTTGACCGCTGCCCTACACATAAATTTATAGAAAAATGAATAAACAAAGTTAGAACAACTAGGGTTTGTTTTTAGAAAATCTTACATATTCTTCAAAAAAATTGTGAAACATAGAGCTGAATGGCTTTCAAATGATTCAAACATAGAGTTAAAATACTTTTAAATGATTTGAAATCATTTACAAACAACAACAAAAACAACAGAATATTTGTTAAAACTATAAAAAGTTTTCAAACTATGAAAAAAAAACATACCTGGAAAGAAATTTGTCTTCTAAAACCGGTTAGAATCCTCCAAAGTCCACTCAAATCTGCCTTGAATCAGTTGCAATCAGCTAAGAATGCCTCCAAACCTTCTTCCCTCCACACAAATGCAACAAACAATTCAAAAAAAATGACTTTTTGCCCTATTAAGCCGTCACTAGGCACGGGTTTCCTGAACTATGAGTTTTCACTAAAAACCCGCCAAGTAATCGGCGATTTTTTGCCCAGGAGCCGAGTTTTAAATCCAGTGAGTTTTTCTAGGATTTACTTGCCAAGCTTAAAAACTCGGTGAGTGTTTGAAACTCGCTGGGTACTCGGCGAGTGTTCCATCTATGGTCATAACGATACAGTGTTATAACTTTTGTGCCTTGAGCAGTATATGTGGATTAACCTTGGTTTTGTAGATGCTGCCCTAGGCAGATTCCAGTTTCGGAATTTAGGGTATGGAAACTTAAAATCCTCAATTCAGACTTATTGATGATGGCTTCAATTATTAGCTATGACATTTCGGTTAAACTGATTGTAATCGTTAATCTCTCTCGTATGAACATAACTGTTATAACTCCCTTCTCCTGAAAGTGAAGTATTATCTGAATTTCGATGTTATCCTAGTAGTTAGCCAAGCCCCGAACAAAGGGGTTATTACATATGGTATTAGAGCTTTGGGTTCAACATTGAACCTTGGGCCCAAACATTGTTTCAGGGAAGCTGAAAATGTAATGTTGAATGAGACAAAATGAGTACTTACTTTGCATAATTGACTATATTATAATACAAGCTAGAAATCACACTAGGGATCATCTAGGATAGCCAGGAAGGGCTGAGATGATGGTGTGGTCCATATGAATTGGAGAGATGGATAAAATTGTAGAATTATAAAGATGAATCAAAACTATGAAAATTAACATAATTGGCAAGTCGAGCAAAGGGTGATCACTCACATATTGTGCATTGGAAATCCTTGCCCAGGGTAGGTTTAGTCGCAAGATTGTTGTTGTGATCGCTAGTGGTCAGAGTGCTAGCAATTGTAAGATAGGTTGATTCAAAAGTGTCCACAACCTCGTTAGTTGACTAGTCGACACTCTAACGCCAAGATGCTCAAATGGCAATACCAAAATGGTGTACACTTGCCTTATCCAAGATAGGGAGGGCAGTGAGACTTACACTAGGTCAAGATGCCTAGACTTGCACAATTCATACCAACTTCCACTTCTCTTGATGTGATGTGATCTAAACCTTGACCATAACTAGTTATTTCTTTCAATTGCATGTTTTCAGTTTTATACTTTATGCAATTACATTCTTTTTCATAGGAAATGGTAGTTAATACTTTGTTATCCATTTTGGACTTGAACTCAAAAAATTGTGAAACATGAGTTTGAGATTCCTTGATCTTAAAGTGGCTAGGGGTGCCTATGTGTTGTTAATTCTATGTTGTAAATTGATGTTCTCTTCTAATGATGATTGATTGGCGAGAAGGCCATACTTCACATTTTGTGCTCCAGCATGGAGTAAGCACACATGCATAACTGAAACTACCGATGCTTATTTATAGATGTAACTTTTGTTTGACTAGAGCTTTTCTTTGAAATATTATGATGACAAGGTGGGCATGAGAGCCTAGGTCACATAAATGGGAAAAGTGAATTCCCAAGTCTTTACAGGCGACTGGCAAGCAACCCTAGATAATCTACCAACCTGACAAGAACCCTATGTTAATTTGTTTCAAATACTTATGATCAATTTAGGACCCAACGATTGTTTAAGCTAAGAAATTTCTGCTTAAAAAGTAATGATTTTGAGCATGGAATTTGATTGAATAGATTACGAAGAACTTACAATATTTTACTCACATCTAAATATTTGAATTATGCCTCAATCAAAATTAGTGTGCACATAGGTGCAATTTCTTGATGCCTTTTTCTTGCTTGATTAGCCTTCAAACTCTACCACTTTTGACTTTCAAACCTTAGTTAACTTCTTTCTGTGTGCTTTCTTATAGTTGTTTGATGGCCTTTAAAAGGAGTTTTAGCTTTGGTTTGCACTTCCACAACTAATGTACGATAACACCCTTTTGCATCTTAAAATTTTGGGACTCATCCAAACTAATTTTGACTTAATTTTCCCTTTGAGTTTCTTTTCACGGCCTTCAAGGGAAACTTGATGCCTCTAAGGACAACATCAGCATATTAAATCCATTTAGATCAAAGATTTTAAATCACTTTGTTGTCATGCCATCCTTGATTGGAAAACTACCTACGTAAGGGCTCCCTCTTGCACTTGATTTACTTTTTTAGTCCTTGTCACATCCTCAAAGGGAAATTCAATCTATATAGGAACTGATTATTGTCATTGTTCATTTAAAATTCCAAGGGAAAGTCGATCTTGATAGGGACACTTGAATGTCCAAGAAATTTCATTCATTTGCTTAGCTTCTCTTGAAAGGGGAAATTCGAACCATATATGATCAACTAAGATCCCTTAAACTTGTCATTTTTCCCTCTATTCATCTCCCAAACTGGAGAATCAAACTTCCCAAGTAAGTCCATTTCACTTGTCCACCAAGGGGAACATCAACCACTACAAGGACAAATATGATTTCAACACTTCATTTCCTTATCCACTTGTAGAAGTCTTCAAGGGGAAAGACGACCTCTAGAAGGGCAAGGATAAATGGAAATTTCCTATCCACAAGGACTTTCCTCGCTTTAGCTTCAAAAACTCTTCTAAGTACTAGAATAGTGGAGAGATGATAAGCTCAACGACAAAGAGAAATTCCTTGTCCATAACGATTTTCCACTATTCAGTCTATCCTCAAAAAAGAATTATAGAGCCAATGGAAATTTTAAAAATGACTTTCATAGGAACTCTTGGTCTTTTTGACTTGGTTTTCAAATCCATGAGTGGAAATTTGAGTCCTATAGGGACTTTATGCAATTTTGAAAGGGAAATCACCTTCTATCCGGATTTACCCCATTTTTGGAGTGGAAATTATATTCTCACAAGGACTTATGCATTTCCTAAGTGGACAATTGAAATTCACCTTCTACCTGGATTAACCCCATTTTTGGAGTGGAAATTCTATTCTCACAAGGACTTATGCATTTCTTAAGTGGAAAATCAAGTTTCATTGGGATTTTGCCCAATTCAAAAGTGGAAAATCATTTTTCGAAGGGACTGTTACAGCCCAAATTTTGGCTCAATTTTAAAATGACCATATAGTCGTTGAGGTTTCATGTGAAGTCAGTTGACAGGTAAAATTAGTTATGATCATGTGAAATGGTAAGATAGTTAATCATTATAATTTAATATGAAGTTAGCATGATAGTTAGCCATTATGATGTTATTTTAAAGTTGTCCTGGAAAGTTGATTATTCATCATGGATTCATGGCAAGTCAAATGGTGGTTATCCAACTATGATGGATATGAATAATAACTTGTTATAGTAATTGTGATTATATTGAGGAATATGATATTATCATGGAGAATTCCTTCCCTATAGGAGCACATCGAAGGGGGGAAGCATTGTCAAAAAATAGTTGGACACAGGGGCACCACCTACCATTCTAGGTATGATCCCTTACCACCTGGACCAAGGATGAAACAGTTCGACAAGCAAGAAGTACAAAGGATGAACATGAGCTAACCAGTTAAATTAAAAACATTATAAAACTCAATAAGAAATATTACCTTCATTATATGGATAAATCTCTGTGTTTTCTTTGTTTAGTGATCATGTCTTAGTATAACGAGTGTGACATTATTATACTGAGGTTTACTTTGATTATGATATTGCCACCCTTGTTCTTTATTTTCAAACCTTGTCTATTATTCTTCCTCTTTATTTGTTTGCCTAAAGGCCACCTTTATGCTTCATCACCTTCATGGCATTGGTCTTTAATATTTCCTTATGACTTTAAGTTTAAAAGATTGTGCAACGTTTCCTTGCCACCTCAAACTTGGCGTAACTGAGCATGCCACAGTGCTCTTTGCTTTTCTTGGCCGCTCTTCTTATTTGATATATATGCTCTCTTTTTTGGAGCTCAACGTTCACTTCTTTTCTCACATTTTCGCACGACAGTTCATTCTTGATATTTGTTTGTCTCTACTCGATATGAAGCAAGTCATTAATATTGATTGGTTCTACTCGATCTCAAGAAAGCCATTGATATTTTTTGTCTTTTCTCAAACTCAAGAGGGTGGATATAAAACAGCAGTAGTGCTCTATCTATGCCAAGTTTGTGAATCAATCAATGTTACACCTTGGGATACCATTGGAAGCTTGGAGCTCAGGCACGTGCCAAAATTTTATAGCTCAAGCCATGCCAACTGAATCAGGTCATGCTCCTTGTTTTAATTGCAATATATTTGCTTATGTTTTAATATCTGATCTTTGCCGCTTATTGCTTAAAGTCGACCCAAATCATTTAATTTAAAGTCCTGGGGTGCTACTAATGATTTTCAAAGCATTATGTTGATTACAATATGCTATACCAAAGTAAGGAGAATCGGAATCAACAAGATTGAATCGAATCACAAATCGGCCATGAATCGGGATCAAATCGGCCATGAATCAGCAAATTTAAAAAACCATTGAAATTTAAAAAATTTAACAATTTAAAACTTATTTCATGCACCCTTTATTGAATATAACTTAAACAAACTATAAGATTGTTGCCAGAGTTTCAGTCCATCCCTTTTAAGCTTCTAGCTTCATGAGTTTTTATTGCATTTTTGTTCGAGTCCTTGTCTAGGTAGCCCCTAGGTGGCTCTCTTCTCATCAAACATCCTCGAGGCTTGCCCTGTGTGTTATTTTTGGGTTTTCCTTGCTCCGATTCCCCCTACACCTCTAAGCGGGATTCTCAATTTTCCTTTACATCAAGGTCTTAGGTGATTTAGGTTTGGGTGGATTTCTGTCTGAGCATCTTCACGATGAGAGGGAAGTCTATTTTGGTTCTGCAATTTGTTCCCATCTTTAAGCAAGGTGTTTCTTCCAGTTTCTGGCCCGTGCTATTGGATCTCCGTTGTTGGCACACTTCATCAGGTAAGATCCTGAGGAACAAAGTAATGGTGACATCTCCAGGTGTATCTGAAGATTGATTCATGATGAGAAGATCAAATGAAGAAAGATCTAAAGTTTTGGAACTCTCAGAGTAAAGATCTGAACTCAGAATCTGATTGTATAGAGAAACGGAGTTCCATCAATCTAAATGCTTCCCCTTTGGAAGTGAACATCTTCAAGTTCATTTCTAAAGCAAAGCTGAGAAGTGAAGACTAAAAAGGACCAAATCAATAGAAATATTTCTAGTTTCTTTCTTCGAAAAACGTATATCTCGATGGTACTTTCTATTTGAAAAGAAAAGATCAAGCTTTCATCCAGGAAGATATAAAAGATGAAGAAATGCTAAGCCCGAATGCGAGGACATTCTTTGGGAATGCCATAAAGTTGCTTCTGATGGAGTAATTTGTTAAGTGTGATCCCAATACAAAGGAAATAGTCATCCAAGTACTTGAAGCGGAAAGTTCATTTCATGGCTTCTCCAAGTTAAGAGATAAATAACAAAGAAAAGCCTTGTACGGAAAACAAAGCAGCAAGGTATCCAATGTATCGAAGGTGTATTTCTCATGATGCACTCCCGAATCAAAGGAAAAGGCAAGCTTACAGAAAGACAAGTTTATGCCTCATTCCCCGCACTTAAAGAATGGTAGTGCAAACCCTTGTGCCGGATTCTAAAGTTAAAAGGGTAGCTTCCACTAAGCTTGAGCTAATCGATTCGGTAAGTAAATAATCTCGCTACTACAGGAGATTTGACTGAGTTTTATGTTCATCGGATTTATGAATTAATCATATGGGTAGAAGTAAAATGATTTAAAGAGTCGTTAACCTACCTGATTTATTGGAAGTCTGACCGTTAGCGGTGAGTTGTTTCGTTCGTCTAGCGCCAACGTTCGAATTTATGAGTCTGTATGATCGGATTTCTGCCAAACGGAGTTCCTTACATCGTAACGACAATTTTGCTAAAGTAATTTGTCTTCTCTATGTAAAACTATAAGCTAATGGCAATCAAAGCTGTAGGATATGATTGTCTAGTTGGATTAGAGAGTGAGTTGAAGAACTTTTTTGACACTTCTTTCAAGTTTTACAACCTAGGTGATCTCCACAAAAGACTAAACACCCAACCCATCCATCCAATTACACAAAAACTAAAGGAGAGCGGATTAGTTGAAGTGTTTGGGTTCCCCATGGCTGTGCAAGTGCCAAAATTGGTAAAGGAATGCATCGAGAGGTACAATCCGGAGACAAAGAAAATTTTGTTGCCCGACCAATCTATTATGTTTTCTGTGAATAAGGACTCGATGCAGTTTGCCTTCGGAATCCCAGTCAAGGAAGAGTACTATGACATTGATTTTTCTTCATCTGCATCAATGTTTAACGAGAAAAAGACTCTTAGGAGAGAAGACATGCATAGAACATGGTTTCAAACTCCTCGTGGCAAAAAGAGTAAGATGTTGAGGACTCTTTTTGGAACCAATCTAAAGAAGGAAATCATGGATATCTTGGCGCTCTAGCTAAGATTAAAAGGAAAGGAGGAGATCCTAGATTTCATTGAGCATCACTTCTACTTGGTCCAGGTCGTCTTTGCTGAAGGTCTACTAATTGACTGGGCTCAGATTATATGTGAAGAGCTTGCTTTGTGGCTAAATTCGGCAAAGGCATTCAAACAATTCTTTATGTCATCATATTTGATATACGCCTTAGCCACGCATCATCTCTGGCCCAGTCCTCTTAGTATCAAAGAGTTTCAAAGAGTATGTAAAGGTAAATGATGCCTTCATAATGAGGCTATGTCGGAAATTGAAAGGGTACCCTGAGCGGAGGTTTTCACCAAAAGCCATATCAGCGGTCAGCCAGTTCGGATGTTGTTTCATCCAATTTCCATCTTTCTCCTACCTAAGGACTGGTGCATTCGATGGCTTCCCAAAGAAACTCCCCAAATATCCCGAAGATGAGGTTGTTCTTGTTGAGCTATGTAGACCAATATTGGAGGTCAATACCTTGTATTCTAATGTGAAGAAGATTGTCGAGATTCCTTTTCCAATTGTCGTGGGACCTTATTCTTGTGCCTCAAGGTCTGATGCCCAGAATTTAGTCAAAGCCTTTGAGAGTAGAATTAAATTGAGTGATTATGAAGTTATAAGGCCCCAGTATGATCCTATTAGCTTTATCAAAGACCATCTAAAGCTTGGCTATGTTTACAGGGATGTTCTGGATATTAAAGATTATTGGGTCAGATGCCATAATGAGTACCAAACCAGAGAAAGGTACTGATCCAGGTTGACACTTGATGAGATAAAGTTGTATAATGACATTGTCGATGTTAGTGATCTTGCAGATGATGGATGATGGCTCTTATATGCGGCCCTCAACCTATGAGCAAATCAAGGACACTCCTATAGTGTCAATTCCGCCTAATGGCCTTATTATTGATACAACGGAGGTTTTCATGAGTGGAATCATCAAAAAGACAGATGTAATATCCCCTCAAATAATAATCTTTAATAAAAATAACTAATTGATTGATAAATCTATATAATAGAAAAATAAATAATATTAGTATTAAACTAAACTAATAATTAAATATTATCAATTAACATTAATAATTATTAATTGATTAGATAAGCAATACTAAATCTACACTTATTAATTGTTTAAATTCCATATTATTAAATAACAACAAACATATATAAAACACAAACATATAAAACAATAAGTAATAAACTAGAAAATGACACTTATAACAAACTAATATTTGGATTAATGGGAAACACCACTCAAAAGTCACGTACCTTGAAAACAACATAGGGATGGTATTTAAATAACATTATGGCATGCAAAAAAACATCCAATAGAAAGAAAGAACAAAAATACAAGCAGCCCCGTATAAATAGGAATGGAAAGATTTGCAGAAGTATGTGAAATAAATTTAATAAAGAAATGCATAAATAAAAGGAGGTCCACCAAATAAGAAGGGAAGAGAAATAATAGCCAATATTTTAGGAGTAAAAGATGGAAGGTATGTAATAAAAAGATAAGTGTATTTAATTAATTAGAATGGTTTTCTTTATTTTTTATTTGTTAAATAAGTTTTTAATATACCTTTGTCTTGATATTATTATTTATATATATATGAACTCATATATGAAAGTTTGCAAAATATATTTATTTTATCTTAATAATATTTTTAAAATGATTTTTAATTCAAGGAGTGATAATTAAATATTTGATACTATAAGAATAATTAATTGGTTATAAAATATCAATATAATTTCTTATGAGATAAATAATTATCTTAGTAAATATTACAATGTATTAAAGGTATTAATTAGGATTCCTAATAATTAATAATGATCATGTGTATTAATAGATTAAGATCAAAGAAATAAATATATTTATATTGGATTATTAATAGCAAGGATTAATGGTTGATTATGATATAAATGTAGAAGATTGGATAGACAAATCTAGTAGACCTTAAGGGTAACCCTTTAAGAAGATGGCTAACTAATCGAGGGTCGTCCTACGGAACACAGAGGGTCCTCCCAGAGGATTATGAAGCTTGACTTGAAAGGTAGTCTCAAGGAGGAAGGCCGACTAATCGAGGATTATTCCTTAGGACATAGGGGATCTTCCCAGAGGGTTAGGAAGCTTGATTAAAGGAATCCTTAAGGATGTGTACAAGTAGTGACATTCCTAGCTAGAATTATGAGATATTAATCACTAGAAATGGACATAATAGTCTATGTTGCTAATGATTTCTATAGGTAAAATTGTCCCAAGGAGTGGGGACATTACAGTGGTATCAGAACATGATCCTGCCATCCTACTAGGGTTAATATAGCTATAAACATATCAAATTATTGAATACAATTAATAAAGAAGTTTGGAAAAATGATTAAACAAATTATCAATATATAAGTGAATTATTGTCAAGATGGGAGAGGCAGAGTAAATCCATTTGAGCTAGGTAGATTCCAATATGGGTAAGGACATGAGTTCCAATGCCTTGAGGAAAGATTCCAAGATAGGTGAGGACATTGTTTCGAATGCCATGAGGAAAGAGACCAAGATGGATAAGAACATGATGCCAAAATCCTTGAGGGAAAAAAATCCAAGAAAGGTACGAACATGCAGTCCAAATACCTTGCGAGAGCCTACTCGTAGATGAGTATCTAGCACCCTACGACAATGAAATTTCCATCCTCTAAGATGTCGTGAGAAGCAAAAATGACTAAGAAAAATGATCCTCAAAAAGACCAATAAATGAATCAACTACAACAATAAGACAGTGAAATAATATATCACAATCACTCATCATTCATAAATAAGTGCACATTTCAAATTATCGATTATTTTAAATTCAAAATTGAAAAAGTCATGGATGGATTTTTTTATCTAGTCAATGAAATGAAAAATCATTATTGCTTGCGAACAAGCAATTTTGGGAGGGTAGGACTGTAATATCCCCTGTAATAATAATCATTTAATAAAAATAGTGAATTGATTGATAAATCTATATAATAGAAAAATAAATAATATTAGTATTAAACTAAACTAATAATTAAATATTATCAATTAACATTAATAATTATTAATTGATTAGATAAGCAATATTAAATCTACACTTATTAATTGCTTAAATTCCATATTATTAAATAACAACAAACATATATAAAACACAAACATATAAAATAATAAATAATAAACTAGAAAATGACACTTATAACAGACTAACATTTGGATTAATGGGAAACACCACTCAAAAGTCACATACCTTGAAAACAACATAGGGATGGTATTTAAATAACAATATGGCATGCAAAAAAGCATCCAATGTAAAGAAAAAACAAAAATACAAGCAACCTCTTGCAGAAGTATGTGAAATAAATTTAATAAAGAAATGCATAAATAAAAGGAGGTCCACCAAATAAGGAGGGAAGAGAAATAATAGCCAATATTTAAGGAGTAAAAGATGGAAGGTATGTAATAAAAAGGTAAGTGTATTTAATTAATTAGAATGGTTTTCTTTATTTTTTATTTGTTAAATAAGTTTTTAATATACCTTTTTCTTGATATATATATATATATATATATATATATATATATATGAACTCATATATGAAAGTTTGCAAAATATATTTATTTTATCTTAATAATATTTTTAAAATGATTTTTAATTCAAGGAGTGATAATTAAATATTTGATACTATAAGAATAACTAATTGGTTATAAAACATCAATATAATTTCTTATGAGATAAATAATTATCAAAATAAATATTACAATGTATTAAAGGTATTAATTAGGATTCCTAATAATTAATAATGATCATGTTGTATTAATAAACTAAGATCATAGAAATAAATATATTTATATTGGATTATTAATATCAAGGATTAATGGTTGATTATGATATAAATGTAGAAGATTGGATAGACAAATCTCATAGACCTTAAGGGTAACCCTTTAAGAAGATGGCTAACTAATCGAGGGTCATCCTACGGAACACAGAGGGTCCTACCAGAGGACTATGAAGCTTGACTTGAAAGGTAGTCTCAAGGAGGAAGGCCAACTAATCGAGGATCATTCCTTGGGACAAAGGGGATCCTCCCAGAGGGTTAGGAAGCTTGATTAAAGAAATCCTTACGAACGTGTACAAGTAGTGACATTCCTAGTTAGAATTATGAGATATTAATCAGTAGAAATGGACTTAATAGTTTATGTTGCTAATGACTTCTATAGGTAAAATTGTCCCAAGGAGTGGGGACATCACAATAGACAAATGGGTTAAATGGACCAGAGCGAGAAGAAAAAGAACTAGAGGCACAAGTTCTACTAGTGGAGTAGCTTCCGGAACAGCTCAGTCATCTGTTGTTGCTTCCACTACTGCTGCTACATCAACATCAGTTGGACCAACACAATCTGTTGGTGGAGAGGGAGACCAGCCTCCTGAGAAGAATGTACAAATCACAGCAACCTGTGGAGGAGGATCTCTGCCAGATACCAGAAAAGTTGGAGATGAACAGGCAGAGAAAGATAAAGGTAAAGAAAAGGAGAAGAAGAAATCAATAGCCAAGGCCCCTTCCCCTGTGTCAATCATCAACCTTGATGGTGACAATAAACCTCTGGATGGTCAAGAACAGGAAGCATCTCAGCAAGGTGATACTCTAGCCCTCTTTGTTACTAAAGCAGTTGCCTTCCCATTTTCTAGTCAGAGCAAGGTGACACCCCCAGTGGCAAGGAAGCTCTTTGATCCAACAGCTCTGCAATCAACACTCAATGTCCTTTCAACTCAATCTTAGTTGGAAGAGACCATTGATAGAAAGAAGAGGAGATGTGAGGAAGTCGCTCCATCTAAAGACCTCATTGTACAGGCAACTCAATCTGAGCTAGTGTCAAAGAAGGAAAAGAAGCGGAAGACTCTAGCAACATTGGCAACAAATTCCTCTACTGGTCACATGCTAATGGAGATTGCAGAACCTCAGGAGGGAAAATTTCACAAGTTCACTCCTAATGATTTTCAAATTAGAACGGTTGACATAGGCATTCCAGTACATGATTCTATGGTCAACATCTGGAAATCAACAAATGTAAAGATTGAAGACAAATTGGAGGAGTTAAGGTCAGAGAAAGAGGTACTGAAAGCCTCAAATAAAGAATTAATGGATTACATCAGAGCTACACTTGGAAGCACATCTTCAAGTACATTTGACCCAAGTACAAAGGAGAACAAAAATTTATTGCTTAAGCTACAGCAACAGAGGCAATTTGGTCAAGTTGGTCGTGCCTGGATAGACAAATTGAAGATCCAAGGTCCCCCTCTCATTCAAAACCTTGGACATATGTTGCTAGACACAGATAGATTGAGAGAAGCAGTGTCAAAATACCAGACTTCAATGAAGAAAGAGTTAGAAAGACTAACAGAGCAATTAGCCCTGTTACACGAGGTGATTGACATGAAGACTAATGTTGATGTGACCCATGGAATACTTAAGTTAGGCCAAGAACCATTGCTTCATTGGAAGCAATCATAGGAATTCAAAATTGACAATTCGGTGAAGTCTGAGCATGAATTAAAGGGTGTCTATGATTTAGTAAAGAAGGTAATGGATAAAATATTCGAACATTTAAAGGTTTTGCACACTGAATCATATGTCGCCAACAATGACCAGCTAGTGGACATCAAACGAATGAAGACTAAGTTTCTAGCATTCCTTGAAGAGGCTACTGACCCGACAAACTTCCAAGTGGCAAAGATTTTGGAACTCACAGCAGTTGATTGTGTTATGAAGCGCGCAGTGGAGAAGCTTCAATCAAGGATCTCTAGAGTCAAAGAATTGACAGAAATGCATAATTATTGGATGATAAGAGCTGATAACATTCTCATTCCAAATGCCCCAGAGTTGAAGAATGTAACTGATGAAATGAGGGCCTACATACCTAAATTTGTAACTCCAAAGAAGAATTGATGCTCTAACAAAAGTATTACACTCTTCCTTCAAAATGTGACAAGTGTCACCCTCTCTCTCTCTCTCTCTCTCTCTCTCTCTCTCTCTCTCTCTCTCTCTCTCTCTCTCTCTCACCTTCTAATATTGTAGCCATATTTGGCATTCTCCTCATAGGCTAAAACTTTGTAATGGATGACTAACCAGTCAATCCTATTCTTAAAATAAATTTGTTCAAAGATGCTCTATATGGTAATCATAAAGTGTAACTGGCCAGTTCTAAAGGACCTATAAATGTAACTTTTTGAGAAGTAAATAAGATCGGCAAAATTTTAATGTGGGCAAACCCCTGTAGCTGGGACTATTGTGTGAGACTTTGCATCCATGTTTTGATTCTGTCGTTCATATTAGTTTAGTTTTTGCTCTTGCATGGTTTGGAAATGAAATGTGTTGTTAATGAAAGCTGTGGAATTTAAAACAAACTGGGATTTGTTACTATCCTTTAGTGGTTATATCATATATTACCATCATTTATAGTGTTGCCTCATTTCCTTTGTTCTATGCAAGCTTGTTTTATGTGCACTTTCATAGCTGCGTGAGAGCTTTGGGATTTGGTTAATGTAAGGTGTTGAGTGGGAAGCAAATAGTTGTTGTAAAATCTTAGTAACTTGGGCAATCTGGGTATTGCCAGTTAATCACATTTTCTCTTCTTATGCAGTATGCATCACTAGATAGTTTTGCATTGTTGCATCATGCATTCGGTAGATTAAGTAGATTAAATTTAGGTGTTAACGAAGCTTAAAAGTGACTCATATATGTTCATAGCTGTGAAGGTTGTGAGTCATCATCTAAAATCTGCCTAAATTGCTTGAAGTGTTGGGAAATTTGGTCATACCTCTGATGCTCTCTGGTTAAGAGCATAACCCTAAAATTGTTGATCTACTAAAAACAATATTCATTGCAAATCTTTGCACACAAGGGAGTTGTACCTTTCAATTCAAAGGTCCTTGATAGAACACCTACATTGACCCATTCTGTTGTTAATTACTTTGTCTTTCACCACATTGGGCACATTGAGAGTCAGGGCATAAACCAAACCAAGGAAGACAAACTGTTAACCAACAAACATCATTAAATAGAAGCTAACATACATAACCATGGAACATAAATGATAAATCCATCACATATGTAACTACGTTACACATAGAATGTAAATTGTAGCGGAAGTAAATAGAAATCATAGGATCATAATGAGACAAATCATAGAATGTATGTAAGATGAAGATCCATATGACATTAAATCATAAATCTATGTAAGATGACAATCCATAAGACATTAAATCATAAATGTATGTGAGATGAAGATCCCTGAAAAGTATGTCTATCAGTATCTATAAAAAAATGAAAAAACAAGGCTCTAGCTCAAGCCTCATCATCATCCTCAAGCTGTGTTTTTATTGAAATTTGACTTGACTTTTTGCCTACCCGCACAGGCAATTTTTTGTGATTCACATTTTGGCAATTTTTTGCATGAATCGATGATTCATGCAATGAAATCGCTGATCTGTTTCACCAGTTCAAAAAAAATCGGGAACCATGAATCGAATTGCCAAATTGGTGATTCAAGTGATTTCATGGTGATTCTTGTTACTATGTGCTATACCTTTGATAGATTTGAATTCAAATTTCATATGTTTGATACGAGTGTTGATCCTATTGGTCTAGATGTAGATCTGGCTATCAAGGACCGGTAGATTGCATGTTTGTGGTATGTGACTAGAACAGAACTATAGGAAAGAGTGCTTGTAACACGGTCATCATCTCCAAAGGTATCTAAGGTGAAAAAAGAAAACAAACCAAAGGCCTTTAGCTAGGATCCACTGAGAATTTCTATGGGTATTATAGCCCATACAATTTTAGGCATCACCTATGCATCAAAATAGATACTATACAGGGATATAATTTATATATCCCTGAGATGGGGTACAGCTCCGTATGGTTTTTAATTTTTTTTCAAATTGATCAAAATGGAAGTGCAATCCACTTATGATGCCATAGGCCGGAACTGGCATGAAGAATGGTAAATGTATAAGTATTCATGAAATATTGATAAGAATGGAAGTGCAATCCACTTATGATATTTGTTTGTCTCTACTCAATATGGAGCAAGTCATTAATATTGTTTGGTTCTAGTCGATCTCAAGAAAGCCATTGATATTTGTTGTCTCTGCTCAAACTCAACAGGGTGGATATAAAACGGAAGTAGTGCTCTGGCTATGCCAAGTTTGTGAATCAATCAATGTTACACCTTGGAATACCATTGGAAGTTTGGAGCTCAGGTTCATGCTAAAATTTTATATCTCAAGCCATGCCAACTGAATCAGCTCATGCTCCTTGTTTTAATTGTAGTTCATCTTGCTTATGTTTTACTATATGATCTTACCGCTTATTGCTTAAAGTCGGCCCATATCATTAAATTTAAAATCCAGAGCCGGATGTAATGATTTTCAAAGCATTATGTTGATTACAATATGCTATAACTTTGATATATTTGAATTCAAATTTCATATGTTTGATACAAGTGTTGATCCCATACATGGATATAATTTATATATCCTTGAGATGGGGTAATGCTCCATATGTTTTTTTAATTTTTTTACAATATTGATTAGAATGGAAGTGCAATCCACTTATGATTCCATAGGCCGGAACCAGCAAGAAGAATGGCAAATGTATAAGTATTCATGAAAAAAAAAAGTATCTTATGAACCTCCCAAGTAATCGATTTGGTCAAGTTTCAAGGGGAGAGAGTGGGATTAACCCTACAATGATAGAACATTTATAAAATCAGTTGTAACATTTATAAAACAGTAACTAAGTTAGCTCATGGAAATCCCTATATGGATACTTGTTGTCAAGTTGAGTGGTGGTTTGTTACTCTGGCACCGGGTTGCTCAATGACTGGTCAATGGTGTCCTAGGCCTAATTCCAAGGTAGGGAGGGTCTTTCTCGATTTAGATTGTGTGGGGATATTCAAGGGCCCACGATTGGGAGGTTAAGACCTTGGCAATGCTTCTCTCGTCTCCATTAGATGCCAAGACATGCACTAGACAGAGATAAGAGATGCATTCAAATATCCGCTAGTAACAGGTATTTTATTTTTATGAATTTGAGATTACAAGTTGAAGATCAATTATGTTGATTAATATTGTTTAATCATTTATTCCCTTCAATGCTTAAAAATCAGATTCCTCTTCAACGCATTCGGACAAGTAGTTAAATCTATGATCTTCCAATTGAACATGAAATATATCTATATGCATGAGATAGGCTTACTTGATGTTTGTTATAACTGTCCTTTATTTATGTGATAATAATATGAATGTATCTTTTAACTATATTTAATTGCCATAATTAGCAATGGTAAAAAGGGATGATACAATGATATTTGGTGCCCTAAATGGTATTGGTCATTATGATATAGTGGTATTTGATGCCTTAAATGGTAATGGTCATTACGATACAATGTTATAACTTTTGTGCCCTATATGTGGACTAACCTGGGTTTTGCAAATGCTACCCTAAGTGGATTCAGGTTTCAGAGTTTAGGATATGGAAAACTTAAAATCCTCAATTTAGATTTATTGATGATGCCATCAATTGTTAGCTATAATATTTCGGATAAATTGACTATAACTGTTAATCCCTCTCGTACGAACATAATTGTTATAACTACCTTCTCATGAATGTGAAGTATTATCGCAATTTTGATGTTACGCTAGTAATTAGTCAAGACCCAAAAAAAGGGTCTATTATAGGGATTTTGAACTTCTTTTACATGATTTTGTCATTTCAGTCAAATTTAATAACCAAACTATGGCTTAAGAACATTTTGCAAATCATTCAACAAGCCAAAATATCCCAATACAAGGAATTTTCTCTCAAAACTTAGCTTACTTCACAAGTTGACCCTAGTGGTCTTACACGCTTTAACACTTGTCTGCATTCACAACTTTGATGACTTGAAAATTTCACAATTCCTCAATCTTTTGAAGTTCTGAGATGACACATTTACTACCAAAACCATAGAACTAGTAGGCGAAGAGGGGTCCCGGTTTGGAATGGGATGATAGTGTCAAGATGTTACAATAGTATATAGCTAAAACAAACCATCCATCATGAATAGCAATTCCCAACAATTATCTTTTAGAGCATTTCCTCCACTTTACATGAAGCAATTTTGGTAACTAAAATTCACAAATCCATAATGGGCTTGATAATCTCTCTCTCTAACTTTGGATAGCACTTGTTGTATTTTAAGTGTTAAAGTAGGATTAACGGGCATTTAATATTTCTTGAACAACTTGGCACCTATTTTTATGAGTATTTCACCCTAGAACTATTGGCCTATGCTGTCTATTGGTATAAATAGTCACAACAACTAGTTGATGTTGTTTTAAGGAGGTTTAGATCTAGCATTAGCACTTGAAAGGGTTTCGAATTTTCTTTAAAGGTAAAAATTTGAAGAATTGTTTTGCACATCAAATCTTAAAACCATGTTCTGGCTTTTAGAAGTGTCTAAGCATTTAATAAGGTTTCTAAAACCATAAGGTTGTCAAAAGTGTCCAACAACCATATGCAGCTAAAGAAGGATGCCCATGTATCAAAAGGTGTTTGCGTTGCATCTAAATGAGTGGCATTTGAGGGGTTTTTGCTATGTTCTACGAGGATGCATCCCTTGGGCATGTTGACTCATTCTCCTGCGTCGTATGAAACGGGGACATTGGAACGTCATTTTCCTAACCCCCATCTAGTACCCTTTTTTACAAAATTCAAAAAAGGACCTCAAAATGGTTCTAAGAGTGGTCGGGGACGTAGGCAACAACTAGAAGTTCACAGGATGGCTAGGGGACAACTAGAAATGCCCTTCCCGTCGTGGGGACTTTTGGTTGTCTCTCTCTGACCCCAACCCTTTTTGGACAACCATTGCTAAAAAATAACTCATTTTTAAATTTGAAAAAAAAAGGTTAGTTGGCCCACAAGGACGCCCAAACCTAATCTAAGCATAAAATAACCAAAATGAAGAAAAACAAATTCAATTTCACATTTGCAGCAAGAGGAGTGGTGATCAAGGAGTGAACAACAGTTGATAGAGGAGGTTAGGGCATCAAATCTACTTGATTTAGACTCTTAGACCTGCCATCTACTGGTTATGGACAATTATATATTATTACAAACTTTTGTATTTACTATTTAGTAATTTAGTTATAGTATTTACAATTTTACTTGTTGTTCCATTTCATGGTTTAATCTTAGAGCCTTCAGGCATTTTTCGCTATATGTATGCCATATATTGACAAAAAAGGATTTAAGTTTAGTTATTTTCTTATCAAATCACTTGTGAAATATTAATCCAAGT
The DNA here is from genome assembly GCA_028749045.1 of Cupressus sempervirens. NCBI lineage: Eukaryota > Viridiplantae > Streptophyta > Pinopsida > Cupressales > Cupressaceae > Cupressus > Cupressus sempervirens. The sequence continues at coordinate 896,715,319 of CM053792.1, forward strand.
CTAATGCTACATATTAAGATTGTAAAATGCCTATGACAAATGTTTTATCAATGTTATGATATGTAAATAACAAATTTATCTATTTATAAAAGTTCCCCTATTTTTTTTATAGGCATCCCCTATCGTCCCATTCAAATTGTAACCGTACCAATACTAGAAACACATCCCTTTGATCCTTGTCATCCCCATCCCTGAAACTTTGCCAACACTTGGTAAAGGTTTTGCAAATGGATTGCAAGAACAGTAGGTTTAACCATGGAGGAAACTTTGTAGTTAAGTGCACTCAAGTTGTAGTACTAGGATGGGTGACCTCCAGAGAAGTCTCGGTGCTTCGCCTCTGTGAACATCACCTAGATCCAATGAGTGCTAAGGTGTTTCATTTATTCTCATGAGAGATGGATTCGTGTGAATCACAACTCATGAAACATGGGTTAATGAGTTTGAACCAAAAACTACACAATTAAATTATGATAGCAACATCACAATTTGACTTGCTATGGAAAAATATCTTGTACTTATCAATTGATGGGCTTAAGGAGCTTTCTAATGAATGGTTCATAAAGGACAACACTTCGTGAAGGTTTTGCAAATGGGGTTGCAAGAAAAGTGGGTTTAACCATGGAGGAAACTTCGTAGTTAAGCGCACTCAAGATGGAGTAGTACTGGGATGGGTGACCTCCTAGGAAGTCTAGTGCTTCACCTCTATGAGCATCACCTAGATCCAATGAGTGCTAAGTGTTCCAATTATTCTCATGAAAGATGGATTTGTGTGAATCGCTACTCATGAAACATGGATCAATGAATTTGACTCAAAAACTACACAATTAAATCCTAATAGTAATATCACAAGTTGACTTGTTATGGAAAAATGTCCTACTTATCAATTGATGAGCTTAAGGGGCTTTCTAATGAATGGTTCATAACGCACAACCCTTGGTGAAGGTTTTGCAAATGAGGTTGCAAGCAGAGTAGGTTTGACCATGAAGGAAACAATGTAGATAAGTGCACTCAAGTTGGAGTAGTACTGGGATGGTTGACCTCCCGACAAGTCTTGTTGCTCCACCTCTGTGAGCATCACGTAGATCCAATGAGTACCAAGTGTTCCATTTATTCTCATGAGAGATGAATTCATGTGAATCACTACTTATGAAACATGGATCAATGAGTTTGATTCAAAAACTACACAGTTAAATCTTGATAGCAATATTACAATTTGACTTGTTGAGGAAAAATATCTCCTACTTATCAAATAGGTTTTTGTTATCTTTCGACTCTCTTCTCTTGACCATATAGACTTCCATTGTAGTGAAGGTTGTTTCAAACATCACAAGGAGGAGCATTGATGGAGATCTTAACCTTTGATATTAGTTTTTGCAACTGAACCAATTCCCTAGTTTCCATTCTCACTATTTTTCCACATTTCAGTGCATTAGAGCCCTGTTGTAGAGATGTCTCACTAGAAGTGTACCCATGACAACTAAAAGAGATATTGTAATGACTGTTTTGAATCCAGAAAGTATGAGCTTGAAACAATGAAAGGGCATGCATTAATGTATACAAAACCCTTTTCCTTTCCTGAACAAGCAACACAATCATTGTGTAGAATGCAAAGGACAAGGAGGTCAAAAGAATCTACATGGAGATGCATTAGAAAGTTCTTTAGCTAAAAAACTTCTTTAATGGTTCTCATGTGTTTTACCTTTACCGTCAAGACCAAAAAGAATTTTTCACGGCATGGTAGAATGGTAAACTATTCTCAAACATTTTTGAATGAGTTCTCTCACCGATGTGTGAAGAGCTTGTATCATCTTTGAAGCCATGAAACACTGTTGTTGATCAAAGCCCTCACCCAAACACCCTTGTTGGTGTTCATATTATCAACGGCGATAGAATTCATATTTCCAAGTTTCTCATGTCAATCTGTCATGGTTGTTTTACATGTGGTATTCCTTGGAACTGTTGAGATGAATCTTTGTCTCCAACATGACAGTATGAAACCTGCTCAAGAACCAAAAGGTGGTATATTGGCAGAAGGTTAATGGTGAATGATGGAGTTCCTCAAAAGACAGACAAAGACATCAAAAATAATATAAAGGAAAGAATTTCAAGCAGGCAGGGGTAAGTCATATGTTCACTTAGACATTCATGGCCCTTAAGGGCAGGTCTAAGACTAGGAACAATAGCAAATTGACAGAGATTAGACAAGAGCATAAGGGTACGCTATGTTGTCCAGAGTAGAAAAGCCTTGTCAGAACACTAAAGCTAAAACCCTTGGTGACAGGGAAAGGACTACATATGAGCACGTTGTGATGACATAGTACAGTTATCAAGACAGGTATGACAGTCATATGTCTCAAAGACCAAGAGACAAGGGGTCAAGAAGAAGTGCACAGTCTGAAGGAGCCAAAACGCAATTTCTCTATCATGACAATCATAGCAAGAAGCTGAATATCTCATGAAAGGGATAAGGGAAGATATAAGGTCTATGAGAAGGAAAGGAACAGGATTCTCAAGAACAAGTGATGAATCATGACAGGAGAAGGGCAAAGTATAGAAGCTTTTATATGCAAAGATAATCAGCACAAAGACAAGTTCAAAGTGCTTATAAAACAAGCCCAAAATTGTGCAAAGCCTTTTATTAAAGCGGATAAAGTCATATGGTGCTTAGGAGTTAAATTTTAGAGGACGGGTAGATTGGAGATCTTTTAAGGTCAAGTGGAACAAGACAAAATTCTACAAGGAGCTGACATGGTGAGCAAAGGATCAGTGCAACAAGAAGGGCACTGTTTTGTGGTTGTTGAAGCTAATGAAAGCTCAGTTGTAGACTTGAACATTGCAGAATAAAGGTACTTTCACGAGTATTTTGAGATGAACATAGACCTCGAAAAAGTCCTATGCATACAAGTTCAGGAAAGGTCAGTTCAAGACCCTTAAAATCCACAAAAAATGTGACAGATAGGCAGTCGTGTTAAGGCCTGTCACTTCAACTAAATGATTGTGATCATAGTGATAAGTAATAGACCTTCAGAGCTATGGTCAGTTTAAAGGTGAACAAGCCATGCAATGTAAAGAGTTAATCCTTGAATGTAAATCCCATGTAAGTAAATCTGTAAACTCCAAGGAGGACACTAGAGTCGACAGAGGTCATCAAGCAAGAGGCTTTGTCAACGTAATATTATTTTGTCAAAGATCAGAGAAACAATGACAAAGAATATTCATTGAGGGGATGAAATTGAAAAGCATAAAAGGCAATGAAGAGAGACAGATTTCAACATAGGTGACAGTGAAGAATTGATACAGTTGCAAAAGAAAGTAGTATTAGAAGATAGTGTTGTCCCTTTCAAAGCCTTGGAGGCAGTGAGCAGAAAACATATGACAGTATAAGATAGTGGTAGGATTAAACAGTCAGAAGGAGAATAAACAGTGTTGTAGAAGCAATGAAGGCAATATATGGTTTGAAATGTGTAAGCTTGAACTGCTCTAACTCTGCCACTGTTAACAGTCAATGACGACAATCATATGAATAGAGAATGCCACCAAACAATCACTAAGAACATCCATCAAAGAGGTTAAGAGAGAGATCTGTTGGTGTCAGATAGTACACATTCCTTTTTGTGTCATAATCTCTTGAACAGTGCCATGTACACCAACCCTGCCCCCTCATCCAAGAGTGTGCATATATCGCTGTAGAATAATAAACACTCTAACAGGGATCAAGCCTTAAAAGTGAACTATTGTCATACTTTCAACGCCAAATATGAATCCACGGCACAGTGGAACCACAAGGATTGTCAAATCTTGAAACTCTTGTCTTGAGTCCATAAGTTGTTTGTGGTGAGGAATGACTATCAATCAAGGGTGACAGAGGTTCCTGGCAGTCAAGAAATAATAACTCTTTCTAAGATCATTCTAGTTTTACACTAAGCCCTGTAACTCTAACTCAGTTTTCTGATAATAAGGACCACATGCATTCCACTTTCTCAAGAAATATCAAGTATTTCCAGACTTATTCTGCAATGTAAAGCTTTGACCTTTTCAATTAATAACGATAAGTATTTTGGCCTTCTTAAAAGCTATTTCCTTGTTTGTTATTGAATGATTAATCCAATTCCTCGTGATTTATGTGAGAAGAGTTCTGACCGGTGATAGCTTTGAACCATTGCCTTAGATTCAGACTTCCTTACGACTTTCCCAAATTTCTGTAGGAAGCATCGCTCAGCACTTTGCATATTATCGCCAGTTTGAAGGAATAACATTGCCTTGAAGGAAATAAGGTTATCAAGCTCAAAAAATGAGAGGAGCAATATATATTTCTAAGAAGCCATGGCCTTGCATATTGATGCAAAAAGATACGATTTTAGGATTTCATTTAATGTATTTTAATCACCTTTTGTTTTGATTTGTGTTTGGCGTGAAATGGCACATGAGGGAGAGGTGTAGAGTGGCACGTGGGATGGAGGCACATGGAGAGGTGTTGTTTGGATTTTCCAATTTTGTGAACATTTCATGCCATTAACACAAGGATTTTGTTTCTTTTTTGTTTTGTTCACTTTGTCTTTAGTGCCTAGGAACTAGGCCCAAGTAGCACATTAGGAACTCTTTTTTGGAATTTTCATTTTTATGGTTTGTTCAAGCTAGGATGGTTGGTGCGCCTTTGGCTTGTTGGCTTAGTAACTTTCTTTTCTTTTCATTTAGTCCTAGGCACACATAGTCATGGTGCATGAACTGGTGCATTTAGGAGATGTTTCCTAATTCCACTCTATGACCTATCCCCACTAAAGGGTCATGTCTGTCTTGCTCAAAGTTAATTTCTTTCCAAGGTTTTGTGACTTCATCTTTCATCCTTAGTCAAATTTGATCAAATTGTTCATCCTAAACCTATATTGTCAATTCTATACTTGTTTTTTGACTCCATGACTAGCTCTTGATGCTTCCCTATGTGCAAAATGATGAAGGTATATATTTAAACCTAATCCCTTCATTGCCTTATTGATTCCAAGGATCTCCTAATGACTCCTCCTCTATTCCATTCCATTCTAGTCCTAGGCAAGATCTTCGTTTGCATCTAGCCTGTTCCCTACTGTGCAAGATGCTTTCCATGTTTCCTAGCCAGAGATAAAATGCAGATCCCTAACAAAAACACTCCAAATGCAGAGAGGTAGACTCAAACTAGCCTAAGGGAACAAAAAGAGAAATAGTGGTCAATGTCTATAACAGGGCATTTCTGCAAGGCACAAGTAAGCAGTCTCATAAAAATCTCCCATTTCTAGCACTTTCGTGGCAACGCTCAAATGTGCAATCAAAAGTCCACCATTGCATACGAGCAAACATCTTATCAACCAAGGATTGCCTATCAAAACTAACAAATAAATCAACACCTCAACTAAAGATATCAAGAGTCCTTCATGGCTAACAACTATGTGAACATTTACAATCCCACAAAGATAGTTTTCCATGAAGCTTGCAACAGCTAAAGAAGATCATTTATCACCAAGTGATGCGTCCACATCACTAACAAAGCTCTTGTTAAACTATGATACAAAGGTATCCATAGCATCATGATAACCATATCCTAATTGAAGATAACCTATAGTCCACACACATAGCTGTAATAGAAACAACTCCAAAGAATAAAGTACAACCAAGATTTCCAAGCCAAGAAGATAAGCAATCACCAAAAATCACAGTCAAAAGCATCTACTACACAATGAAACCAATCTATTCATATCATCGTGATTAAAAACAAAATAAATGTCCCAGTAACAACTATCCAATCACCTTAATCATCTATCATGTCATCCCAACACACATATGACCATAAGTAAGATCAACTACTTGAATTTGCATCAACACTTAAATAGACTTATGGATACTGACAATCTAAATCCAAGTCAACCGAATGCAATCTATAGGCGGCCAACTCAAAAAAGTTCATAACTCAGACATCTCAAACCAATTCAAAATGCAAATCACAATCATATTAGTAACTTGCAAACCAAGATATCGAAAAAATGAACTACAGATCTCAAGGCCGAAACACCAAATCACCTACAAAATCAAGTTTCCAAATAAAGACAAAGCCAAATCATCCTAATCAAGAAATCAAACAAACTTTTAGGTCATAGTTATGAGACTCAATGAGTACTTGCATGACTCGTCAATGATCATCGGCGAAAATTCCAGGTAGGTGACTTGTAGAGAAAATTGGCAATGAGGGAAACGTAAAAATTACGGCACATTTTCAAATAAAACCCATAGAAAAGTGTGAGTTTATCACCTATCACTCATTGCAAGAAAAAAGTAATGTGTAGGAATAGAAAAAAATAAAATAACAAGATGAGGATTTTTGTTAATGGCAAAATAAAAAACAAAAGACTACTTCTGCAAATGGGCATTACGCCAAAAAAAGTTAACCAAGCACAAAAACAGCACTCAATAAAACATATTCAACCACAGAAAAATTGACACTCATCAAAAACATCTGCAAGCATAGAAATGGCGCACGAGCAGAGTATATAAATTTAATTTTTTCTTATTAAAGGAGGATTTCTATATTCTTGTTTCCTCCACATCCTTAAATCTTTCTCTATAAAAAAACAGTGAATGATCAAAGCGAGATTTGTAATATGCTTGTATGAGTGTTGAGTAATTCAATATTGTATGACTAATTGCTACAAAGGTGCTTAATGTTTGTGTTGAAAATTAAGTTTATAGCAAATTCTTTAAAATTTTGAATATGTTCTTTTTAATAGCTTAGAATCCAAAGTCAGACCCCATCGATAATATTTAGCACATCTCCCTTATTAAATATTTACTATTTCGATAATATTTCACTTTTTCAATAATATTTTGTTTTATATTCAACACATACAGAATGCTGATTTTAAAGTTCAACTTCAACTAGCAAGCTACATAACTGAATTTTTAGTCACCGTCAAACCAAACTAACTAAAATATTACAGTGTTACTGATATTTCTATGTTGTTTCCATTTGCTAAGTTCAATCCTATTTGCCTAAAAAATGGCTATCGAGACTGAGTACTAATAGAACTGGCAGAAAGAGGGACTTTTTTGAATTTTTTGGAAACATAGGACACCAGGAGCAGCAAGATGTCACTAGTAAATAGTGCAGTAAGTGTATGGCCAATGGCATAAATTGACAAAAATATCACTTTGCAAAGATTGAATGTCGAGATATTACAACATGTGTCGAATGCCTCAAAGAGGCTGTGACCTTGAAGCATATGAGCAAAATAAGGTAGGAAAAAAGAGAAGAACAGAGGCAGTGGCAGCCCCAATGGAAAATTGTAGTTCTACAAGGTCAAATGCAGGTCTGGAGACTCCTTCCTTGGGCCATAGATACAAGGATCGGAAGTGTCAGCAGCTATATCTCAGACTATTTTGTTCCACATAACACTCATGGTGCGCAACCCAAATTTTGAAACACTGCATGGAACAAAGAGTTGTAGAGGCAAAGTTGGCATGTGCTATATTTTCGTACTACAACAATATTCCCTTCAATGTTTGTTCTAGTCCATATTGGGAGAAATTGGTCACTGCATTGACCATGGCAGGTTAGAGGTTCAAGGCCCTAAAAGTCGCTATGAGGTGAGTGGGTCATTATTGCAAGATGAGGTCCAAAACACTCATCAAATTGTGGAAGAGCAAAGGAGAATTCGGGAAAAGTATGGCTATACCATTCTATTTGATGGGTGGATAGATGGCAAGAATAGGATGCTCATCAACTTTCTATTTTCTTCAAGCAGACAGTTATTATTTTTAAAATCAGTTGATGCCTCTAATGAAGTCACAAATGCAGAGACTTTGTGTAACATTTTGGATGAGGTGGTGATACAAGTGGGAGTACATAATGTCACCCAAAATGTGACTAAATAATATAGTTGTATATGTGGCAGCCAAAAGACTTATAATGGCTAGGCATCTGATATTATTTTGGAGTCCTTGTCTTGCCAATTGTCATGAATTACTTTTTGAGGACATAGGAAAACTAAGTTGAGAGCAGAATGTTGTTGAAGATGAAAGGAATATCACAAAATACATCTACAACCAAATGTGGGTCCCAAATCATACAAGAGAGCACATTGATGGTACGGATCTTGTGCAATAAGAGGTCACATGCTTTGCTACTAATTTTCTCATCTTGTTGAGCAGTTTAGCTACATTGCCCAACTTGAAGCGGATATTTGCAAGTGAGAGATGGTTGGAGATCCCTTATCCTAAGAAGCTTGAAGTAGAGAAGGTCGTGAAGGTCATTTTTTATGTTAGATTTGGTAAGATTGAGGAGATCATCAATGTAATCTTTAAAACATCGATTGATGATGTGTTATTTAATTTTCTAATATTACAATTCACTGATTTTGTTAGATTTTTTATATCTAGGAGTTAGAGCCATTAGTGTGGGTTTTGCAAATGACTGATGAGGATAAAAAACCCTCTTGGGTATCTATATGAGGCACTAGATAGGGCCAAAGAGGCCACTCAACACTTGTCATACAAGACCAAATATGCATCCATATGGTGCATAATCAATTGGAGGTGAACCCAACAACTCCACCAACATATTCAGTTATCTACTTCTTGAACCCCAAGTTATTTTTCTCCAACACTTAAAAAGAAAACGCAGAGGTTAAATTTGGTCTCAACACATGAATTTGGATATTATTTGATGATGAGCACCTTCAAGAATTGATCTTTGATGAGTTACAAAGCTATACAAAGGTTGATGAACCATTGTTTTCTTCACCTGATTGCATTCATAGGAGAGCCACCCTACAATAAAGTAAACAAGAACATGTTTTTAATTTTATTATGCCATTTATTTCACTCTTTATGATTATTGAAATGTTTACCAAGTTATAAATGACATTTTTTATCCTTGCATTCGTACAATTGTTTACTTACCAATTCATCTAGAGGCGCACACAATCACACATTAAATCTAGCTAAGAGAGGAAGAATCACACAAATACCATGTATAATATTTGGAGTGTTTCACGTGCATCTTAAACACTACAAATTTCAAATTCACAAGTTTACAGCTATAGATAATTTGATAAAAAATGTTTTCACTTTGCTTTCTAACTCTTCAATATTTTATCCTAGAGATTCTTGATGGGGAAATCATGGCAGAAATACCCTAGATGTCCAAAGATTTTCCCTTCAAATCTTATGCCAATATTGTAATTCATCCATTAGAGCCTCTTTGAGGCCATCCACAAACAAGAGGTTTAAGTTAGCTTGGGAACGCCTCAATGACCTTGTCTTTATGCAATATAATCTTTGATTACACACAAGGAAGGTAGGAGAGATATCAGATGGTCCAATTGACTTGGATTATATAGATCCTTACAATGATTGGATAGTGTTGGACCACCCTCCATTATTTATCAAGGATGGCATCTATGATTTGGAGAGGCAAGCAATGGAGGAAGAGGGGCGGATTTGGATTCACATTGGATGACATTGGGGAGGATGAGGAGGTTGAGGATGACGAGGAGTCATTTTCAGTGCCAACAGGATTTGCATTCAGGATGGAAGTCAACCCGCAACCTTTTGTGCCAAGCAAGAGGGCGCGACCACAACAAAATTCTAGGACTAGATCCTCTTTGCTTGATTTGACCTCTACATTTACTAAAGCATATAAGAGGAAGATGTAAAATGTTTTGATGTCCAATTTGCTTTTAGTTTACAAAAACAATTTGTGATTTCAATTGTGTTTTAGATTATCAAGCTATCAACCATCAATTTTCCACCTAAGGATACCATTTTGTACCCAGTTTGCATTCAAATCAATCAGATATAACAAGACTTAGCTTGTTTCTTTTATGTACTCTCATTTACTGACTCATTCAATGCATCTCCTAACTGAGTTCTGCACCAAAAAATCTCTGGTAAATTTATGAGAAATCTTAGGTTGCTGAGTTTTTTGACCAGTTTTTGTGGAGTCGCATTTTTGGGCCATGCAGACTTTTTGCCAACTGCGAGTTTTTCAACTATGATCTAGATGTACAAGACAACAATTAAAATCTTACCATTACTTTTCCTGATGAAGACGGTGGGCTTACCATCACTAACAATAAAGCAATTTTTCAACAAACAAGAAACAATCATCCCATGAAGAGCATTCTTCATACAAAACATTATTCTTGTTTGTTTTGGAACTTCATAGTCAAGTGATTGCTTATTTCAACACACCTTTCAAGAAGGGGGCCTTCATGTCCGTTTGATACACCTTCCACTATGTTTAGTTGTTATTGCTAAGACTACCCATATGATTTCTATCCTTGCTACTATAGCATATGTTTCATTATAATTTCTTCTGGACTATTATTTGTATCCCTTAACAACCAGCCTTGCTTAGTCTTACTGGCATTCCTTCAATCTTGATCTTGGTTTTATTGACCTGCTTCAAATGAATCACTTCCTTAACCAAAGGTAAATCAATTGGCTCCGTATATTATTTCTTTCTAGTGCATCTATTTACTCTTCCATGGCCTCACATCATTTATCTTCTTTTACAATCCATTCTAAATAAATTGGGTCACTCTGAGGAAACAATGAAAAATTCAGATTTTCATTGAATTTATCATCAAACCTTTCATCATGATAGATCTCCCTCAAGCTTTTCATTTTCTCCGCAATAGGGAGACAAGAATGAGAACAGACTCTTGTTGTTGATGCTCGACTGTACAAGAAGTCTACAAAACTGATTGGTTTCAAAAGCTTCTGCTAGAGGATTCTAGAGCTGTATGGACTCCTTGCTGTAGCTGACTTTTGAAGATGGTTGTTGAGCTCCATATCTGCTATAGATGCACCTCGTTTCTCTTCATTTTCTTCATCATAAATGGGCACCACTACTAAGATGTCTACAGAGGTGTCCACTGTGACATCCCATGACTATTTTCTATTAATTTCACGTCCCTATTAATCATCATTTGTTCCTGACAGGGTTGTACAGCCTATATGCCTTGGTCTCTTCATTGTATCTTACAAAGATGCACTTTTCACCTATGTCATTCAAATTTTGTATTTTCTCCTTATGCACTGTAATGTCCTCTTATGTTTGAACTTAGGACATTGAGACAATTGACTTAAACTTATCAATTGAAGGAAAAAAGTTCATGAAAATCTCAAATAATAATTAAAATGATAATGATTGAAATAAGAATAAAAGTCTATGATACCACTTCTAAAAGATTTTTCCTGTGCTATACAACTGATAGGATGAGAACAATGTGACTGATATGTCTGATTCAACACTTAGATATATGCAAGATGGTTTTTGTCTATTTATCTGCACTCAATGCAATGCAAACAACATTATCTCTGTTGTCTCTGATATGATTGATGACAATTATGCAAGGAAAATCTTCTACTTCTAATATACAATATGAATTATACAACCAATGAGACTCGTAGCTATCTTGGATATGATACTTTAAGTAAGCTACAATCTGTTCCTATTATCATTGTAATTACCACCACTTATAACAATGTAATGCTATTCCCGATCTGTGATATAAACTTTACAGTGTTATTATCAATTCTATTACTGTGTCTGATCTTGATCCTTAAACATATGCAATTATCTTTCCAGATATTTCTTATAGCGATATAATGATCTGCTGCCGTTGACATATCGTGCTGAAAATGAAAATATGTATATATAATATCGCTTATGGCAATATGGTGCTGTTTCTGATTTGTCTTTATGAACTTGCAACGATGGTGCTATTTTTTATATCGAACTTGATGTAAATGCAACAGCTTGAAACAAGGCCAATTGCTTAATAGAGTGACCCAATAAGAATCAATAAAGAAAGCAAAATGATTCAATGATTATTGGCAAAATGACTTTGACCTCCCTTATATACCTTGCAATATCAAAGGCATTGCACCTCTTGATCATTGAAAGATTATCTCTCTTCCAAATCATAACTCTTCCTAGCAAAAAAAATTGGTTTGTTATACAAATCATACCTCTTACTGATTTTGATTAGTTTACTTCTTAGTTACCAGATTCATGCCTAGGAGGCCGGATTCATACCAGGATTCGTTCGGATTCATGCAAGATCCTTGTTTTGGACTGTGGATCCATTCAGATTTGCGAATCGCGAATCCAGACAAATCCACAGTCCAAAACAAGGATCCTGCATGAATCCAAGCGGATCCTCACAAATCCGTCATGAATCCCCAAGGACCCACATGCCAAACTTGGAATAAATATATATAGTGTGTATATATATATATATATATATATATATATATATTTATAAATTTTATATATATATACTCACGAATCCTTGCGAATCTTAATGGGGAAAATAAAAAATACGAATCCATGAATCCAATTCACGTGCCCGAATCGGATTTGTATCCCAAATCGGTAACTAATGTTTACTTGTATGATTACTGCTTTGATGATCATTTGTCAACCTTTGTTTGATCGCTGTCATCATAATCATTTAGTTGATATCTCTTAATTGCTTAATACTTATTCAAGTCATTGTCTTTATTTATTTTTTTCTATTAAGATAGTTTAAACATTTACAAGTAAATACGAGAGTCTGAGATAAAACATCAGATCACACCCCCAATTACATACACAATTACAAAAAATTTGGGGGGTGACAACAAAACTTAAAGTATCGACATACTATCAGCTTTTAAATTTACATACACTGATTACATCTTTATATATATATTCATAATAACAAAGATCAAGCAGAAGGAACAAGCTAGCTCCAGCCATCATTCTGGCTGTCAAGATCAGGTTGAGCCCCTGGAACATCATCAGGATCTTGAACCACATCAGCAGTTGTCTCTTCCTGACTGGCTGCATTGTAAACTTGCAACATATTGCTTTCATTATTTAAATCTGCTGCCTCTGAAGGAGCTAAGAAACTCTGGTATTCAGCAATATAATTTGTTGAATGCACATTATCCTTGTTGATCAGCAAGCTGCCATCTCGCACAAGTAACATGAAATCGCTCCTGGAGATATGTAACACCAGTGCAACCTGAGACATAATGTGAAAACGGGTGAGTTTAAAATTAAACTCAGTAAGTACCCTTCTCTCTTCCTAAAAGATTTCTTTGTTCCTGTCCTTCCAAAGAGTCCATAAAATTTTAGTAGAAAGAGCAAACCATAAGGTGTTAAGTTTAGAATCAAATTTCTCTACATAACCAGCAAGAATTTCACTCCACGAGATACTACCAGCACAATTCCAAACACTAGCAGAACCAAGAAAAATGGACCACAACTTACGGGCATAAACACACTCAAAAAAAAATGCTCTAAAAGATTCAGTCACATTACACAAACTGCAAGACACGGGGGATAAACCAATAGAAGAAAGAACTTGACCCACAGTTAACTTTTTAAGCAACAGCAACCATTTAAAACAAATCTTTTTAGGCTCAGCTTTACCCTTCCAAAAAAAATCAAAAAAGAAAGACCAATAAGAGAATGGATTAATTTGCCCCCAACACTGGATCACTCTAGCAATGAGAGAGGAATCATTCTTCATACACAGATAAAGTCCTTTGGTGGTAGTATCTTTCAACAGAACACCATCAACCCATTTAGCTTTATCCAGAAAGGCCTTTGAATCAATAATATCACAAGGGCTATTAAATTTAATCGCTTTCTTAATCAAAGTGAAAGTCTTTTTCTATGAATCAGCAATATCAAATCTGTCTTTTAACTCCTCCCACACACCTAACCTCCTGCCCATCAAGATATCCCGAATCAATGAAATCCCCTTCGTGTTCCATGCTTTGGCAGAACAGCTCTGAGTAAGGGCCAAAGCTTTATTATTATATGAAAGCCCCCAAAAAATGGATCTATCCAGCACAAGGAAATAAGGAGGTCCTCCTACAGCTTCTCTATCCTGTATAAGCTTCCTCACCTAAATCCAAGCCTTCCAAAAAGTTTGAAAAATTCTTGACCCGAACAGTCTCATCTTAAAATCCCCAAAAACAATGTCAATCATTGGAACATCCTTCCAATTCTTGCCTTTCTTAATGACAGATTTCAAAAGGTTATTCCTAATAAGAATTTTTCATGGCTCATCACCCCATAGTGCTTTCAACATCCATTTGGATGCTAGGGCCATACTTTGGGCTTTAATATCCTTCAGCCCCAAACCTCCCTTGCTTCTTACTTAACAACACCATTCCCACTTAACATAGTGTCTCTTCTTACTCCTTTTTCCATCTGACCAAAGAAAATCACACAGAATTCTTTCTAACATGTTCACATAAGAATTAAGAAACATCCAGGCCGAAGCAAAAAAAATATGATGAGAGGAAAGAACTTTCTAAACCACCTGCAATCTACCAGCAAGAGACAAGGAATGGGTCTGCCATTTCAAGTGCTTTTTATTAAATTTTTTCATAGACCCAATCCCACATCTTATTGAGATTAGGATCAACTGAGAAGGGGATACCCAAGTATCTGACAATTTGATTCAGCCCAAACCATTGCCAACCCTTACTGACCAACCAATCTGGAGGATCAACAGACCAGCCCAACACATTAGATTTTGAAGGTGCAATCTTAGACCCAGAGGCCATGCAAAAGAAACTAATCCTTTTACAAGCATTCTCAAAATTCTCCTCTAAAAGTCCTAAGAACAAAGATGCATCATCTGCAAAGTAAGCATTAAGCAACACCTCCCCATTAGGCAAGGAAATGCATTTCAAAGGAGGACCCAGCTCCTTTGTCGTTAAAATGTAAAACAAAGCATCTGTTGCTATGACAAACAGCAAAGGAGCAATCGGGCAGCCTTGCCTAATCGACCTTTCTAACACAATAGGTTCTGACAAGCACCCATTCACATCAATGACAGTACTAACATCCTTAAACAAAACATTAATCCAATTGCAATAGATTTCTAGAAAGCCAAATGCTTTAAGCATACCAATTACAAATCCCCACTCAATCCTGTCATATGCTTTCTCAAAATCTAACAAAATCATAGCTACATCTTGCCCGTCACTTTTGGCCCAATTCATAGCCTCCCAACTAGTGATCAAATTCTCCAGAATATACCTCCCTTGGATACAACTTGTTTGTGTCTGAGACACAAACTTATTTAGCAACAAAGCAATTCTTCTAGGAAGCACTTTAGCAAGAATTTTATAGGACAGGTTACGTAAAGTTATGGGTCTCCAATTCTTAACCAGAGACTTATCCCCCGCTTTAGGCAAAAGCTTAATAACTCCTTTATTAATGGATCCCCCTAATGATCCCTTCTTAAAAGCTTCTTCATAAACAGCCAACAGCTCAAGGTAAATCCAACTTTTATTTTTCTTATAGAACTCAGCCGGAAAACCATCCAAGCCTGGAGACTTTCCATTAGGAAAGGAATCAATAGCAGCTTCAATTTACCCCACCGAGATCTCCTTGCTAAGAATAGTTTGCTCCTCTTTTGAAACTTTAAGAGGAATGAGTTTAAAGCATTCCTCCATCACTATTCTGCTCTCTGGAGTCATCTTTGAAGAGAATAAATTGCTATTAAAACTATAAAAAGCATTTTGAATCTCCTCAGGGTTATTTAAAAATCTATCCCCAACAAGAATATCACTAATAAGTTCTCTTTTGTGCTTGGCTTTAATAATGTTAAAAAAGTACCCCGAACCTTTATCCCCTTCATCAATCCAATTCATCCTAGCTCTAATCCTCTGCCCTTGAATCTTGTACTGTTGAATGCAACTCAAATGATGCTTAATGCTCGCCATTTGCATTTCCAATTCCTCTATGTCCTAAATCTTGTAATTCTTTTCCTGCCCAAATCAATTTGTTCTGCCACAAAGATTCCTCTTGATTTTTGTCCATGGCTAACTTCTTACCAATTACTTTAAGAAAAAATTTCCAAGTCTCCACCTTAAGGTTCCAAAGGTCAATAGAATCAAGCAAAGGATTACTAATGCTAAGAATCTGTGATACCATGACAATGGCCTCCACATTATCAGGATCCTCAACGAGCAAAGAATTAAGCTTGAAAGAACTATGAATCCTCTTAGGAACTGAAGAATTCCTCAAAGTTTCAATCCTACAGCAAGCATGGATAGGTGAATGATTAGAGAGAGAAGCTAGAACAACTTGGACAGGAGCATGACTATCTTGTTGTAGGAAAGAAACAGAAGCACTGCCCCATACACCCTATCCAGTCTGCAATAAACCCTTTGTTTACCTGACTGATTATTGCACCAGGTAAACCAAATGTCTTAAAACTTACCATGCATATTTGCCATGGGATCCACCAAACTGAATTTTCTTTTGAATTTATACCAAAAATACATTTCATTACCTTTCCAACACTGGGGCAACCCTCCAGCCTTATCAATTCTGTGCTCCACCATGTTAAAATCCCCCACGACTATCCATGGTATCTTTGGCAAGTGAACACAACACCACTCCCATAGCTCTACTCTATCTCTATAGTTATTTGAAGCATACACATTACAAATACCAAAAGTACTTTCACCTTGCTTGACAATAACCCAAATTACCCTCTGACATATAGAGCACCCATGGCTAACAATAGAGCTTTCCCATTTAGGGTGAATAAGAATAGCCACACCACCCTTCCCTCTCTCATGATTGGAGTGGAAGCCTATAGATTTGTCCCAAAGGAACTTCAACATAGAATATGCTTCAAATCCCACCACCTTAATTTCTTGTAAACAAATAAAATCCTTATCCTTCAACTTATTGCACCAACTTCCAACTAGATATTTCCTATCAGGCATCTCTAACCCTCGAACATTCCAACAGAATATGCAGCATCATTATAATTTAGGGGGAGTTTTAGAACTCTTGCATAACTTATTAAAACAATCAGGGAGATTCCTTCTCCCTCTATCCCCTAGAGGACCATAACTTCTTTCTACAGTCTTTCTCTTCTTCCTACCAACCTCAATACACTGCCCCTCCAAATTAGAAACTACCAGAGCTAAAGATCTAGGTGAGGAAGCAGGATCCGAAGGCACAGAAGGCACCTCCTTATTATCTTGTTGAATTTTAACCGCCCTCTCTTTAATGGAAATGAGGGCTAATTGTTGAGCATTCAGAGTAGGTTGCATATTACTAACTACATGTGGGAAATCAGACTGACCTCTTGACAGGGGGGAGGCTACGGGTGCAGGAATAATATCAGAGGCACCAACATTAACCGGCACCACATCAAACTTTTCTTCAAAAGGGATTTGTCAACGACAAAAAACTATTGCTCATAGGGATGTCAATAGTATTAGCATCTATAGGCTGAAGACCCGAAGTGGAAACGGGGTCCCCTGTCTGCGAATCACCTATCACCTTAGCATAATTAATAGACCCCTCATCTTTATTGGGGATTTTGCTTGCATCATTATTACTCACAACTGGTAAACCAGAGGCTTCCTGATTATTGACCACATTAAATTTTTCTTTACGAGAACGCTGGAGAACCGGGCATTCCTTTTTAGTATGCCCATTACATCTACAATGAAAACATGCATTAAGATTCCCCAACAAGACAATCTCCCAACAAAATCTTTCACCCTCTAAATCTAAAGAAATAATGTTATGAAAATCCACATCCGGAGCCAGAGCCAAAAGAACCCTAGCATTAAGGTGAGGCAAAGTGACTCTAGATTGCTCAACTTGTAAAACTAAGCCAAGCGGTTTAAGAATTTGTGGGATGAATGGCCAAAATTCCACATTCAAATTCTTAATTTCCACCCAATTCGGTGGAGCCCTAGCAACTACCTTCTCAAAATCACCTTTAGGAGACCATGGGTAGACCCTGAACATCGACCTACCAACATTCTAGAATCTTTTTTCCAAAACTCTTTCTTGCATGTTATGATTTTTCAAAAAAATAACAAACAAACCCTTCTGAATCATTCTACAATAAGTCACATAAATGCCAAGCTTTTTTCCCCAAACTGCCGCTAACCAATCATCAAAAAACTTTCTGGCAAGCATAGCCTCTTTATCCAAACAAACAAAGAAAATAGCAATGCTTTTCAACCTAGACCTTTCATTCAAAATTGCAGACACCATGTCCTCATTGGGGGAAAGAGAAAGAGTCTTAGGGCCGAGAGAAGGGTACTTACCATTCTCTCCTTCGTTTCCACCATCGGTGGCACAGCTTCTGTCGAGTAATCCACCTCCATTGGTTGCGATCGGTCTTCCTTCTCCTCCTCGCAACTTTGGTTCCACATTTTGTCTGTGAATGACACCCTTAAACACTGAAGCTGCCAAGAATGTCGAAGAACTTTCCGCCACCACTTGTTTGTAAGACAACTTTCCTTCACCATCTCCATCATTCCTGACTGCAAATTTATTAGTGCCCTTCTCAGTCATACTCCTACACACATCATCCTGCACATTGCAATCCTTCCCTCCACCATGATTCGACTCTCCCATGGAACGAGTGAACCAGGCCGAGGGCAAAAATCACACCACACCACGGGGGGTCAAAATAATGAAACAATAGGACACAGGGCAAGTGAAGGACAAACACAAACGAAATACTGACTGCAATCAAGCAAAGGGTACAATTGACACGAGGCATACAACATGACTCACAAAACACAAACCAAGCAGAATCCAAGATTGGCATCATTCAAACATGCGACAAGTTGCAGAGCCCATTTTTCTCACCGAAGTTGGTGTCAAGATCCTAATAAACCCCAAGGCACTGTCTTTATTGTTTAGATAGCACATGTCTATTATATGTGATTTAGTGATATTGCATTATCCGAACAAAAATTGGGACATCACAGGCACAAATACATATGCCACGAATCCAAAAACCTCTAACATGCTCCATTATCCATTTGCACTTTGCCTACACTTATTGTGGGATCTTGTCATGTACAACCTCTGTTAGACCTCTGTCTATCAAAAAATTGTTGTTGCAACAGCTTTACAAGTGCAGCTGATCATAAATTCTTTCTTGATGTCTTCATTCCATCAAAAATATACAAATTCATAAGAAGTATACTCTCTCCCACTATTTTATGTTAGGACCTTCGTCCACTTTCGTTACATCCTAAATTTTGACCTAATTTAAATTTATTTATAGCCGTTGAATTGAATGGATTTTCTTTCATAATAATGTGAAAAGGGTAGTTAAATATATCCGTTCTATTCATTAATTTGTTTAACTGTTTAATGATGATGGTCGTTATCCATTGTTTGTCATATGATGATAGAAGTTAGCAGTTGCTTGGTTTCGGAATTATGGTTAATAATTAAATTCCTTGCTAATATCTATATTAAATGTTATTATGGATTTATCATGGAACTTGTTATTATCATGGAAAATGTTGCACGGGTGATTGGAAGAGAAGATGAAGGGGAAAAGCATTGCTAAACAGGATCAACGGAATGGGATGCTATCTTAGTCCACTTATTTGGTCGACGAGTATGACCTCTAACTATCTTGGTAAGGACCTAGTGAATTGTATAACAGAGTACAATCATTTGGACAAGCATGAGCTATTAGATAAACATTAAAAACATTAATGATTTTAACTTGATTAAAGTACATACCTTTATTGGCTTATGGTTGACATTTCCATCGTTTCATTGTAACACATATTTATGTACATGCACATAGATACAGAAATAAAGGTGACACCATAATATAGTTTTTATACAAGATTCTATCTAATACATACATTTAAATACATGTACAAGAAGATAAAATAATCTTCCAAATAAAGTATGTATTTAGATATACATAATAAGAGATACAACCTTGGATAAAAACATATAATATGATGCAAATCTTATAAATACATCTACATGCAAGTAGATAAATATATTATAATTTATCCTTGATTCATAACCTTCAAATTCTTTTCCTTATCTATTCAATTATTTACTTGAAACTGAAACATACATTTGGCATTTGATTCTCAGTGGATCAAGAAAACAAATCTTTGTAAACCAATCATGAGTTACAGCTGACGATCTTGGAAAGCCTTTTATTTATGGAAGTCATGAGAAACCAAGAATATATTAGACCATTGAGTCTCATTCCTCATGATATATCTTTCTACATTTTTTTCCTTACGTTCTTTCCCTCTGCATATTTTCTTGCCACGATATTCCCATTTCATTTATACTTTTGCTGAAAGACATGATTGGTAATCACACTAAGATAGTGTTCAGAGTTATTTCCATGAAAGAGCTGGTTGATAGCATCTAGCCAAGGCTCAATTACCTTTCAAACTTACCAAGTTATGTGGTTGCCTCCCCATGTTCAAATGATTTATAATGTGTTTTATCAGATACTACTGCATTTGTAATTACAGCAGTAAGATACAGTTCCTGGAAATGTCGTACATCATCCTTGTTTGATATGATCGGATAGATCCTCCTTAGGTCAGAACTTCTCATGCTCAGTCAAGACCAAATATTCATGTCATGATTTCATATCTCCATTCTATTGTCGAATGTCAGAATCAAATGGTATTTATTTTGCAAGTCTTAAGATTATATTTCTCAGGTCACATAAATGTGATATGCTGAAAACATGTAATATTCTTATGTCCGTTTACGATCAACAAAAAGCGTTGGTTTCTCTAAGATTCAAACACCTAGGACTCACCCGGCTATATAGCCAAGGAAGAGGTGAAAAGATGAGATAGAAATCTGCAATATCATGGAAATAAAATAAAACATGGCATAACAATTCTATATGATTTTTAAAAGGAAAATCATTTAATAGCTCAGGCATGTTCATACTTATTGTTCTCTTGTTGTCAAGTCGAGCAGTGGTGATCGGGTAATTGAACCCATCCGAAAACCTTGACCAAAGTCGTTAAAAGCATGTTTGTCATCTATGATCACTTGATGTCAGTAGTGCCAATTATTCAAACATGTCCGTCCATAACTGTGCGGATATTCTAAACACCAGAAATGCTCAGTTGACTAGACTAGAAGTATCCCAAGCCTGATCTCGGGATAAGGAGGGCCTTTCTATTCAATAGATTGTGTGGGGATGAATATGATCCGAGGTTGAGAGGTTAAGCCTAAGTCAATACTTCTCCTCTTACCGAAAGCCGAGGCTTGCACAACTAATTAAAGACTCGCCAGTTACTTCTTGTATGTTTCTTTTGTCCATTCCTAATATGCATTTATTTTCCTCTTGTAACTGATCATGTTTTTCTTTACTATATGCAAGGGAAGATAGTTTATCATTATTTCAATTACTTCAGTTTATCATTATTTCTATTACTTCAATTTATTGTTATTTTAGTTACTTCAATGAATCGTTATTTCAGTTACTTCAGTTAATCGTTATTCAGGTTATTTCAGTTGAATGGTTATCTAAGTTAATCGTTAGTAGTTAAATCAATTAATGTCTCTTGAAAAAGATTTAAGATGCTTTGTTTCGAAAGTTGGTTGAAGAAAACTCTTTCATTTCTATGTGAAACCAGATATTAGTTCTTCTTTCTTTTGTTATGAAAATCCGTTTGTTACAACTTTTGACGCAAGAATGGTTAGAAAATTAGGACCAAGGGCACACCTAATAGTCCAATCACCCGGCAAAGTTAACACAACAGAAGCAAACAACACAAAGAACAACACCAAGGAGACAAGGAATAGCATAACTTTAGTATTTCATCAAATTCTCCACGTACATTCCCGACTGTAACGCCTTCTGGATTACAACCAACAAGATTTACAAAATTCCAGGCTTAGAATTTTTCACAAGTGCTTTATTCTAACTCTTATAGCTCCCTTGACTTCGCACTACTTAACCTAAGCCTAGACATCCCTATTAATGGTTGCCAAAATGGCTTACAGAAGATTCTAGATCATTACCTAATAGAAGGCTGACCTCAAAACGGTATGCACACATCCCAAGACAAGATCCTTACATTAAATTCACGACCCAAATTAAATACATAAGTCAGCTCAAACTAAGAACCAATTACAGACAAACTTGGTCAAAGAATGAACCGAGCATCAGCAAACATCAAGTTCACTCGACACATGAAGGAACCCTCGGCCACCAAAGCACTCGGTAAACACTGAGCAACTCAACCAATATTGAACAACCCAGCCAACACTGAACAACTCGGCCAACAACTACAACTCGGCAACCACTGCAACTCAGCACTAACTGCAACTTGGCAATAACGGGCAGAATGAAAAAAGATGAGCAGGATAGCAAGGAAACCCAAGATGCTCCTGCATCAACTTTCCTTCTCAAACTAGGCCTTAAACGTTTTGAACCTCTAAGGAGCCTCAAATTATGCTTCAAAAAAGACATGTCATTGACTTGTAGTTATCTATGAAAGTCATAAAATTTTGACATTTCCCTATTGTGACAGTTAGCATAGGGCCACATGAATTTGTATGCACCAAATCAAATGGTTCTCTTGCTCTTCTAAAGTTTCCAAATTGTGCCTGGGTTGTACTATGGTTGGTAAACCCCTTACCATATCTTTCTTGGAAAAAAGACTCAATTCAGAATAACTTAAATTTGCATATCTTAGATACTAGAACTTGGAGGGATCTAGAATGAGCATCTTGAAGACTGAATGCTACTGTACAGCAGTACACTTTTCATGCCTAGGAGAAGCAACTGCAAACTGCATTGATGAAATAGTTTGTATACATAGTAGAAACATTATATCTTTTGTCCTTGGACAAATGTTACCATGTTCCTGCTCCCATTCTTGTCAAAGATGATACACTAACCTTTCTCAAAAAGTAGCATATTGGATCACTTGTCAAACACTCGAAAGGCTGTGTTTTATCTGTGGGTTAAAATAAGCATTTTCCATCTCTTTCTTCTCACCATGCTTCGTGCAGATCATAACAAACCATTTTCCCACAACTAGCAATTTCATTGTTCCCTTTCTGATTCTTGCACCAAAAACTCCCATTTCCACTAATGTGGTTGCCACATCCACTTGTTTGGATCCCACACTTCAGCACTACCTTGCTCACTGTTGCTGCACATGATGAATGTCTTTGACTGATTAGATTCAGCTACGTTTTCATCAGCCACATTTGCACTTTGATTTGACTGGTCACACTTAATTTTGTAACATTCACTTGCACAATGACCATACTTGTGGTAGTAGCAACATTGGACATTACTTTTATCATTCCCCTGATTTGATTTGCGGAATATTTATAATTTTTGAAGCTAAGGTGTGAGTTGCTTGATCCCTCTCAACTGTTTGCTTTTTTGGAGTTGTCTGCTCCAAAAGTGCCCCTTTCAAAAAAAATCCGTGCTGTCCCTCTACCTCTTGCATTGCCTTGAGCTTTAAAGTCTTTCTATTAGGAAGGTTGCTAACCTTTTCAAGTGATACTCATGGGTTTAAAAGGAACCTGTCAACTGTCATTTGTGAGGTCATTAGCCTCCCCTATGGAAATGACTGTGTTAAATTTAGAGGGAAAACTTCTAAGTATTTACTCAATGTTCCTCCACTCTTCCATTGTTCCACCATTAGCTTTCAACTGATTCAACAAATGAGAAGCTCTTGTATAGTAGTCTAAAATAGAATCTCCATCCTTCATTTGGAGAGTTCCAAAACCTCTTCACAACATTTAGAGTTTACTAATCACACTTTGTCAATGCCCTAAAAATTAGTTTTGAGGTTTTCTAAAACCACCTTTGCATGGTTAGCTGCTGTTATTCTAGGGAAAATAGCTTCTATCAAAGCTAACTCTATCAAACTAAGGGCTTTGCATCCCTTCTTTGGACCACCTAGTTATTGGTGAGAGTCGTGTACATTGTTGGGTCAGTCACATCTGTGAACCATTGACCACTAGCTCCCACAAGTCATTTCAAAACATTATGGTCTTCATCTTTTTTGCCTAAATGTCCATTTTCTTTCCAATAAAAGACGGTGGCCCACTAACTTGTGTTATTTACTCCAGCCACATGTGACACTCAAAGCAAGTTGTTAATCCCTGACATAGGATAAACCTAGGGCTCTGATACAAATTTGAAGCAATTAAAACCCCAAATCAATGCCAAGAAAGAGACTACCACTCCGTTACTAAGAATTGGAATGTATGGAAACAAACAAAACAACCCAGGAGATCAAATGGAAGAACGGGATTCGTGAAATAGAGAAATTATATTTTCTATTAATCAAAATGTGTTTTACAAAAATATTGTTTCATACAAATTACAAAACATTCTAGAGTTGCATTTCTGGAGCTACTGTGTACACTCACTTCTAGTGTCATTAGATAGACTACCTTTTGTAGCTAATGTTGTGCGAAAATTTGCTTCTGCAGTCCACTCTGTTCTTCCTTTGATATTATTCGTGTCTCTCTCTGTTATGTTCTCTCTCCATGAACAACTCACCCATTTCAAATTCATCTAGCATTATTAATTACCCCTAAAATTGAATTGTTGTTCAAAATTCAAATTTTGACATCAAAATAGAGAGCCCCCAAAAGAAAAATGTTGCTAGGTGGTTGCAGGAAGAATATAGTTGGAAGATCCAAGAGATCTTGTCTAAAAATGAGGTGTCCATCAAATATAAACTCTCTAAGTGATAAAATATTCCAACACTTTAGAGGAAAGCTTTTTCCTTGATCTGTATGAAACACCAAAAAGGGCAAAAGAGAGTGTACAACATGAACCTGGTGCTCATGGTGGTGCACTCCATTCTATCAAACTTAACAAATCAGAGTGTTCTGTAGAAGAGAGAGCAACCATGCTTTGCTTCTTAGAACTCCATGTGATTAAACCAAAACCCAAGGAAAAACAATTACCAAATGTGGATTTTTGGTCATCCAAACTACCTCCCCAATCTAAATCACTGAAGCCAACAAGCTCAAACTTATTAGAAGAATAGTGAATGTCAAAATCTATAGTGCTTTTCACATACCTCAAAATTCTCTTGGCTGCCTTCATATGTTCTTCTGATGGATTTGTCATATACCTGAAACCAATGAAACTAAATAAGCAATATCAGGCCTTGTGTGAGTTAAAAACATCAAACTCCCAACAATGCTATTGTATGATATCTCATCAACAATTTCAGTACCATCATCTCTACACAATACAACTCCATGAGCAATTGGAGTGAGAAGAGGTTTACAATCGGCCATATCAAACTTCTTCAACATATCTTTTGCATACTTGGTTTGGCAAATAAAAATTTCATCTTTACCTTGATAAACCTCCATGCCAACAAAGTACTTCATGAAACCTAAATCCTTCATTTCAAATTCATTCATCACAGCAACTTTGAATTGAATTCATCTTTCATCTTTGAACAACTACCCATATATAGCAAATCATCAACATACAAACTCATAATGAGAATATCACTACCTTATTGCTTGTAATAAAGGGTAAGTTCACTCTTACTTCTTTGGAAACCATTATGTTGAAAATATTCATCAATCCTTGCATACGATGCACGTGGTGCTTATTTGAGGCCATACAAGGTCTTCTTCAACTTGTAGACATGATCTTCTTTGCCTTGAATTTCAAAACCTTGTGGCTGTCCCACATATACTTCCTCTTCCAAGTACCAATTCAAGAAGGCACTTTTCACATCCATGTAATGAATACTTCATTTCTTTGAGCTGCAAGAGAGATTAGCATCCTAATAGTTTCTTGTCTTGCTACTGGTGCAGAATTTTCTTCATAATCAATGTCATGCCTTTGAGTGAAACCTTTAGCAACCAATCTTGCCTTGTATCTTTCAACACTCCCATCACTATTATACTTGATCTTATAGACCCATTTTGTGTCAATCTTCTTCTTCTCATGTGGAAGCTCTACAAACTCTCATGTCTCATTCCTATGAATGGAATCCATCTCTTCATTCATTGCTTGCATCCAAACATCATTAGTACATGCATCTTCAAAACATGATGGTTCAAAATCAGCTTTAACAAGTAATGCAAAATTTACCGTCTCACCTATTCGATCTTCTTCATGTGCTTGATTTTGACACCTCTGATAAATATCACTGAATTTTCTTACCTTTCTTAGAAGACTTGAGGATGGACTTGCACTTGAAATTGATGAGAGGATACTTGGTGGGCTTGGTGACTTTGAAATAGATCCATTAGCTAGCTGCTCATTATCATTAATAGCAATGATATCATCATCCAAAACTGATTTTGGCTTTTCAACATGGCCTTTTTTATGACCATAAACTTCCCCTTCATCAAAAATCACATCACTTGAAACAACAAGCTTATTAGTAATAGTATTGAATAATCTATAAGCTTTGCTTTTCTCACTATAATCCACAAAAATGTATAATTCACTTTTAGCATCTAACTTTTTCCTATTCTAATCAGGGATACAAACATAAGCCAAACAACCAAAAACTTTAAAATGTTTTGCATTAGGCCTTTTCTTATACCATGCTTCATATGGAGTCATCCTATCGAGGGCACTTGTAGGACTCGTGTTGAGAATATAGACTGTTGTAGCAACTGAATCAACCCAATAAGAATTGTTCAAACCCTTGGTTTGTAAAATATTCCTTGTCATTTCTACCACAGTACAGTTCTTCCTTTCGGCCACTTCATTTTGTTAAGGTGTGTATACAATTGTGAGCTGTCTTTTGATCTCATTCATCTCACAAAAGTTCTAAAAATCTTTTGAGCAAAACTCTCCTCCACGATCTGTTCTCAAACACCTGATTGTGTTCCCTTTCTCATTCTCTATACGAGCTTTAAACCTCTTGAATTTAGCAAAGACTTCATCCTTAGTCTTCAAATAATACACCCAACACATGCGTGAGTAATCATCAATAAAAGTAATGAAATATGATGGCTTACCCAAGCTTTGTGTTTGCATAGGAACACAAATATCTAAATGAATAAGCTGAAGTGGATGTTGGGTCGTCCAAAAGGCATGGACGACCCAACATCCACTTCAGCTTATTCATTTAGATATTTGTGTTCCTATGCAAACACAAAGCTTGGGTAAGCCATCATATTTCATTACTTTTATTGATGATTACTCACGCATGTGTTGGGTGTATTTTTTTAAGACTAAGGATGAAGTCTTTGATACATTCAAGAGGTTTAAAGCTCGTGTAGAGAACGAGAAAGGGAACACAATCAGATGTTTGAGAACAAATCATGGAGGAGAGTTTTGCTCAAAAGATTTTCAAAAATTTTGTGAAATGAATGAGATCAAAAGGCAACTCAAAACTGCATACACACCTCAACAAGGAAGAATCGTACTGTGGTTGAAATGGAAAAGAGCATGTTGCAAACCAAGGGTTTGAACAATTCTTATTGAGTTGATTCAGTTGCTACAGCAGTCTATATTCTCACCAGAAGTCCTACAAGTGTCCTAGACAAGATGACTCCATATGAAGCATGGTATGAGAAAAGGCCTAACGTAAATCATTTTAAAGTTTTTGGTTGTTTGACTTATGTTTGTATCCTTGATCATAGTAGGAAAAAGCTAGATGCTAAAAGTGAATCATGTATTTTTGTGGGTTATAGCGAAGAAAGCAAAGCTTATAGATTATTCAATCCTATTACTAATAAGCTTGTTGTTTCAAGAGATGTGATTTTTAATGAAGGGGGAGTTTATGGTCATCAAAAAAGGCTATATTTGAAAAGCCAAAATCGGTTTTGGATAATGATATCATTGCTAATAATGTTAATCAACAGCTAGCTAATGGATCTTCTCAAGGTCACCAAGCCCACCAAGTAGCCCCTCATCAATTTCAAGTGCAAGTCCATTCTCAATTCCTCCAAGAAAGGTCAGAAGATTAATTGATATCTATCAAAGCTGTCAAAATCAAGCACATGAAGAAGATCCAATAGGTGAGACAATAAATTTTGCATTACTTGTTAAAGCTGATTTTGAACCATCATGTTTTGAAGATGCATGTGCTAATGAGGTTTGGATGCAAGCAATGAATGAAAAGATGGATTCCATTCATAGGAATGAGACATGGGAGCTTGTAGAGCTTCCACATGAGAAGAAAAAATTGGCACAAAATGGGTCTACAAGATCAAGGATAATAGTGATGGGAGTGTTGAAAGATACAAGGCAAGATTGGTTGCTAAAGGTTTCACTCAAAGGTATGGCATTGATTATGAAGAAATTCTTGCACCAGTAGCAAGACAAGAAACTATTAGGATGTTAATCTCTCTTGCAACTCAAAAGAAATGGAGTATTCATCAAATGAATGTGAAAACTGTCTTTTTGAATGGGTACTTGGAAGTGGAAGTATATGTGGGACAGTCACAAGGTTTTGAAATTCAAGGCAAAGAAGATCATGTCTACAAGATGAAGAAGGCGTTGTATGGCCTCAAACAAGTACCATGTGCATGGTATGCAAGGATTGATGAATATTTTCAACAAAATGGTTTCCAAAAGTAAAAGTGAACCTACCCTTTATTACAAGCAAGAAGGCAATGATATTCTTATTGTGAATTTGTATGTTGATGATTTGTTATATATGGGTAGTTGTTCAAAGATGAAAGATGAATTCAAAGTTGCTATGATAAATGAATTTGAAATTAAAGATTTAGGTCTCATGAAGTATTTTCTTAGCATGGAGGTTTATCGAGGTAAAGATGAAATTTTTATTTGCCAAACCAAGTATGCAAAGGATATGTTGAAGAAGCTTGATATGGCTGATTGTAAACCTCTTTCCACTCCAATTGCTCATGGAGTTGTATTGTGTAGAGATGATGGTGCTGAAATTGTTGATGAGACATCATACAGAAGCATTGTTGGGAGTTCGATGGTTTTAACTCACACAAGGCCTAATATTGCTTATTCAATTTCATTGGTTTCAAGGTATATGACAAATCCATCACAGAAACATATGAAGGCAGCCAAGAGAATTTTGAGATATGTGAAAAGCACTGTAGATTTTGGCATTCACTATTCTTCTAATAAATTTGAACTTGTTGGCTTCAATGATTCAGATTAGGGAGGTACTTTGGATGACCAAAAATTTACATTTGGTATCAGAGCTTCAGGGCAATAAAGTCTTCAGCATGGCAAACAATTTACAAATCCCAAAGTTTGATAGCGTTGATTACCAATATTTGTCAATCAAGACGAAGACATTTTTTATTGGGAAAGATTTTTGGGAGATCATTGAATCCAGATATAAAGAGCCTGCACAAATATTTTGATCATTATTTTTAATTAAAAGGAAACCAAGTTTGATAGAGTTGATTACCAATATTGGTCAATCAAGATGAAGACATTTTTTATTGGGAAAGATTTTTGGGAGATCACTGAATCCGGATATGAAGAGCCTGAACAAATATTTTGATCATTATTTTTAATTAAAAGGACAATAGGGTTTCCTCTGTTTCAAAACAGGGTTGTTTATAGTTATTTTCTTTTTGGTTGTTATTTTAAATCTATTTGCTGCTGCTCTATTTTCTACATAAACATCCATCAAAGCTTAGTGAACTATAGAATATTATTAGAGTTTATAATTGAAAAAGCTCAGGTTGATGTTGTCGTGGGGAGTATACAAGAGGCAAGTCCAGAGCTTTTTCTAGAATGTCTCATGGAGACGACACCACCATATGGAGCAATGATCGCATATTTGCACAAAATAAACCTATCTCTACAATCTTTGTCAACCTTAATCTCTCACCTATGCGACATAGAAGCATCATTGAACATCTTTAAAAAAACATATTGATAGGGAAATTTCTATCAAATATTATATTTTGCTCATCAATATGCATGCAAAATGTTGAGTCATATATAGTGCAAGCTGAATCCAGCTACCTCAAAAGAAACGATAGTGCAGTAATGGTAAATTTATGGCTGCACCAGTGTTAAATCTCTTAGCTCACAGGTCTCTAGATAACATCCTCCCTACTCACACCCATGCATGAAGTATGAGAATAGCACAAAATAGATTTTAAACTGTCATATGTCTGTACTCTAAAATGATAATTTGGGATGATAAAAGATTTTGGGAATTGGTTATGGATGTCCATGAAAGCATGTTGAAGGGAATGCTTGTCAAAAATCATAGTTAGAAATGCTTCTAGCAACAGTCATGCAAAATTTGGATTCATATGCATTGAAGCTGAATTGTTTGACAGAATGCCATGATTGCAAGACATACACAAGATAGATTCATGTCAGCACCTTTGGAAACAACCAAGTGCAAAAGACAAAGGAGTCTTGTCAAATATTATGGTTTGAGATACCCATGCATGGAAAATGTCAATGTGTAGATAAAGACTATAAATTGCTTGATTGCTGAATCAGAGAGAGATTGCCACATCTGATATAGTGACCAAAGAGATTGGTAAAGGATCAAGTTTGGCAACAAATGTTTTCTTAGCCTAAAAGTTGCATTCTGTAACTTCCTCTAGTAAAATTTTATTCAACGAAGCAACAAGTGAAATATCCCAAGTGGATATTTGCTCTGCTGCTGCTATAATGTTTAATTATATAAATTATATTTTACTGTAGATTTTTCTTTGATCTTATAGAGCTAGACAGAAGTTGCAAAAGAACTATGTTTCCTTTTGTATTTTTCAAAATATAGGTATTACAATGAATAAATAACAGTAACTGATAAAATATAAGTGATAGAAATCATATGCAGCAATACATACTAATCTGGAAATGATTCTAAAACCATACCAGCAAAGTCTAATTTATTTCAGAATAGTACCAATACAGATGTACTTCAAACAAGGTTGATGCCAGCTGAAGAAGGGAACCAGCTATAGCCAAACAAGTTCAAATGATAAAACCCAAACTGCTGCAATAAAACAACTCCAGTCTGTTGCAAATAAACACTCCAGAATTCCTCACGTGAGCTGCTATAAAGAAACGCCAGGCTGAATCAAAGTGGCCGCCTTCCATAAAAACCCACTGTCTGCAAAATGTGACTGCAATACTAAAAATCGATCCCCTGCCTTGATCAAACAGTATGCATAAGAACCTTCGAATCTGATCTTGTTGAGGGCTACGTCCCAACAAATCTGCTCTCAGCACTAGGGTTTGCATCCTAGGTGAGGAATGCTCTTCCAAAGCAATGGCGTCCAAAATAGGTTAACAAAATGATAAAAATTACTCACCTTTAGGTTACCATCTCCTTATATCCCCTCTCCAAGGCAAATCGAACCCTAAAAGAACCCTAAAGTGGATTTCATTTGACCTTTATAATATAACATTATTTCACCAATAAAGGCGTCCAAATAGAAGGAAATCATTACTTTATTAGTGAGGAATAGCTCCAAGCATCAAATAAGTCTCGACAAGTGATAATCAAATAATAGAAACTGAGCTCTTTCCAACGAGCTATCACACATAGGAAAATCAATCCAAATGGAACCAAAAAACTCCTTATTACTCCAAAATGGCTAAACACTTACCCTTATTTAAATTATTAAAATGCTAATTGTTGACACAAAAGTTTGCACCCTTGCTTAAGCTATGACCCTCAAGCGACCTCATGTAACATGGAAACGACCTCTAAGTGTGGGACTTGCGCTCTAAGGTCGAATCTCCAAAGAATGTTGGCTTCCTTACAATCAAGATGCACCTAACTACTCTTTGAAGGAAAAAGGAGAATGAGATGCATGAAATCAAACTACCTAATCTAATCTAAGGGGGGTGATGCACCTAGATTGAATGGTCACAACTCTGTCTACAACTACACAAAACATCAATGAAACCCGAAATACACTAGACTTAACTTCGGTGTATTTCCCAAAGCGACATGCAGATCTGAAACTAATGAAACATTCACTTATGCAACGATTGCCAACAAATTGAACACAACATGTAAGCTTAGGAAAATAGAAAGAAAACATTTACTACAAGGCATATACATGCACTAGACAGAAAAATGGCAAGAGAAGGTAAGGAACAGAGATTTCATTAATGAAAGGCAAAGTTGTAGAGCATAATGCTGCTGCAACATACAGGCAGAGAAGAACCCCTTATAAATATTTACAATGGTCTTTTATAGAGTTCAGGCATAACTCTAATATTAGGTTGAGTTCAAACTCCAACCAAGTGGAGTTGAGACGGCAAAGGAGAGCAATAATTGTTGAGCAGAGAAAATCATGATCAGATGCACATTCCCATATTGGAAGATTTGATCTTTTATGTGCAAATCTGGTTCTAAATGACAGAAACAACAACCATTACCATCTGATTGGGTAGATGGATGAACCAGGCGGCGAGAGGAATGAAACTACATTAAACAAGCATGGAGAACACTCAAGAAAGCGGCTATAAGCAATCGAGGACCTATTCATCATCAAAGAGTTGCTTCTCTTTGTTCTCAACACGCCAAGTCAGCCATGTCATCAAGTCAAATGGAGTCAACCATCTAACATTGCCACGTGGTCCAATACCTCTTCAGCATTCCGCCACCTCGCCCAGCTTTCGTTCTTTTATGCTAACCTGCTAACTACCAGCGTTTGCGACTTCGCAGCCTGCTTTCCAATTTAACTGTCTGGCCTTACAAAACCGAGAAGGCCCTTGTCTATGCTTGATCATTACATTGCAGCTCATTTCCACTTTATCCTTTTAACTATTGTGACCCTGCAAACAAGCATAAAACTGGCCCTTCGCATCTTCGCAACAACTAAGGTTTTAACATTTATTTTGCCTGCGATGCTACGAGACCTCTATCTTTGACCGTGTCGCCTCGTTGCAGCTTGCTTTCACCTTGACCTCTTAACCCTTGCAACCTAGGGACTACCTCCATTGCCGCTTTGTGGTCAATTTATGCCTTAGCATTTTAAACCAGCAACCAAGTGAACAAGCATCCTTAGTTGTTTCCACCAAGTCGTGGCTTATCTCTTGGTTGGCATCAAATGTCTGTGACCCTGCGATCGCTGAGAACTTAACTACTAGCACTGCCTTTTGTGTCGTCGTGGCTTAAATCTCGGTCGCAGCTTGGGTACCTACGACCACACCAAGACCACACCCTTAACCATGATTACACAGTCATAACCACAAACAGTTACCTTTATTTCACCTTGCGAAGCTACGACCAAAGTGATCGTTGCTTCACCATCTTAACACTGGGTTAGACCTAACCTCTTGCAACCAAGCGATCAAGAGTATTTCGCAGCATCACCACTTTGACCATGGTTTAGCATTAACCCTCTGCAATGATGAGAAAACTGAATTTGACTGCGGCCTGTTGACCTTTCACATGGTCGCAACTTAACTTTTGAAGCTCTATTGATGGAGAGCATCGATTGAATTGATCTATCCTTGTTCGATGAAATATTCCTTCAAAACTGACCCTTGCAACAATGCAATGAAGGAGAACAAGAATTGACCTGGCCCACCATGACACGTGTCCACCTATCGCCTATTTGCAACATGCAACTAGGGTTTGGCACTTAAATCCGCAAACAAGCACCCAAAAGAAATTGCCACTTCGCAATCTGAACTCTAGTTAGTCCTTAACCTCCTGCGACCTTGTGAGAACATGTAAATTAGACTACTAGAGTTAGTCTTTGCATGGTCGCAACTTGAGACTGCCTGATCTCGAAGTTGCCTGCAATCATGCAACCAAAGGCTTTTTGCAACATCGCCACCTGCACTTGAATGTTAGTTTAAACCACAGCGAAGCTGCGCAAACCATGCACTTGACCATGTTGCACATTCGCAGCCTCCCTAGCGGTTAAGCCATAAATTGCAGAGACCAAACGATGAAAGGTAGTCGCATGGTCGCAACTTAAAATCTCTTAAGGATATGTCATACAATATGGAGATTTGAAGACTTAGGGATATAAAGGGTATGACTAAGGTTTAAGTATCCCTATCAAGTTTGCATGGCAATCAATAATTCAAAGGATGTGGACATGGCTACCACCTTAGTTTTCATGGAAGTGGTCAATGTTTGGAAAACTAGGGGGGAGGGGGCAGGGGGGTTGGGGGCGCAAAATGGTCAACACTAAGTTAGGAGAATATTTAAATATATTAAAATATTTCCCAAGTAGCCAAGGAACAACCCAAACACCTCCAAAACATGAAACTAAGTTTGTCACCTACCTGTGACTGATGCCGGACAACCTGGGCCAACTGGCAGTCTCACCCTCAAATCTAGGGATACTCCTAAAAAATAGGGAACACACCCAAATCTCCTAAAATTGAGCTCAAGGATGATCTCATAGAACCTCAACTCTGGAAAACGTCACAACCTCCTAAAAGGTAGGAATCTCCTAAAATCAAGGAACTGCCTCCTAAAATCAAGGAACTTCTCTCAACTGATCTACTACTGCCTGAAATACCAAATCCAGACACTGAAAACCCTGACTGAGTCCCTGATCACCACTGCCAGCCTACGAGACTCCATAATAGGCTAATTCTCATGTCACTACTAGACAAAGCTAAAGAGGGGACATGACAACAAGGAGAGAACATCCTTGTTGGCATTGATGTTCAAGAGAATATGGTGGCTATGAATGTAAAATGAGAAAGCATCTCAACATGTAACAAATGATGTCATTGCGTAGACAAAGGACGTGAACAATTTTCCACCACCAACTTACTCATGGCTAACATAAGCTACTGTCTCAAAGAAATGCGATCTCATGGATTTTGGTGGTCGTGACTTACAAAAAATGGCTTTCAAATCTTTCAAACTGATGGAAGACATGGATGCAAAAATCGAAATATGGGCAAAATATTATACTATTGTCAGCAAATATGCATGAAAAAATGTGGAATCCTAGACAACCGAGCTTGACTATCTGGCAAAAATCCTCAAAGAGATGTTAACTTTTGGAATCGACTGCATTGAAAAAATTAAAAGTGTTTTAGCAAATGTAAAGCCACGTCCTACAAGCTTTTCTAATGTTCTCATATTGTGCTGAAGACGGAAGCTTTTAGAAATGGTTTTGAACATTCATAAAAAAATTGATGAGATATGGATTTTATGGTCACGCAATACAATTATAATGACCCCTACCAGCACACATGCATGATGAGGTCAGAATAATCGGGAATGATAATTTCAAAGATATATCAACCTATGAAACAGAATTTGAAGCAAAGCACATGCAAGTGAGTGCTCTAGAAAGAGGTTTAAATACCTATCAAAGCATAGTTCAAGGTTGCTAAACAACAACATGGTTAACATACATGCAAGATGTGAAGGACATATATTACACAAGAATTGTTTTCTAAGTCACCTTCAAAGGCATCAAGGATTCATCTAAATATGAAGAGTCAATGCAAGCATGGCCAACATGTAGGAAGTTTTATTATGGAAAACACTTTTCATTGACACTCAAAAAATTGCAAGGTGAATATTTGACTACAAAAGGAGTAATTTGCAAATTAGAATTGGAGTAGATTCCCTTCAAGACCAAGTTCTCCATGAAGACAAGAAGATGCGATACTTACTTTAAATTGAATGGTGACTTGTTTCTTCTTCCAAGTGTAACCAATTCCAAGATATATGTTTGCAAAAGTGACTTGTGTTGCTCATAGTAACAAAATTTAGGTTTCGGGTTCTATCATTGTAAAGGTTAGGTAAATCCCAAATTGTCTTCAAAAGTGTCATTATTCTAAGTAACTACTTAGGTAGTTACAAAAAGCGATCACTTGGATAGTTATACTAAGTGGTTACTCTAAGTAGTTGTCTTAAGTGGTTATTCAAGTTAGTTACATCAAGTGGTTACTCTGGGTAGTTATCCTAAGTAGTTGCAAGAAGAGGTTAAGTAGTTATATTAAGTGGTTACAAGATGGTTATCAAGAAGAGCCTATATATACAAGGCTATTTGCATTGTAAAGGGGGAGAATTTTTTGGACAAAGGGGAAACTATGCAGAAATTTCTCTACAAATTTTGGGATTTACATTATTTACAAAAGTATCTTTGAATTTGTATATCTTCCAAGCGATAATAAAGAATACATTTATTCATATGTCTAGATATATTTTTCAGTTATCATTACTGATTTATCGTATGTTAAGTTGGTAATGCCTTTGTGTATTTATGCAATCCATTAAGTCTTATATTCAAATGATATATGTAATTGATGAAAATCAATTGTGCCATAGTATCTAGGCTTGAATGTGATAAGATAACTTCTCTTCTCGTATGTTGAGATTTGTTATCCTTAGTTCATTATTGCATATTCAAACATTATTTGTGTTGTTACTCCCTTGTAATCTTTCTACATTATGAATCTCAACTAGTATTCATATGTATGCTATTGGAGTTCATGTTAACCATTTTCTTTAGTTCTATTTTGTTTCCTTTTTGTACTTTCACGTGAAAAGTAAACAGAAATACAAATACTCCCATCATACGAGGGAGCTGCCCCACTCAACCAGAGAGGAAGGTTGTTGTTTGATAGTGATCAGGCTTCAACCTATCCAATTGTTGGTACGGTTGTCACTGCTTCTTGGGTGAACAGGGTCATTTTCAAAGAAACATTCACAGTGACAAATCCGTCTACCAACAATTTACTAATTTTGCTACAAATAAAGAATACTTTATTTGGAGCAGCATTCACTTCACAAAAGTTCTATGAAACCCTACATTTTGCAATAAGAAAAGGTTGCCTTAATTATCAAAGAATTTACTTTTTAAATGCTCCATAAAACACTCTTTTCGACTATACAAAATTATCAGTATCAATACAATTATTTTAAGTACATCTCTCTAAAATCCTACATTTCACTGTAAATTAATAACTTCTACGAGATTCACAGTGAAGCTTGCAAAGCACTACATTTATATTTTAAACTAAGTATAATTGCAACATTCATACTATTTGATTCGTAGATGCTTTTTGAACCCTACAAGCTTATTTAAGAACAACGATCATAACAACATTCAACACTACTTTTCTCTTTTTAAAACAGCATGATTGAATTTCATTTTTTTTTTCTTGTCAAGCCCAAGTCGTGTAAATATAAAATTACTATGGTATCATGCATTAATAAAAAGATTCCTGATGGAAAAACTCATCAAACCTGGCACTTAATGTTGAGAATCTCCTCATTTATATTTTTATTCTCTTTCTTAAGTTGTCGATTAGAATTGTCAAATCCACCATTTGTGCCTACAATAAACAAATAGATTTAGTAAAAAATAGAACTATAATAAATATTACAATAAAAAGTTACTTGTCTGCAAATTTATGAATTCTTGATCTTTATCATTTTGTTGGTATCCTCTATGTAAAAGTAAGTTATGACATAAACCGAAATTCAAAGAATGGAAGAGTCTTTTGATTATGGATAAATCGCAAACAACTTATTCATCAACATTGCTTCGTATTTCCTGTATATTTTATGGAATTTGTTATAGAGTAAATAACCTTTAATGACTCTAAATGAATGAAATTGAATTTGTTAGGTCATATATCTGGTTCAATAACTTCAAAAGAAAAGTCTAGAGAAATTTAAAAGCTCAAAAAAATACAACCCTTGCATTTAGTGGTAGTAATTGCTAGTATTTTGTGCTGTAGAACCTTCTAAGACATGATTATATCTATCACCATAATAATGTCACTTATGTTTAAGATTCTCCTCCCTCGCTTTTATTAATCCAAAGTGTGAAAAGAATCAAGGTAACCCTCAATAAGTAGAAAATTAGAAACAAGAATTAGCTAGGGTGTCATAATATACTTGTTGTGAGGTTTTCACATGATTGCCCCAAAATTTTAGGGAGCCCCGTTTTGGTCACCTTGGCGAGTTTTATTTTTTGGAATTTGTTGATGTCAGTTTTGTACCACTACATAACATATTAGTAATTGAATATTTGATACGGGGTATCAAACACACAATTCCTCTCTTGAAAAGTTAATAGTCATGGGGACATGAGAATAACTCCAATGTTCCTTACACCTGTGGATACTAACTCAGTATATTGATGTGATTTGCTAGTAATCACATAGGCGGCCTTACACTATTCGTTCAAGGATAAATTGGATTTTGGTGGAATGACTATGATGGTGATTCGGCGTGAATGCCAAATGATGTTGATGGGGAAGGTGATGGTGATGGAAGGTGAATGTTCTTACGACTTATGTCTTTCTAACTTTTCTCTTCAAAACTCAAACTCCTAACTACTCACTATTCTACTCCTACTCCTATGAATGGAAAGGTTTAGCAAATGGACAAGGCTCGAATGTAATGAAAGTTAACCGGCGGCTCCACCTTCATAGATGCAATGATTCAAAGGAAAATGAACTAGTTTACCACACAAGGCTTCCCAACAAGCCGCTAGGATGCTAGTGGCCTAGTATTGATCCCTATCAAACATCTACTAATGCTACCATGCAACTATCCATCTACTTTACTTCTTTACTTAACAACTTGAAATGCAATTTGTTTTAACAACTTGAAAAGAAATTTTATTCTAACTATTTGGAAGTAGAAACCATGCAACAATACCAAAAGTTCTTAATCACCATGCAAGTCACAACAATGAGAAAGAAAAGTGATTTTGGCATTATCTTAGCAACAATTTTCTTCAACCATTACAAATGAGAGAAAATGGCCTTATATAGAGGCCAAAATTTACAACTGATGGTAGAGATTAAGAGGCAAAATCAACAATCCAGATTGGATCCTAGAAACCCTAATTAGGGTTGCCACCCCATCGGCCAATGAAAAAAAAGGAAAAGTGGCAACCAATGAGAAGGCACCAAAATGGTGGCCAATCAAAATTAAACACTTGTCCTACCTTAGAAGAAAGAGAAATTGCCACTTGGGCTTACATCAAATGATCTTCTGAAATAAATCTCCCTTTTTCTTTCGTTCTTTTAGCTAAGGCAATGAACCTAGCTAGCCTTTTTTAACTTCCTCCATGGGAGGGCAAGGTGTATGCTTTATCTTGAGCTCAGTTGATTTCATCGTGTTGCTTGCTGCCTGTAGTGTCTTCTCATGGTCCTTCTCATACTCTTTTGCATATCCAATAAAGGTATTGAGGGAGGAAAGGGTGCCCAAATGTTTCTTCTTGATAGCAACCTTTCCTAACTCGTCCAATCTCAATCCAAGCCCTATCTCATTGATGTCCTCTTCTCTGATGTCTTTAAAGTCAAGTGTCACCCCAACGTCACTCATCATGGTTGAAATGGAAGTGTTGACGCTTGGGCCGTGATGTGCAACTGCATTCTATATCTCCTCGAGTGTTCTTAATCTGGTAGTCAAGGCAACAAACAAAGACTCTACCATACTCAATCCTCCTTCATCAATCAACTTGGCCCTTTCCAAATATTTCTTTGGTAGCCCAATGAACGCCTGTAGCCTGGGAATGGTTAAGTCTCTGACTAGAAGGAAATCCTTCCATTCACCTTCAAATGTTATGAATTTATCTCTAATAGCCACCAATGACCTGAATGTCAAGATAAAGGACGGCAAGAAATTTCACCCATCTTGGATTATATCATGGATCCAATCCCTGACTTCATGTAGCTGAGTCGCTATCTCTTCTGTATTGCTCCCACTGTCTTGAGGAAGGGCTACCTAGTGCAACTGTTGGATAGGCTAGCTATCTCTCTAATATTTGTTTTCGGCCTCCAACTTTATGATCCTTTCATTTGCCTTCCTCAACCTTTCTCTTATTGAAACTATACCCTCCTGGATCTCCTCACATTCCATGTCATCTATATTTTTTCCCAAGTCATGTTCAACTATCTCGTATTCCTAGGCCACAATCTCATCCAATGCCTTGTTGACTGTTGGTATAGCAATTTGAACCTTTTGGTGGCCATCATTGTCGCTCCTAATTACCTTTGCCACTGTCTTTGCCATTTTTTTTGGTTCTCACTATCACCTTTTTCTATTAATACTTGGATGTCTTCAACTGTTCGGATAGTTACTACCTCACCTCTCGACATAAGCATTTGCCTTGACCATAGTGGTGTGGTGCATCTCCCCAAATCTGGATTTGGTTCGAATAACAAAGCATCCCCAACGACCTCGAGTGCTTGACTTATCTCCTCAATATCAATCGGTCCATCTTCTTCTCCACTAGTAACTACTATGTCATCTCCCTGTTGGTTCTCTAAGAGAGGAGAGTACTCGGAGCTATCACTGTAACCACTTGATTCTGAATCAAAGCTCACCTCAATTGCGGTCCTTTGTTCACTTGTGTTATCTTCTTGGCCTCTAGCCTCAATTATACTTTCCCTTGACGATGTTGCATGTTGTCTCTTTGTTGGAGGTTCCAGATGTTCTTTGCTTTTCTCAACCTCCAAAGCTCTCTTCTTACTTCTAACTGTTTCTTGTTGTCGGCTACTTCCTTCACCCTTTTGTCTGACTAATTCCACTAGACCCTCCTTTGGCTTCATCTTCTCATAAGTAAGGGGTATCCTTTGGCTTTGTAGTTTCCTTAATCTTTCATTGTACCACGACTCGGTATGCAAATTCACTATCCTTGTGACCGCCTCCAAGGAAGGATCATGATGATCATTCTAATCCACTAGGTTCAACTCTGTTCCATCCACTGTATCGTAGTCTTTTCTCAGCACATCTCCATCATCTTCCAATTGATCGGGAATATCAAGGCCTCTCCACCTGATCTCTCATCATCTTCACCGACAATCTTGAGAAAGCTAGCTTTCTCACATGAAAGTCTTCCTTGACATTGGCCCAAAAGTCTTCTATAGTGGGAACATGTTTAAATGTATTTCCGTGAGATACCTTGATAAGACCATTAGGATCAAATCCTTGTCTTTCTCTATACCATCCTAGATGATACATTCCAATTCTTTCTCCGCAGCCGCAAAAGCGACACGATTGGGGCAACTATCATTGTCAATTCTGAATGAGAAGGTAACCTTGTCTTACCTTCGAGTCTCATTATCCTATCATAATGCTCAAGTTGCCTAGCCAATTCCATCAAAACTACCTTGTCAGGTGGGTATCTTGGAAGCCTCTTGGGACAAACTGTGCTTCCTACTACTCTAATGTATGTGAATTGCAAAAACTGGATGAACCAACTCTCATACTTTTTTATTTTTGCTTCTGCTTCCGATGAGAGTCTCCTAATAGGTGTCCCTTGTAATACCCTTACTGTCTTCATGGCGAAGGCATCACAAAACATTTTGTAGTCTTTGTTGTTGTGCAAATGAAGTTGTGGATAGCATTCATGCACCAAATATTGCCCCAGCCCACTACCAATCTCTCCTAAGGCCTTAAGTCCCGGACTTTTATACAATCTAGGAATTTGGTAAAACAAATAGGATGCCATGTAGAATTGCTTTTGGTTTTGTACAGTTCTAAGCTGCAACTCTAGATTTTCGCCTATAATCCTAGCCCAATCAAATCTTCTTTTTCCTTTTTCAATT
Organism: Cupressus sempervirens; assembly: GCA_028749045.1. Lineage (NCBI taxonomy): Eukaryota > Viridiplantae > Streptophyta > Pinopsida > Cupressales > Cupressaceae > Cupressus > Cupressus sempervirens. The sequence goes on from CM053792.1 coordinate 896,756,592, forward strand.
TCATCAATAAAGAAGTACATCCAGTTTTCGAATTGCATACCTTGAGCAAGGCCCATGATCCAGATGAGAAGCACAATGAGATCACCATATTCTAATTTGAAATCTGCCACTGTGAGCCTCAATGATCTGGTTACTCCTTTCTTTCCCTCATGTAGCCAATATTGTTTTAGATGCATGAAATAAGCCTTCGGGTTATCCTGAAATGTCTTGACTGCCTGATCCATCATCACCACCGTCATGCTCTTGTACTGGGGAATGTTGAATGCTTCTTCGATCGCCTGTCCCCCAATGTTGGCCAACACTCTCTTCCCTTCATCAAAAATGATGGATTTACTAATCAGATCAAACCTGGATGCGCACTCCATAACCAATTCTAAACAAGGCAAGGTGGGAGGAAAAGTTGTTACGTGTACAATTCCGCTTTTGTATATCTTCTTTGCCATTGGGGATTGTCTTTCCTTTAGTCTGTCCTTTACCTGTATCATATTCACTGTACCAACATTGGTATCAGTTATTCACCTCATTTTCGAGAAGAGAGTTGTTTTGGGCATCACATCCTCTTTGTCTTTCTTAATGTTTGTTCCCTTAGGGTTCTTGCTTGCACTAACATCTACCATCCTAAACACTTATTTCTGCCCCTTCGTTCTAAGTGATATGGGCTACCCTTATCGATCTCTAACCTTCTTTCTATCGATGGATGCTACACTTATTTCTACCTCGCCAAGTCCTATCACTACACTTATTAATCTCCAATTTTCAACCTTAGGGTGGGACTACCACTTATTTTTGCCTCTTCGTTACCTTAGGATGGACTACACTTATATCTCTCAACTTCAATCCTAGGGTGGTCTAGCTTATTTCTGCCTCTCCAAATGTCCTATCATGGATTCTACCCTTATCAAGCTTCAATCTTTAACCTATGATGGGATGATGAAGTGGTGGATGATGAATGCAAGAAGAACCAAAGGAAACAAAACTAGAGAAGAACAAAAGAACAAAATTCACTTAAGGACCCCTTTCAACTCTAAATGAATTGAATTTACCTTTACCAATAGCCGGGTCTTCTTTGAAGTTCGGATCAGTCCTTAGAAAATCCAAGTCCTTTGTAAATCTTGATGCCCTAGCTGGAAAAATCAGAATTTTGTCCACTTGAAATTGCCCTTGCGTATGCCACAAAATCAGACTTTACAACTTGTTTTCTTCACCAACAAAAATCGGCCAACCACTAGGGGAAAATAGCAGCCTCCTTAGAAGAAATCAGACCTCAACAAGAATTGGCCATGGCAAGGAAAATCAGATCTGCCTTTTAAAAATCACCCAAGCATGGAGGAAATCAAACCCAAACCAACCTTCTAAGCATGGAGGGTGTTCTTTTTAACAAAAATTGCCAAATCTGGAAGAAAATCAAACTTAGACCATGAGAAATCTGCCCTAGAAGAAATTTGCCAAGTATGGAGAGTGCAGATCTGCTCATAGAAAATTGCAAGCATGGGGAGCAGCTCCAAATTGCCTTAAAAAATTCGCCAAACACCATGCCAATCTGCCTTTGCAAGAAAATCGTCCAAGGAAAATGCCAATCTGCCCCTTTGCCTACAAATCGCCCAAGCATGGAAGAAGAGGAATGAGGAGGAAAGGGGGAAAGAGCTTCCTCTTATACCCAACTCCCTTGCTCTCCAAAGCTGGCCGACTTGTACCCTGAGAGCACAAAAAAACAATAATTAATGCACAATTCTGGCCCAAAATTAAATTTTTAGCCAAAAATTAACTTTGCCACAATGAAACTTACTTTTTTAAATTGCCGGTTAGACCAAGATTGCAAAAATAAAGTAAATAAAGCCTTGAAGATGCTAAATGTTTCCATTTAATGACGATTTAGTAATTAATATAATCATTAAAAATCTGATTTGGCTAGCCAAAATTGATTTTTTCAATTTTAATTTACTAATTTCTTTAAAGACTCTAAAATCTCTAAGGCAAATTTAATCTATTTAATGCCAATTTTTTTGCAATATAACCCAAATCGATTTTGCTATGCAATTTTAATTTCTCTAGAGTCCTAAATTGGTTTTCCTATTTGATTTCACCATCACAAAATTAATCCTTTTCACCAAAAAAATTTCAAAATTTTCCAGAAAACCCAAATCTAACAAACATTTCACTTTTGAAAATTACTCAAGTTTGTACAATTATATCCAAATTTTCAAAAAAAATCGTCTAAGTACAAAATTCACAATTCTACCTTGCCAATTGTTGTTCTTTGAAATTTGTTTGGCCTAAGGATAAAATTGGTCGTTCAAGAAAATCAAGTTGAAATCGGGTGAAAAAGAAATCTAGCCTCCTCCCTCCTAGCCTGAAGGTGGCCAAGAAAAAAAAATTTCCAAGATTGGAAATTTTTGGATAACTTCAACAATTATTGCCAAGGCAACCAAAAAAGAGGGGGTCCCCAAAGTTTTTGAGGCGATGGTGTGAAAACCTCACAACAGAATTGTCCAAAAGTTTTCAATTTGAAAATTTTACACTTTGGACACCTTCAGGCCAAGAGGCATGTAGTTGGATTTCTTTTTTTCACCCGGTCTTAACTTGATTTTCCAGAGCATGTAATTTTATCCTTAAGCCAAACAAATTTCAAAACAACATTTTTTTCAATGGCTAAAATGAATACTTGGCAGGATAAAATTGCAAATTTTTGGACTTAGACGGATTTTGGAAATTGGATATAATTGTATAAGCTTAAACATTTTCAAAATGAAATTTTTTTTAGATTTAATTGTTTTGGAAAATCATAAATTTTTTGGTGAAAAAAGAAATTTTGTGATAGTATAATTGAAATTGGAAAAATCGATTTAGAATGTCAGAGAAATGACTTATTTTGGTTAAAAATTAAAATTGCATTGCAAAATTGAAAGTGGATTAAATTGCAAAATCTCATTAAATTGGTTGAAATATTGCTTAGGAGATTTTTAAATGTTCAAAAGAAATTGGTAAATTAAAATTGAAAATCGATTTTGGCTTGTTAAATTCGATTTTAATGATATTTTATTTGCTAAAACGTTTTTAAATGAAAATTTTGGCATCTCCTAAGCTTTCCTTGTTTTATTTTGCAATTTTTTATCACAACCGGCTATTAAGTAGGTTAATTTCACTTTGAGCTAAGTAAATTTAGCATGGCATTTAAATCTGGGCCATTAATGAAGGCACTAATTTAATTTTGCTTTCCTCCAAGGCAAGTCGGCCAGCTTGGAGAGACAAGAAAATTTTGGTATAAGAGGGGCTCCCCCCCCCCTCTCATTTCCTCATTACACCTCCCTCCTCCTCATGTGTTGGGCGATTTTTCTTGAAAAGGCAATTTCCAACTTAGGTGATTTTCTTGTTGGAGCAAATTTTCCTTGCTTGGCACCATTCTCCTTCCAATTTGGGCAAATTTCTGCCCTAGGCATTTTGGGAGCAAATCTGAAATTTTCTTGCTTGGGGCGATTTTTTGAAGTCTGATTTCCTTTCCAAGAGGCTGCGAATTTCTGCCCTAGATTTGGGCGATTTTACGTGGTAAAGAAGTACATGATCCAAGGTTTGATTTTTGGCAAATATGTGGGCGATTTCAAGAGGACAAAATTCTGATTTTTGCTAGGGCATCATTATTTGCAAGGAAGGTTGAAATTTCCGAAATCTGATCCAAACTAAAAGAGGGTCTAGCTATTGGTAAAGACAATTAAGGTAAAATTCAATTCATTTTAGAGGTGAAGATTGTTAAGACGGATTCTATTCCTTGTTCTTGCTTGGTTTCGTTTCCCTTATATTCTTCTTGCATTCATCATCCACCACTTCATCATTCCATTTAGGTTGAAGGTTGGAGAGATAAGTGTAGATTTCATGATAGGACACTTGGCGGAAGCAGAAATAAGCCAGACCACCCTAGGTTGAAGTTGGGAGATATAAGTGTAGTCCATCCTAAGGTAACGAAGAGACAGAAATAAGTGGTAAACTCACTTCTAGGTTGAAGGTTGGAGATTGATAAGTGTAGAGATAGGACTTGGCGAGGCAGAAATAAACTATATTCCATCGATAGAAAGGAGGTTGGAGATTGATAAGTGTAGTCCATATCATTTAGAAAAAAGGGGCAAAAATAAGTGTTTAGGATGGTAGATGTTAGTACAAGCAAGAACCCAAAGGGAACAAATACAAAAAAAGACAAGGAAGACACGATGCCTAAGACCACCTTCCTCTCGAAAGTGAGGCGAATAAGTGACACCAATATCGGTACAGTGAACATGATACAATTGAATGACAGATTGAAGGAAGGACAATCTCCCATGGCAAAGAAGATCTACAAGAGTGAAATTGTACATGCGGCGGCTTTCCCTCCTACCTTGTCTTGTCCAGAACTGGTAATTGAGTGTGCATCCCGATTTGATATTATTAGTAAGTCCATCATTTTTTACTAAGGGAAGAGAGTGTTAGCCAACAGTAGCGGACAAGTGGTCGAAGAAGCATTTAATATTCCCTAGTATAAAAGCATGACAGTGGTGATGATGGATCAGGTGGCTAAGTTATTTCAGGATAATCAGGAGGCTTACTTCATTCATCTAAAGCAGAATTGGCTACACGAGGGCAAGAAGGGAGTCACCAGGTCATCAAGGCTCACCAAGTTAGATTTCAAACCGGAGTACGGCAATCTCATTGTGCTTCTTAGCCGAATCATAGGCTTAGCTCAAGGTATGCAATTCGAGAATTGGATGTACTTCTTTGTTGATGAAATAGAGAATGGAAAGAGAAAATTTGATTGGGCTAGGATTATAAGCGAGAATTTAGAGTTGCAACTTAGGACAGTGCAAAATCAAAAGCAATTCTATATGGGGTCCAATCTTTTTTCTATATGATCGCGAGACTATATGAAAATCCGGGACTTAAGGCCTTAGGAGTGATTGGCGATGGACAGGGGCAATATTTGGTGCATGAGTACTATCCACAGCTTCATTTACACAACACCAAAGACTATAAGATGTTTTATGATGCCTTTGCCATGAAAACGGTAAGGATATTGCAAGGGACACCTGCTAAGAGGCTCTTAACAGAAGCAAAAGCAAAAGTTAAGAAGTATGAGAGTTGGTTCATCCAATTTCCGCAATTTACATATATTAGAGTAGCAAGAAGTACAGTTTGTCTCAAGAGACTTCCAAGGTACCCACCCGACAAGATAGTTTTGATGGAGTTGGCTAGGCAACTTGAGCATTATGACAAAATGATGAAACTTAAAAGTGAAACAGGGGTTATCTTCTCATTTGGAATAGGCAATGATACTTTCCCCAATCCTGTCACCTTTGCAGCTACAGAGAAAGAGTTAGAATGATATTATCTAGGATGGTATTGAGCAAGACAAGGATTCGATCCTAATGGTCTTATCAAGGCATCTCACGAAAATACATTTAGACATGTTCCTACTATAGAAGATTTCTGGGCCAATGCACGGGATAACTTTCATGTGAGGAAGCTAGCTTTCTTAAGGTTGTCAATGGACATGATAAGGGCAATCAGATGGAGAGGCCTTGATATTCCCAATCAACTGGAAGAAGATGAAAATGTGCTCAGAGAAGATTATGATATAGTGGATGGAATGGAGTTGAATCCAGTGGATTGAAATGATCATCAGCATTCTTCCTTGGAGACAGTTACAAAGACGGTTGATCTACACACCGAGTCGTGGTATAATGGGAAGTTAAGGAAATTACAAAGTCAGAGGGTACACCTTACTTATGAGAAGATGAAACTAGAGGAAGGTCCAGTGGAGTCAATCGGACAAAAAGGTGAGGGTAGTAGCCAGCAACAAAGAACAGTTAAGAGCAAGAAGAGAAGCTTGCAGGTTGAGAAAAGTAAAGAACATCAGGAACCTCCAACGAAGAAACAAAATGCAACACCATCAAAAGAGAGCATAACTGAGGCTAGAAGCCAAGAAGTTAATACAAGTGAACAAAGGGTCGCGGTAGAGGTGAGCTCTGATTCAGAATCAAGCGGTTACAGTGACAGCACTGAGTACTCTCCTCTCTCGAAGAACCACCGTGGAGATGATGTGACAGTCACTAATGAAGAAGAGGATAGGTCAATTGATATTGAAGAAATAAGCTAGGCGCCCGAGGCCATTGGTGATGCTTTGCTAGTCGAACTGAATCCAGATTTGGGGAGATGCACTGCACTGCTATGGTTAAGGCAAATGCTTATGCCAAGAGGCAAGGTAGTGACTGCCCGAACAGTTGAAGATATCCAAGGGTTAGTGTAAAAGGGTGATAGCAAGAACTAGAGACAAATTGCAAAAACAGTGGCAAAGGTAATCAGAAGCGACAATGATGGTCACGGAAAAGTTCAGATTGCTATACTGAAGGTTAGCAAGGTAGTGGGTGAGATTGTAGCTCAAGAATATGAGATAGTAGAGCATAACTTGGAAAGAATCACGGATGACATGGAATGTGAGGAGATCTAGGAAGGCATGGTTTCAATTAGAGAAATGTTGAGGAAGGCAAACGAAAGGATTGTAAAGTTGGAGGCCGAAAACAGATATTGGAAAGATTGCCAGCCTATCCATCAGTTGCATCAGGCAGCCCTTCCACAAGACAGTGGGAGCAACACAGACGAGATATCGGCTCAGTTGCACAAAGTCAGGGCTTGGATCCATGATACAATCCAAAATGGGAGAAATTTCTTGCCTTCCTTTATCTCGACATTCAGGTCATTGGTGGCTATTAGAGACAAATTCGGAGCATTTGAAGGTGAGTGGAAGGATTTCCTTCCAGTCAAGGACTCAGCCATTCCTAGGGTACAGGCATTCATCGAGCTACTAGAGAAATATTTGGAAAGGGCCAAATTGGTAGATGAAGGAGGATTGAGTACAGTGGAGTCTTGGTTTGTTGCCTTGACTATCAGATTGAGAATATTTGAAGAAGTACAGAACGAGATTGCACAGCACAGCCTAGGCATTGACACTTCCATTTCAACCATGATGAGCAATGTTGGGGTTGTGCTTGATTTTGAAGATATCAAAGAAGATAACGTCAATGAGACAGAATTTGGATCAAGATTGGATGAGTTGGGGAAGGTTGCCATCAAGAAGAAACATTTGGGTACCCTTGCCTCCCTCAATGCCTTTATCGAATACACGAAAGAATGTGAGACGGATCATGAGAAGACACTACAATCAGCAAGCAGCATGATGAATTCAGCTGAGCTCAAGATGAAGCATACACTTTGCCCTCCAATGAAGGAAGTCAATGACATGTTAGCCACATTCATCACTTTGGCTAAAAAGATGAAACAAAAGGGTAGAACTATATTAGAAGATCATTTGATGTAAGCCCAAGTGGCAATTTCTCCTTTCTTTTGGGTAGGATAGGTGTCTGATTCTGATTGGCATTTTGGTGTCTTCTCATTGGTTGCCACTTTTCTTTTTTTCATTGGTCCATTGATGAGGTGGCATCATCTCATTGGCCGATGGGGTGGCAACCCTAATTAGGGTTTCTAGGATCCAATTTGGATCATTGATTTTGCCTCTTAATCTCTACCATTGGTTGTAATTTTGGCCTCTATATAAGGCCATTTGCTCTCATTTGTAAAGGGTTGAAGAAAATTGTTGCTAAGATAATACCAAAATTGCCTCTCTTTATCATTGTTGTGACTTGCACGGTGATTAAGAACATTTGGTGTCATTGCATGGTTTCTACTTCCAATAGTTAGGATTAAATTTCATTGAAGTTGTTAAAGTGGATTTCATTTTGAAAAGCTGTTAAGTAAAAGAGTAAGAGTGGATGGATAGTTGCATGGTGATATTAGTGGATGTTTGAGAGGGATCTATAAACTAGGCCACTAGCATCCTAGTGGCTGGTTAAGAAGCCTTGTGTGGTAAACTAGTCCTTTTCCCTTGAATCATTGCATCTATGGACGTAGAGCCGCTGGTTAGCTTTCATCAGATTCGATCCCAGTCCATTTGCTAATCTTTCCATTCATAGGAGTAGAGCAGTGAGTGGTTTAGTATTTGGAGTTCAATCGAGAGAGAAGTTAGGAGAAGCATCATTTGCAGACACACCCCCCATTATCACCACCATCAACATCATTTGGCACTCGTATATTTTACAAACCCATCATCATCACCATCATCCCAAAATCCAAGTTATCCTTGAATGAACAACGTAAGGCCGCCTATGTGATTACCAGCAAATCACATCGATATAACTGAGTTAGTATCCACAGGTGTAAGGAATGTTGGAATTTATCTCATGTCTTCATGAGTATTAACTTTTCAAGAGAGGAATTGAGTGTTTGATATTCCATACAAGTATTTGATTGCTATATGTTATGTAGTGATACAAAACTGACATCAACAATACTTCTAACCCAAAATAGAATAACTCATTGAAAATATTTTTCTATTTTATGCTAGGTGGACAAGAAGCTAGGGATAACAAGAATAACTCTTTTTTATTCACATGTTCTATTGGTCTGACTTTTTGTTTGATAGAAATCTTTTGTCCAATTGTTGAAAAGTCAGATTCTTCATTCTAGTGGATAATAGGGTTTTTAGATAATTCATCCGTTTGCCAACCTTTGAAAACTTTTGTGAAAACCCTACATTTCTTTCTATTCATAAATTGTCAGGCGCGAAATATTTGAAATTTCAAATAGGGCGAATATGTTGTTGTCTTTTTATCTTCTGTGCCCCCGAGATACCTTTCCTCTCAAATTCCTCAACCGTCCGATCTAAGTAGATCCACCGTTGTCGTTACCTCGCTATGCAAACATGGGCATTTTTTATGTATGGCGAGGTAGCGAGTGCTGAAAAGTTTATAAAACGGGACCGCAAAATGAAGATACGGCGGTCGGAGCTTTGCTTTCTGGCCGATTTATTAGTCAAGTACACATTGCAAGTACCATCTGAACAGGAAAGGGGACCCAGCAAAAGCAGTCTGAAGTCGGCGCCGGAATGATGGTTTCTTCGACGCCTTGCTACCTCGCTATCGGAAAATTTTGACATCTCGCCGTTAGCGAAGTAGCGAGGCGCCGTAAATTTGAAGAGTCGGTAACATTGAAGTTCAGCAGTACCATGACTAATCCAAGTGGCATGATAAGTAATAACTGCCGTTGTCAGAAGCAGTTAATAGCAGCAATAGTGATCTGATGGACCCTTGCTTTTCACGGCGCCAAAATTAATTAAAGTTGTCGGAGCTCGCTACTTCGCTATCGGTAATTTCCAGCATCTCGCCGTTAACAAAGTAGCGAGGCCCCGTGAAATCAACAGTCGGTGGGACCTTTAGCAACATGGGACGATGACTAGGACTAAAGTGAAGTCTTACTGAGTGGCAGCTATGCAGAGTTTCATATTTCATCAATGCTCTCGACCCATGCCCTATTGATCAAGTGTGCGAGAGATCCTAAGCGTCAGATTAAAACAGAATCAACAGTCCTCGCTATCTCGCGTTGAAGAGTTGCATGTCATTTAAGCTATGCGACGTAGCGAATAAGGGCCCACTGTCGTCTTTCTGAGTAAGCCCAGTAACATATCATCTACCGAATTAAGATCAGATCGATGGTTGTCGCTGCTTTGCTATGGCAAGGTGCTCGTTTTTTATGCATAACAAAGTAGCGACCTGCTGACACGTGTCCTCAGTTGCCAGTGGGTCCGGACTAAGCGCCATCAAGGAAAGAGTTATGTACGTGGTAAATTTTCATTGAATAAATTGACCAACATGTCAAGTGCAACGCCTAGTTGTTTTCTCCGTATCACATGATCGTAGGATTTTTGAAGATCGACGACGCAGCTTTAAATGCAGAATGTGGTGCCACTCTATATTAATTAGACATGAAAGCATCGCGCGTGAGAAAAACAGAGTATAACACAAAAGATTTCATCAGTTTCATCTTACACGAGCAAAAATTCTGAGCCATTCCTGTACAGAGGTAATTACTGAAGGAAAGCGTGCTGAAGTCTGGCAGAATTTGTGAAATTGTCTGTTTGCGGAAAGTTTGCAGAAATACAAAGAAAAACAAAGACAGAATTCAAGTAAGTAGTGCTACCATAATCTTTGTAGGCTTTTCAGTTCTGTAAAAAAATAATTCAAGATGCCTCCGAAGAAGGGATTTTCAGGTCAAATAAACTATTTGGATAGAAATGTGCATGATGACTTACTTGAGTTGCTCCCAGAGTCTACTATAGAGACAGTGCAAGTTAAAAGGTTAACCTCATTGAACCCTAGGCTAAGGATAGCTGATGGATTGTATGATAAGGGTAATTGGGTCCAGGATGCTCAAACTTCACAAACTGGTTTGAGTTTGTTCAAAAAATGGTTTGCAGAAAGGAAATTATATGCCCCACATGCCAATATATGGAATTTTGATCTGGGAAAGCTAGTTGTTCCCAGTGTGTTTATGGATTATGACCTTCTTGAGGCCATGGCGAAGAGTTATGATCAAGCCACTAGGGTAGTGAGAAGAGTAGATGGTGAAGTTTTAATCACCATCAGTCCAGAAGAGATTAGAGAAGTTTTCAGTTTGGGACCTCTCACTAGGTATCATGTGCCCATTGATTTGTTAGAATTAGAAAAAGAATATATGTCAAAAAGGGATGTAGTTAGACAAGGTACACTGAAGGCCCACATAGGCAGAATTGGAAACCTACCAGCAATAACATCATCTTCTAAAGAACCTTTCAAGAAATCATGCTTTAATGCCAGGGCAGTAGAGATATACAGGACCCTGTGCAGAGTCTTCAGAGAGGGTGAAGAAGATTTTATTCCTGTGAGCTTCATGTATATGATCACCCAAATCTCCTCTTTCGGTGTAGAAATAATTTTTTATTTTGCATCTTACCTAGCTAATGAGATTCACAGTGGATTGGTGGGGATTGCAAAGGGCAAGGTGGAGAAGGTTTGGGGTCAATACTCCCTATTGATGCATATGTTTCTATTTAAAGGGGTTACATATTTCGGTAAAGAAATGGTATTAAACAGGGAACAAGAGGGGGAAGCACTACCAGTTCAATTATGGAGTGCAGACATGACTGGGGAAGCAGAAAATGCTAGTTTTGTCAGATTTGATAGGCACTTTGCTTCCAAACTAAGGTGCCTCATATTGAGTGACAATCCCAGAATTCCTAAGGCTCTAATGCACCCTGTTAGGCCTATGGACAGACCCCATAGTCTAAAAGTTTCACATAATTGGGGAGATATCATCCCGTATCCGGTCTCAACTGTCATTAGAGTTTATGGATTCAAAGGGACACCCCATGTACTACCTTATCAGGTGCCTTTAAAGGTAGGAGTAGCTGAATTTTTATGGCAGTTGGGAGGAGTAGAGGAAACCTTTTTGCACAAAAGGGGAACAAGATCAATTTTTCCTACTTGCACTGTAGCTCACCAGTTTGTAATAACTAAGGAGGGGTGGATTTTCCTCTACAAATTTTTGGATCAGTATAAGATGGCAGTATCTCACTCTCGTTTTTGTGATGCAGAAGATTTCTTTAATTCTGCTCTTAGGCATAGGATCAAACTTCGTCCAATTCAGCATGAATTTTATTTCCCTGAAGATGTAATAAGGAATGAATACTCTCTGCAGGAGCAAGAAACAAAGAAAGAAAAGTGGAGAGTCTATTCAGAAGTTTTGGAGTTTATTAATTGTTTTGACAAGGATTACAGTCCTCTTAGTAATGCTGCAACTAATGCAGATAAAATAAATAAGCTTATGAGTACATTCCCCGAAATAATGGAGGTAATGAATGAGAAGAAACAACATTTTATTGATTCTTTTCCAGATAAAGCCAGGGAAGTAATGAGGAAATTGGGTTTCACCCCTAACATAGGGGCAGGTCCACTGGTTGTGCGAAAGAGGACAGGATATACTGTCATTCGGGATCAGATGCCCACTGTAAACAAAGGGAAGCAGATAATTGAATCTACTAATACTATTTTTGAAGAAAGACCCCCTAAACCCTCTCCCAAAAGAAGAAAAATAATAAGGGAAGAGGAATCACATGATGAAAGTTACTCACCTTCCCAAACTCCTATGAGAATTGAGGAGGAACAGCTCACCAATGAGCAAATTGAACAAATGGGATCACAAGGAGGAGTTTTTGTTACTCAGGCTGAAATTGATGAAGGGAACCCCCAGGAGCCTCCTGTGCCTAGTTTTGAACTAACTGTAGCAGATTTCAGGGGAAGGGAATTAGACCCTGTTTTGGAACAAGCTAGTCAGCAATTTTTGTCTGATAACAGTTTTGTAAAATCTAGGGCTTTCCATCAGTTTGCGTGGAGGGCAAACATGCATATTTTTGAGGAAAGATGTAGAAATATGAAAGTAGAGCATCCAGAAATGGATGAAGCATCTATTCAGAATCAAATAAAGGAACAAATGATACAAGAGTTCCAGAATATAACCCCTGAAGAGGGTAGACAGATGGTGAAAGATGCAAATATTTTATTATTGCCAAACTGGGACATTGCTGATGCATTAATTTTTAATTCTGTGTCAAATAATTTGGGATTACAGGATCCAGATAAAAAGGAATTCTTGGGAACAGCATTCAGTAATGACCAAGCTGCTCTTGTTATGTGGTCGTTAAGAAGAGGATTCAGGACTACTCCATCACAGCCTGATGATTCAGGACTAACAGGGAGTATCACTGTGAGGAGAGCTGCTGATACTTCACATGTACAGGCAGCCCACATGAATGTGGACTATTCTAAATTTGCCTTGGCCACTGCAGAAAAGGAAGAAAAGGAAATGACTGACCTGCAGAACAAGTATGAAACAATGGTGGATGCTTACAATAAAGAAGTAAAAAAGAGAATTGAGCTTGAGAACAAGCTATTGGGAAGAACCACTAGGCCAAAAATAACATACCCTCGCCCCCCAGTTGAACCTTTTAAATCCACCCCTCTCATAGAAATACCAGATACACCCCAAAGGCCACAATACTACACTGCTGAGGATTTTGAAGAAGAAAAAAGCAAACTGTGGGCCTTACATGTAGAATTGGAATCCAAATATGAAGATAAATTGAGAAAAGCTCTCACATATTTGGGGGACAAGATTGAATGGCCGCTAATTCATGATCAGTTGGCCAAGGTGATCAGTATCTGGGAGGATTTGAAATCTAATGATGAGGCTCTCATGCCTATTTTGAATAAATGGGTAAGAAGGGAGAAAGAAATCTAATGATGAGGCTCTCATGCCTATTTTGAATAAATGGGTAAGAAGGGAGAAAGAAATAACTTTTTTGTGTTTCTCTGTCATAGATGATTCTTTTGATCAAATTGAAAAAACATTTGATATTGTCTCTGATCTTACTGACTTTAGTAATAAAAGGATTCATTTACAAAAAGTAGTAGTAGGCTACTTTGAAAAGTATAGGAGCCAGAAATTCAATTTGTTTCCTCATGCCCTAGACAAAAAGAATAATTTGAAAGGCAAAGATGAATGGGCAAAGGAACTTAATGATTTATTCTGTTTAAGAATGAATCAAGTCATTAATGAATCAGGGCATGCATGGTGGGCCGCCACAACAGAAGAAATGGTGAAGGCTCAAATATTCTTTGATTTTTTAAAGCAAGAATTTGTTACCATTAATAAGGACGCTGAGTATGTGTTAAAAAGACAAAGGGATATTTTACAGTTCAATTGGCCAGATGATACATTATTTGACAAATGGATGGCAGATATGGCTCCTGTTGAACAGTTTGATGAAGATGAAAATGATAGCGATGAATTGCAAGGTGAGGAGATCCAAATCATTGGCCCTGTCACTACTCAGACCCAACCGAGAGGAGAAGACAAAGATAATCTATTACCTTCAGTTGCAGACCCGGGACCACAGGATGCCGATACAACTAAAGAAAGGGAAAAGGTAGAAGTTATTTCCCCCATACAGGATAAAGATGATGAAAGCCCACAGGTGGAGGTTGACGTGCCATCATCAGAACAAACTTCATCTTTGGTTAATTTGGCTGTTGTATACGAGGAAGAATCAGAATAGCAACTAACTCAGCAATACAGGAGCGTGTAACAAAAGGACCCACAAAAGGAATGTCTGATGTAAAACTTTTACTATTACTCGCATTTTGTCATCTTGTAACAAGTGTATGTAAGTGTCTTTTAAAGGACACCTGTCATTGTTTTTAGCCTGAAGCTTGTTGCATCTCACACTATTTAAGTGAGATTCCAAGGCTAAAGAGGGGTCCGAATTCTATTTTTCGAAGTATTTTTTGCTTAGTTTGTCTTTGGTCCAAAATTTTGAAAGCAAATCCATGATGTATTTTCTCTGTCAATTCTCTGAGAATACATGAATATAGAATGAACTGCGTCCTTTTCTGAAGGTCATTCTGAGTCTATCGTAAATGGTATGAAATTTTCAAAGAAAATAAATACAATTGTGAACTATCCCCATATTAGTTCTTTCTGAATCTTGTCTCCTTTTAAGTACTTGGCTACCTTGATTTTGTATGAGTAAAGGCTTGTGCAATTGAATGCAATCTAGTTAGGTTGTATATCCATTTATCACTGTTGTTAATTCAATGGATTAAATAAAAGCTTTGATGAATGTGATGAGATTTCTTTAGTATTGGAAAAGATTTTGAATGATGAATTCTGATAAGAACTGCTGATAGAATTTGTTGTAATGCAACGAATTAGATCTAAGAATTTGCTATAGACTCTGAACCCAAATGGATTAGGCATTGATCAAATTGATTCAGGTGAAGGAGAAATATATCATAAATGGTTATTCACATGCATCATCAAATCAAATTTTACTTTTATTTCCTATAGATCTTCAAAGTTGGCTAGCACTTGTCTGCATGGAATGTTTTAGCTCCAGTTAGCCACTATTGTTAAGAACATCTGCAGATCTATAGAAGAATTCTTGGCCATATCTGTTTTATGGGATGTGTTTATCAAGATTAGTGGGAATTAGTATATGTCTAAGGATTTTGAAATGAGAATCAGAATGAAACTAAGAATAAACCTCATACAGTTATTCCAGTTTTGAATCATCCCTAGGTATACCCACCCTGGTTTTGCAAAGCCAAAAGAGTAGAAAACCATCTGTGGTTTTGTTGAAGTTGGGTCCAAGTACTTTGCATATGCAATTGTTAATAACAATTGGCTAGTCTTTAGATTGTGTATGTATTGTTATCTTGGTATTAAGCATTTTGTCGCTTAGTAGTTTTGTGCATTTTAAAACACCAACATGTTCAAGGAACAATGCAAATGGTCCTAATTTGAAAGCCTCCCAAAATTAAAGGTAGAAACTTGCAGAAATGATTTGTCTGTAATATGTTCAAAGAACTCATCAACATCATGAAATGGTTGGTTAGTGATCACCCATGGATTCCTCCACCATGCGACTTCCAAACCCTAGAGTTTTAAAAATTTGTACATGTGGTTTTTTAACATTTTGGGTATGCTTCGCTTTGAAAAATTTTCCGTTTTCGTTGATGATGTACTAATGTAGAGCTGTTTTGTTGTTCTCATCATTCTTGCACCTTAAACTTGTGGTATTTTGAGGCAAAAGACAAATTTAACAGTTCAAGCAAGTATTTATCATTTAATTATATTTGTTGGTGGTGTTTTATTTGCAAAGAAAAGTTGTGATATACAACAAAATTCAGACAATGAAAAAATCTTTAATCATACATGAATCAAAAAAATCACGTATAATAATATTGCTTGTTTTCTTTTTTATTATAACAACCATAATAGACTAGAGAGACTTTTAATAGCTTTGAATAAAAGAAATTAATTTTATTTCATATATCCAATTATATATCTAATACAATAATCTATAAAAGAAATTGTGAAAAAAAATTCAAAAGCTGAAACAAGTATGCCTATCCTTTCTTTTGAAAGATCATCCCTTATTGGTAGATGGGTGTGTTTCCCATTAAAAAACGTTTAAAGCAATAGATAATCTAATTCCATATAATTGTCACTTTTCATTGTATGATCCTCTTTTTTCAATTCGATGAATGCACATATGAGGAACATCAAATTCACCACCCCTTCGAGCCCCGGCCTGCCCAAAATGCAGAAGCAAATCTTAATCAAGGTGTCATATTGTATGTATATCCCAAATTGGAATAATTCGTTGAAGATGTTCTTTCCCTTTTTCATGCTAGGTAGAGAAGAAACTTAAGGTGACAAACTCCTCTTTTAATTCACATGTTCAAATAGCAATACAAATGATCCTAACTTAAATGTCCTAGAAAATTAAAGGAAGAAACTTCTATTTTAATTCACGCGTTTCTTGGCTACAGATGAGAATGTAGAGTAAACTATTTCGGTCAGTAGTTGTGTTTTTGCTTTTCTGTGAGTCTCTTCCATTTCCAGCTAGAAGTCATATTGGGAATGGTCTTCTGCTTTGGAAATAGTGGCCTAGGTTTTGCGCATATTATTGCTATTGACTCCATAGGAATACAATGTGGGCAAAATATAGTGTAATTTCGTAAAATGGCCATTAAGCGCCCATGGATTCCTTCAAACCCTATAGTTTTAAGGTTTCTAAATGTAAATTTGTTTCTTAATAATCTTGTGTGAATGCTTACCTTTGACGAGCTTTCGATTTGCCTTGATCCAGAGCTCTTTTCTTGCCCTCGTCATTCTCGCGCCTGTGACCTTGCGAAACAAAAACACTATTATATTTCTGTTCAACTATCATTGTGTACATTTCATAATAAAAATTCACTGAGCACATCACACGTGAAATAGACACAATTTTTAGGATTTTGATCTACGACATTAAGAGAAAAAACTGCACAAGCCAAGAATCACATTGTGACCCTGTTTCAAGATCATAGCAACAACCCATAGTTATCAAAACCCCAGTTCATTAAACAAAGAGTATTGCAAGTCGAGGGCAAACTGTACCAAATGGTATTTCATGGCCACCAAGAAGACGAGAGGAGCTTTCATGGCCTAGTGTCGCTCATCATGAACATGTGAGTACAGTATGATCAACTTCATCTTGCTGCCTGTGCCTCTAAAATGAGGCTGGAGGTAAGTGCAATCAAATACATGCATATCTCGTCTACCTCCAGCTCCAGCTAGCCGTTCATTTGAATGTGGACGACGTGTTTAAAAACGCACAGTTGCGTTTTTCTGCTTTTTTAGTCTGTGGGGACCGTTCAAGGGAGCGCTTATTGCATTAGAATCAAAGACTTTAGAGGAAGTTCTATTTTGAAATAAAATAATAAAAATTATATTATATTATATTTACAAAATTAATGTTAAAATTATAATTCTTTTATTAAATTTTATCAATAAAATTAAAATAAAAAAGCTAAACTAACTAGTACTTTGTGTCTAATGCAATGAATAGTTGCATTATTTTTAAAAATGTGTGTATAATTATGACAATAATTTAATCATTTGGTTGGAAGAGTTGTCAGATTCAATGTATAGTTTAAGAACAATGTTGTCAAGGGCATACATGTTTGAATTCGAAAGTAGTTTTCGTAGTTGGACAATTTTATATGGAGTGAGAATGGGTTTAAATCAATAATTTCAAGAGCAAATGGATAGCGGGGAATAACTGACTGCAAATAAGAAGTGAAATTGTCTTATATCTTCTTCTTTTTTTGTATTCTAGATTTAATGACACAGTGCAAGCAAAAGAATAGAGATTAAAAATAGATTGCAAGCACATTAGTAAATTAGAGCATTACATTAACCCATAGTTTAAATTTGCAAAAAAAGATGGTTCTCTCTCTCAAGAAGTGATAATAAAAACTAGGAAGCAAGTAGGCATTTTCAACAAAATAAAATACTATCATCACCATTCTGATCAAGAAATTCTACAAACAAACAACAAATTTGGGTTACTATATATCAGAGTAACCATGAGGCAAGATTTGATAATAAAAGGGGAAATAAGGTTATGATCCCTT
Source organism: Cupressus sempervirens (assembly GCA_028749045.1). NCBI lineage: Eukaryota > Viridiplantae > Streptophyta > Pinopsida > Cupressales > Cupressaceae > Cupressus > Cupressus sempervirens. The sequence continues at coordinate 896,774,501 of CM053792.1, forward strand.
CAAATAAATCAAGGATTTATGCTCCCCTAGTTTGAAAGGAGGTTTCAAGAATCCTAGCACCAAGGAACAAGGATTTTTAACCTAAGAAAAGGTATAAGTTATCTATATATGCTAGCAAGACTAATGGTCGAAATGGGGGACAAAGAACTCCTAGCTCAATAAACATCATGTAACAAATCACCCCATGGAAGATGTAGAAGGCAAGCAAGTGGTGAAAGGGAAACAACAGAAAAGAACTCTAAAAAATAGGGTAGAGCAAAATAATATTTGCATTGATCATAAAGGGTTATGGAAAATGCCCATAACACGCAAGACTCCTAATTATTTGTTGAGAGATAATTCAATTCCACTAGGTAGAAATTTGGGTTTAGGGAAAGTGATGCCCTATACTCAAAAATTGGTCAACCCCTTCACCACTCAACAGGTTTGTCCTTCATAGGGTACAAATCCTCTTGGACATAAACATAATTTGGTAAATGGAGAATATTATTTAGTTCCCAGAAAAGTGGAGCACCCTGAAACCCCTAGTTCCTTTTGATATCCATTTGGTAGTTCAGAGCATAGAGTGAATTAGGTACTAATCATAGAGGATATAGACAAAAAAAATATTAACAATGCCCACACACAAGCTTCGAAAATATAACAAAAAGAAGAATGTGCTAGCTAAATAGTGTGGATATGTCTCCTCTGTGGAATGCACTACGAGATGGCTCAAGGAATGTTCAAGGATCGGATAAGTATTACCACCCTAGATGAGGAACTTTTTATAGATTGTAAAAATAAGTTGCTTAAGAAATAAATTTTATTTGGTTCACCAATTTACTTTTGAAAAAATCATGTAAAAAAAATGAATGGAATCCTAACTTTAACCCTAAGGAATTCTATGATTTCATGGTCCCAAGATGGGCAATTATTCCTAATCTCCCTGTGGAAATTTTATAAAAGTTTTATTCCAATTAGGATAGAAGATCTTGTAGGATAATTTTTAGGCCTATAAGAATATTGTGTTTCTTCTTCTACAGTTAAATTTTGATCAATATGAAACTTGGTACACCCAAAATTTAAAACATATAGGTTAACAACTAATCATTCAATTTATCTTTTAAAATCTAATATTTACAAAGGTGAGATTAGTAAAATACATCTAAGAATTTGTAACTATCACAATACTATTGAAGGGGATAAACTTTCCAAGGGATCAAGGAGTGAAACAAATAGTTTAAGCCCCTCAATGATTTCATTATTCATTTGAACACAGAGAAAGATGGTCTTATAGTTCTAGGAAGAGAAAAGATCTTACTCAAAGGAAGGACATAACTAGCAAGGCCTCAAAAATAGAAGAATGAGAGAAAGTGGATGATGACATAGATGAAGCTCTTTTGGAAAATATAGACTTAAACAAGACTCGGCCAATTGAGGAAGAAACTATAGATAACAAGGAATCAATGGAAGGAAAAGAGGATCAAATAGCCACCCCTTACTACCATCCTTTTAATCCCCATAAGACTCTAACCAACCTCAAAATCCTATGGTGAATGAAGGAAACCCAAATCCAGAGGGAGAGGCTATTAAGATAACGGATGCCACAAACATTAAGCATATTAGTAATATGGAAGGATCATATAGGGAGAGAGTCTCCCAAGAGAAGGATGGAAGTGATAACCAAAGGAAAGAGGAAGAAGTAAAAATTATTATAGATTTATTTGTACTAAGACAATTAATGATTTGATGGAGACTTTTATATATGAGATTGTGAATGATGAGGAGTTATCACTACAAAAATAGTTGTTGGGGTGCAAGATTTTAGAATTTGAGGAGGAAGAAGAGATGGTTGATGATAAGCGAAGCACAGAAAGGGAGGACCCATAGACATAAAGTAAATGGAAGAAGGAAAGTAAACTCAAGAAAAGAGGCAGGAAGTCCTTATCAGAGCTTAGAACAAAGGATGAATCTATTGAAGTGAAAACAAAATGATAGCTATATTTTATGCAAGGAAGGGGAAGGTATTCCCAAGGAGCCATGTAGCTCTTAACATGGAATGTCAGTGGCATGAATGCCCTAAACAAATAACGCTTAAGAATTTTTTTAATACTTTAATCAAAATAGTTTAATGATCGAAGAAACACAATCAAATAATGAAGGTATGCATAAATTCAGGAAAATGATAAGATTTAGGGAAGTAGCACGCTACACAGCGAAAGGAGCCTTTGGAGGATTGGTAATTGTATGGGATCCAAGGGGGGCTTCTTTTACCTTGGATAGAACTCATAAAAATTGAATGAGTGGTTGGGTTAAGAAAGTTAAAAACAATATTAATTTCATCTTAGTTAATGTGTATGACCTAACTCAAAATAAGGACAAAAGGCAAGTATGGGACAAAAGGAAGGTATGGATAGAAATTGATCAAGACATTTAGTCATACACATCACTGACTTGTATAATTGGGATGAATTTTAATGTTATAATTAATAATCTAGAAAGATGGGGTGGGTGTAAAAAACCCACAATCTATTATAGATTTCAATAATTGGGTTAACAATCTCTCACTAATGTAAATTAAAATTGATAGGCATGATTTCAAATGGAATAATATGAGACAAGGATTTAGTAGTTCATAGTTGAAAAGTTGGATAGGTTCTTCCTTAAGGGATCTTTGATGAATTTCCCTAATACCTTATAAGCTGAAATTTTGCCTATATCTAGTTCAATTAACAATTAAAGAGGATATTAGACCTAAATTTTCCCTTCTTAAATTTGAATAGATCTATGTCACTAAAAGATGATAAGATACTAGAACTTATTGAGTTGTGGTGGAAGGAAGCTAAGATCTCATAATCAAGGCTACATGAAATTTGCTAAGACACTAAAAATCATTAAAAATAAACTATAACTATGGAATAAAGAACATTTTGAGACATATTTGAATCAAAATCTAAATTAGAGAGTCAACTTGCACAGGTCAATAACTTTGTAATAGAAAGAGGAATGGATGAACCCCTTTATCTTAAAAGAAAAAGAACTATTAATGAAATATGAAGATGTCCTTGCTAAAGAGGAAATTTTACTACAAATTAGAAATCTAGAGAGACATGGCTTGACGTGGAAGGTGAGAATACTAAGTTCTTCCATGATATCACTAGACAAAGAAAACTATAAATATAATCATAAAAATTAAAAAGGATGAAGGCATTGTAACCAAAGATCTAAAAGAGATTGCATTAGAAGCAATTAAATATTTTGATAATATCCTCAATAATATGCAACATTCTCATCTAGATAGACAAAATAAAATATTGGAAAACATCCCCAAATTAATAAAAAAAGGAACACAACAAATCTCTAATGGCTAAATTTTCCAAACACGAAATGGAATGAACACCAATGTGAATGAACCCTAGTAAATCACCTAGGCAAGATGGAATTCTGACATGTTTTTTCCAAAAGTGTTGGAACTTCATAGGAGATGATGACATTGATGCTCTACAAGGAGTTCGGAATTTTGGACATATGCTTAGAGAAATTGACAATACCTTATTAGCTCTAATCCCTAAGAAGTAACAAATATAAATCTCTAATGATATCAGACTAATTGCATTATGAAACACAATATATAAGTTTCGATATGTAATGTTTGAATGGAAACTTGAGTGCATGCTGTATAAGATTAGGGTTTGTTCTCATGGGAAGCATCATCAAAGAATATAGAGATCAAGCTAGGGGCATCTTGTGGGGCAATAGCTTGTTGTAGAAGGATCACACTTGATTTGTTTGTTCTTGCTTTGTATTGGTCGCAACTAGGAAGGCCTTACAACTTGACATATTTGATGTATAGGTATTGGTTTAATCAATTGATTTGGCCTTGTTTCTCTTTCAATTTTTTGTGTTATTTCTTACAAAGTTAATTAGCCACAAATTTGGACATCTTATTTTTGGATTTCTCCACCTTGGACTATGTTAACATGGTACATTATATCTTGAGTGATTGGGTCCACTTTTATAGGCAAAAAGATTATGTCATTTGAAGTTCTTTATAGGTCGTCATGTGCTTTGATGGCAATTATGTCCTATTGTTGATTGATGGAAGTATAAAAATGATAACAAGATATTGAGATGGTGGGGGGGACGTGAATCAGAATCTTAAGCACTTTTACTTTTCAAAAATTCATTCACACATTCACTACTTAACTTGTGCATGTAAAACTTGAAGTAATAAACTTGTTGTGACATTTAAATGTGATCTATCACAAGCATGAAAATAAACACATAACACAATATTTCTTACGAAAAAACCCTCCAAGGTGAAGATAAAATTGGGGTGGGGATGACACCCACAAATATTCACTGCTGCAGTAATAGAGTTAACCTGTTAAGGTTACAATGTTTGATCATAATATATGATCTACCTTGTGAGGGGTCTACCTTGTTAAAATAATTTTAGACTACTAGGTCTCACCTTGTTAGAGGATTTAACACTTACAATAAAGTAAGGATTTTGTTAGGAGATTTACAAAGATTTGTTAAGAGATTTACAAAGATCTGTTAAGAAATTTACCCTAATTCAAGTTGGTTAGAACTTATTCAGTACCTGACTCTCGGTATGGTCTATAAGTTGTTTTTTATTCTTCTCCTTGCTAACTAATCCTCTCTTCTAATCTAATAATACTTTTCTTCCCCTTTACTGCTCTGATTAGGTCACTTGCTCTGTTAAGCTATAACATAACACTTTCACTAACTTCTAATCTGATCTCTATCTTTCACTTCACTATTAGCATATTACTCCTTGTTCGCATACACACTTTTCTCCTCTCATCCCATTGGCATCATAATAATCATATGATCTAGATTGAGATCTTCTCTATTCAAAGAGTTTTGTAAAGAGTTTTCTAGATGCTTCTGTATTTTGCCTCTTCATCTGAATCGTTGATCACAAAACATAGGGATCTATGATCCACGCCATAAATGTGTAAAACTCTCCATAAAAACCTCTACATATATTAAATATTCCTTCCAATTCATCTTGAAAATGATTAACCTCAAAATTTGTATCATTCCTGACTTTCATGTAAACTTTGCATTGCTTGACCTTTACTATTTTTTGATACTTGACATTGTTGTTGCTCGGTTTGTATTGTGCTCGGTACCTACTATGTAACTCGACACTTGTATGGGTTGAACTGCTTACTCAATGTTGACCTCAACTTGTATAGAAAATACTTGGTGACCATACACTTACTCAGCTTCTATAGAGCTCGGTACATACATACTTATGTACATGACTCAGCCTATATAGATTAGCTCGATCGCAGTGATGACCATCTGACTCTACCTAGTAATTGATTAAGTGTTTGACACTAATAGACAATAATAGTTAGAGATAGAGATACCGATGATCTCCCCCTTTGATATCAGTGGAAAAAACACTTTGTCATATTTACATCATTAAAAATACAATATGATATTGAGCTCTCCTCCTAAGTCTTATGAATTTTTCCAAAAATGAATAATGAATAAATAATGTAAAATGAATACAACAACAAATTCATTCCCCCCTTCAACAAATCCTTTCCCCCCTATTTTTGAACACTTATGTCATAGTTGTTGGGGTTGAATGGGTGGAAGCAAACCATATTTATTAATGAATGTTTGATGAACTCGGGTGATCATGGACAATGCATGATCCCATGTGGTTCTTGTTCCCTCCAAAATGCGATTCTACAACTGTAATCTTGCAACTAAGTCAATTAAGCTATCGACCACTAAAAGAGTTCGATCTTCTTTGATAAGATCCTAGGTTCATTGTATCTCCCTTTGCATGACCTCTAAATGAGGTATCAACATTGCTTAACTAGAGATCAATTTAGATCTCATGTTGTTGTCAATTGTGTGAAGCTTAGCCAATGTGCATTGATCATTCAGTAAATTATTGTAATGATCAATACTAGATCCTGTTGAGTGTGAAATAATGTTGTTAGATCTCTTCATCTCAGCTTGAATCTAGTGTATTTGTGCCTAAATATCATTTGTGAATCTTGGCACATCTAACAAAATGTTGTATAAATGTTGTACTTTCTGTATAAGGTTTGTTATAACATGCTCTTGCAATTGAACTTTTTGCTCAAGGAATTTTATGGAAACTTTATCCACAACCTTATTCTTGAATCTTCTAGCTAACCAATCCATCAAATTTTCATTGGATTCCATATTACCAACATTTACTTGTTCAACAATATTTACAAGTTGGGTAATGATTGGGGCATCTTCATCAAAATTTTGAATATCAAAAGCATCAACAAAAATATTTTTCACATCATTAAGTACCTACTTTTGTTTATGCTCTCTCCTCAACCCTTCTTGTCATTTCTTTTTTTCCAAAATCTCTTGTAACAAAATATTTTGTTCCAAGGTGAGATTTGCCAAATCTAATTGTGGCATCTCAATTATTTCATCTAGATTGACTTCAATATCTAGTGAAGTGTCCTTTATTGTTTTTCCTCTTCTTGGTGAAGAATTTTTTTTGCTCAACACTTCTTTGGGAGTGGGTGAGGGAGTTTCACCACTCAGTCATGCTAGTGCATTGGTGCTCAAGAAAACAATGGTCGCACTTAGTTCAACTCTACTTATCTCTTTATTTTCCTCAATGTGAGGTGTTGAAATAGTTTGCCTGTCTATACTTGTGTCTTTTACCCTAGTTCTTACCTCTATACTTGTGAGCCTTGATTGCTTAGCCTCTTGAGTGTTAGGAGTGTCAGCATATACTAGTGACATGTTGCCTTGTGGACTCAGCACACCTGAACTTTCTCCACTACTGTGATCATCTTCGATGGCCATAATTTTAGTTTCTTTCTCTGTCTCTGCTCCCTTGGTTGATAGCCCAAAAATGCTTTTCCAAAGAAATTCATCTTGTTGTGCTACAACTTCCATTTTATTCTCTAAAACAAAAAACATTCTATACTTAGGAACAAATATGTTCTTGTACTTTTCTAAAAATGTTTCCTGTTGATCCTAGGACAAATCAGACATGACTTTGACTAAGGTATTAGTCCTTATCTTTTTCTCTTCTTCTTCTTCATCTTGGTGCCATCTTCTTTCTAGTCTATCATATAAATCCTTGGGTATCTTTTTCTCAATTTCACTAGGAGCTAGCTTATGATTAGCAATCATATCTATCATAACCTCCTCAATTTTGGTTCTATCAGTATTATCTAGTGTATCATATTTTACAAATGTAAAGTTGGATAATCTTGAAGATCTTCTCAGATCTACACATACCTCTTCAATATACTTAGTTTTCCCTTTAGGTGGTCCTCTGAACAATCTTCTTCTCTTAGGTTTAGGTGCACTAGGATCAATAGTCTCTACTATTCTTTGTTTTGCAATATGCTCGGCACTAGCAGCTGCCCTAGTTCTTGGTTTAGTTGGTGGTGGAGGAGAGAGGGGTTTCACTATTGGCTTCTTCTTAGTTCCTTGAGCCTTCTTACTCAATAGAGTGATAACAAATAGGGATTTACCCTTGTCTCCTTCTTCTTCCTCTTCCTCATCATCACTATCTTTTTCTTCATCCTCTCCAAGACCTTGAGTTATCTACAATGGTTCATTTCCCTTGCCTAGGGTGCCCAAGTTTTCTTCTAGGTCTGCAATCATTCTGTTCCTTTTCTTCTCCTTAGAAGCTATCTTGATATTTATAGTTATTCTAGCCTTAGCTTCCTCATATCTTCCAAAATATTCAACCTCGGTGTCTATTTCTTCTCTCAGTGGTGCAACAATGTTTGCACTCACTAAATCACTATCAGTTTCATAATCAAAACTTTGTAACTAAGTCTTCCTTGGATTTACTAACTATACAAATGTATTTACTATATCTTCAAGAAAATATATGTCATTATAATACCTTGTGACCAATTCTTCAGGTATCCTCATCTTCATCTTCATTCTTTTCTTGAATTCCTTAAAGTAAGCATCCATGACATTCTCAAAATTTGCTCCTAATTAAGTAATGTCTTCACTTATCTATCTTATCATTGGTTTGTTATTTTCCCAAACAACATCACCAATACCAGGAAAATATTTTTGGATATAATAGAGAATACATACAATGAGGGATCCAAACTTACAAATTGAATTGTTTACTTTTCTGATAGATTACATAGTCGCTGATAATTATAGTCTTTGTAGCTTGGTAACATCATATTCATGATCTTTCATCACTATCTTCCATGCTTGATCCATTTCCATACATGACATGCTATTCAAGTTGCTTGACTAGTAAAATTTGTCATCTATAACCCTCACAAAAAAATTGATCAGTGGATAAAATATGTTTGTAATGGATAGACCTCGTCCATTCCACTCAACACTTGTGTTTGCCTCAACTTCCTCTTGACTTAAACATCACATGGTTTTCTTCTTTTCTAGGGTTGGATAGCCTGTAACTCTATGAATCATTTTCTTTTTGATCTCTATGGGTCCATTATGTAACCAATACTTCATATCATGGATTCTGCTCAAAACAATTTTAATCCATTCAATCTTAAAATCCTTTGGAAATTCTAGGGCACGAGTTAACCCTTTCCTTTCAATAACTTTAAATTCATCCTTCAAGATTCCTTCATTACATAACTTCTCATATGTTTCTTTGATCTCATAATCTCCTACTTCTTTGATCTTACACATATAAAAACTCCTAACATCATGGATCATAATAACTTTGGGTGGTATCAAGGATAGCACACCCATTGAATCTCCTTTCATTGCAATTTTTGGAATAGCACAAAACTTTAGTGGAGGATAAGTGTCACTCTTCACCGGTTGGATTTTACTAACCTCTTGGATCATTCTAGCCGTAGATGAAGATACCATATCCTCTGTTAGGGTTTGAAGTCTCTTCTTTCTCCTCTGAATTACTCGACATAGTTCAAATCTTCACTTTTCAAGCTTCTCACCCAAATCGCTCCTGAAATCTTTTGCTAGTCACTCAAATTTCCAAACTACTTAGTGCTTTTGAAATCTTTATGCAAGGTATGAGATAATGTCTTCAAAATTTGATATATACCTTCTTTTGATCGATTTAGGGTCTCCATTAATGTTGTGTACTCAAGTAGGTGGAAGCTAGTTGTCTCGATTAACTTTGGTGCCTTTGAAATAGGTCTTTTCTTTATATCTCGGTCTCCTCCATATCACTCAATCTCTACCATTTCACTTTTGAAGTGCTTGGTCCATGTTGCAATGCTCACTTAACATAGACAATTTTATTGAGGTTTGACAACCCTTCATAAATCTATTCTTATGCATCTTCATATATGCAAATATGAACTTTGACACATTATAATTAAGGAATTGATGTATGATATATGAAGTGAATATACAATTCCATACATACCTTTCTTGCTTAGTTTAAGATGACATGATCACATTCTCCATTGGATTGAGTGACCTCAACTCTATTTGCTCCATTATTTGCATCTTCTACTTTCTTTTTTCGTTTTTGATTCATCTCCTTCTTTATTTGTTCAATGTCTACTTTTCCTTTACTTGTGTCTTTTGTTTGATTTACTAAATGTACTTGAGTCCTACAATTCTTGCTTATATGTCCATACTTGTGACATTTGGAACATGCATTGTGAGATGCATAATTCTGCCTCTAATTTGTCAAGTAAGGTTTTGTTTGAGATATGCATGCATATGCTCTATGCCCATACTTTTGATAGTTATAACAATATCCCTCAAATCTAGGTGTAGTAGATGCATTCCTCATTCTTGACCTGCACTCATGTATTTGATGTCCTTGTTTCTTACAGTAAAAATAGTGAACAATAAACTCAAGTTTAGGATTTTGCATACCATGTTTGCTTTGACAAATGTTTGTAGTACAACCAAGTTTTCTACAGTGATAGCATTTTGGTTTGTCCTTTGACTTTGCATTTCTCAGTTCTCCATTTGTGGATGATTCTCCTTGCTTAGTGTGTGAATGTCTTGATACATCAATGTAAGTTCTTCAAAGTACTTCATTGCTTCTTTTAGTTTGTTGAATTTCTCCATAGATTATTTCTCAGTTTTTAGTTCATTCTTTAGTATGTTTATCTATGATTTGATATTTGTAATTTCCACATCCTTATGATTCAATTCCTAATTTGTAAGCATTAGTTGATTCATCATGTCCAGTTGAGTGTTTATGAGTTTTTGCACATCTAATATCCTTTCTTTAAGTCTAGTAGCCATTACTCTTTTGTCTTCCTTAGCCACAGTCATATCTTCTTTGGCTTTCTTCTTTTGTTCAGTCATTTCACATAATCTTACTGATTGGATTTCATGTTCTCATTGCAGTCCTCTTATTTCTTCATTAAGGAGTTTGTTCTTTTCAAGTAGATCTACAGATATTTTTGTCATTTGGATTGATTGATTCAAATAATCCCTTAGTCTCAAATTCTTCATAGGAAAATTATTTATCCTGGATAGCCAATTTCTTTCTTCTTTTTTAAGGATTTCTTTAGATCTTGTCTTTCTTTCTCAAGTTTCTACAGTATGATTTGAATATCAATCACTTGATTGTTAATAACCTTGTCCAATTTAAAAGCCTCCATCTCCAAGATCTAATCTCCAAGTGATTAAGCTTCTCTCAGAGAACCAATGCTCTAATACCAATTGTTGATTGATGGAAGTATAGATAGGCTAATAAGATACTTGGGGGGGGAGGGGGTTGTGAATCAAAATCTTAAGCACTTTTTGTTAGCATGAATGCTGATGATACTACTTTGGGGGAGTTTCCTAAGCATTGGGGAGTATTGGCATGTTGCATTCATGACTTTATTTGTCATTGATGTCAACATAGTAGTAAGTTTGTGAAGACTAGCAGAGTAGCAGATAGAGATCTTAGTTGTACGGATAATGGTTTCATTGTCTGGTTATGCGTGGCTAAGGACATGTTCTATACTATGTCCTAATGTTAAGGTTCAATGAACAAAGTCTAAGTCAAATATGTATGGAAGATATGCTTGATTTATTGAGAGCAGTATAGAGATAGAGTGCTTGGAAAGTAATTTTTGATATTTGTATGATATCTTTCATCTGAGATGTATGAGAAGATGTGTAGTTAGCCAATACCTCATGATAGTCAGATGATGAAGTTAGCAGATGCGCAAGCCCTAGTATCACACATGTGAGAAGTTGTGTAGACTATGAGCTGACAATGCTATTATAATTGTAATTAATTAATTATCTTATTATAATTAATTGGGAAAGCCTCAAGGCCAACTCAAGGAATTATTTTGAAGATATGGTATAAAGGAAAGATATTTTTCTTGTTTGTAACATGATTGTATGATTGAAGTATATGCAAAGTGCGAAAAGGAGAAGAATCTTTACTGAATGTGAGTAAGCGATCCAAGAGATTATTGGATGCGAGATTTGTGATTTGGTTACAAGATTTGAAGGAGCAGAATTCTAGTTGACATGACAGAGGTAGAGGAAGGAAAGGCATTTCATTTCTATTATTCTACAAGGAACAATACATAGATCATTTGGACAGTAAGTTCATTAATCTTAACCTTGAAGTTGTTTGGGCAGTGGGTCCAGCTATCTTCCACAAATCCTAATAGGGTTGGCACAACTCCTAATAGGGTTGGCACAATTCCTAATAGGTTTGGAATCTCCTAACAACTTGACTGATATGAACTGAATGTTGTTATAGACTCCTAATGGGGTCCATCCTTTAAAAAGGAATATTTATATTAGTACATCATCTTGTGGGTACAATCCCCACTGGGGTTTTCCCTCTAATCAAGGGTTTCCTTAGTTAACATCTGGTGTTAATTGTGTATGAGTATCTTGTTGTGGTTTTTGATTATATTGCTCATATGGTTGAAGTTCAATAAGGTTGATAATTATGATATTAGTTGGATGACTGATTCACCCCCCCACCCCCTGCCCCTCTGAGTTATATTGGTGGACTATATATTCTAATAATTGGTATCAGAGTATCAAGTCCTTGAAGGATAAGCTTAACAACTTTAGGAGATCGATGAAAAATCTTTTTAGAAAGGATAGTTCTATATTTGATGAGGCCAACAATGAAAGTTGAAGGAGAAGATGAAGGTTCATTTATTATGCATGGGTTTAGGTTATTGGCTCTTGACAAAGAGTGAAAAGACAACCGTGAAAGAGGAAAGTCTTGAAGAATGCAGTGAGGCAAAAATAGATCTATTTAGGTATAACATGAGAGCCAGAGAAGCTTTACTATCAGCTCTTCTGATGAAGGGCCACACCACCCTTACCAACTCATAACCAAAAATGCAACAATATGAAGACAAAGAGAGACAAAATGCTTCCCAAGCAATTTTATTATACTTGAAAATCCTTACAACATCCATAAGATGCTATCATAGATATGACTTCTTCAAAAATAAGTTTACAAATTCTTCAACATAAGAGAACTCTCAAATAAGAATTTCCACAAGAAGAGTCTTCACACCAAGAGCTTCACCAAGAAGAACTTCCCAACTAAGAGCCTTCACCTCCAAAGCTTCCACCCAAGAACTTCTACTTGACGAGCTAAACCTTAAGAGCTTTCACACCTTGAAGCCTTCACACCTTCCAACTTGATTAGAAATGCTCATACGCCTTGCTTAAATAGGCACTTACCACCTAATGCATGATTTATCCACAACCTTCTAGAATTCCACTTGCACAATATCCACAACCTTCTAGAATTCCACCTAAATAAAACTAAGCACCACCATGTGGCCCAATTAGAAAATTTCATTTCTTTTGTGGATCACCACAAATATTAAATGCATGATTTAATGAACTTTCCACAAACTTCTAAGATGCCACCTACACACCTCGATTAATGGAATGACAACTATTTTTCTTATTTTTCTATTTATGCCACCTTTGCACCTTGAAAATAGAAATTCCTCGTTTCTCCCCTTTTCTATTTTTTAAATTATTTTCTTTCTATTTTCATCACTTTCTTTCTCCTCCATTTTTTTAAATTTAAAAATAAAATAAAAAATATCCCATGCAAGATGCTCCTGCATCATCTTCCAAAGAATGAATACAATCAAATAAAATCACTTCAAATATCTCATGAAATTTGGAAAGCATTAGAATATACTTTTGAAGGTGATACACATACAAAGAAAGTAAGATTGTAGAATTGGATATGCACATTTCAAGATGCTAAAATGATGGAAGGTGAATCTGTAAGAAACTATATTGGTAGGATATCAGAGATTGTTGTAGGAATCAAGTCACATGGTTGAACCAATGAAGAAGATGAGGTTGTATGGAAGATCTTGAAGACTCTAACACCACTGTTCAAGCAAGTAGCTCAGATGATTTAGCTAATAATACCCCGTACTAAGGAAATTACCAGAGAAATGTTGCTTGGAATATTGGAAGTAGCAGAAGTGGATCTAAGACAATCTAGAGAATTAACAAGAGTAGAGACAACATTCAGTACCCTAAATGTTCAACCAAGCTTGTCTAGAAGTGCAAGTACACATGGAGATTTTGCTAGCAGTAGTAGAACTAGATCTAATGAAGGCTAGAAGATTGAACAAGGTATAACACTTTTTGTGAGAAGAGAAAAAGATGGTAAGAATGTCTTTAAATGTTGGATGTATGTAATGAGTTTGGTCATTATGCATCTAAATGTCCTAAAAGAGAGAAAAAGTATAAGGGAAAGTTTAGTCCTTGGAGAGATAGAAATTGTTTGTATGGTAATGGAGATGAGGAATTTGATGAAAGAGATAAAAGTGAAAGTGATGATGAGCTAGGATTTGTGGCTATTAAGGAAGATGACCTTGATAGAGAAATCAGAGAAGAAAAGCATCTAGTTTTCCAAGCTGAAAAGAAATCATATTAGATAATTGACAGTGGTTGTTCACATCACATGAATAGTGATATGAATAAGTAGGCTAAATTCAAAAACCATGATGGAGGTATTGTTAGAGTTGGTAACAATGCAGCCTGTCATATTATAGGAATTGGATCCATTACTTTAGATGGAAGAACTAACACTGACAATGTCTATTTTGTTAATGGGTTGAAGCATAATTTGTTGAGTATTGGACGATTTGTGGACAAAGGGTATCAATTGCAATTCATAGAGAACACTTGCACTATCAAGGACAAGGATGGTAAGATGATTGGAATTGGAACTAGGTCCAGAGGTATTGTATTTTAGTTGAATCCCATTGAAATGACATGTTTGGTTGCTAAAATTGACAACATCTAGTTATGGCACAAGAGATTTTGTCATATAAATTTTGATAATATTGGGAAAGTTAGTATCACATTTGCAATTAGAGACTTGCCTAAGATAATAAAGTCTACTAATGTTATTTGCAAAGAATGTATTTTGGCTAAGCAAAAGAAGGTATATTTTCCCATCAAGAAGTTCATTACGACTGAGAAGCTAGAACTTGTTCACACAAATTTGAGTGGTCTTACTAGAACCAGAGGATTCTATGGTGAAAGGTATTTCATAATTTTTGTTGATGATTTCACTAGAATGATGTGGGTAGCATTTCTTAAAGAGAAGTTTGAAGCTTTTGGGAAGTTTAAGATATTCAAGAATAGAGTTGAGAATGAATCTCGTGTTAAGATAAAATGTTTGACATCAAATAGAGGAGGAGAATTCACGTCTAGAGAGTTTAACATGTTTTGTAAAGAGAATGGAATCAAAAGTGAGGTATTATTGTTAATCTCATTTTGGTTTTGACATTATAGTGATAAAACACTTAGTCATTATTTAGCAAAGAATAATGCAAGCCAAGTGCATAGTGCATATCGAGTGATTAGCACGAGATGGGCAATTAGTGTGAGTTGAGTGATCAAAATCATGCTAAGCATAATTGTCCAGACAATACTTGCCGATTAATATGATAGTATGTGTCAAGCACTAGTAGGTGCCGAACAGTCAGAGTGTGCTGAGTCACTCCAATATCAAGTAGTCTATACATGCCAAATAATTTAGGTGCCAAGTAATAGGAAGTGTCAAGTTGTACAGAAGCCAAGTTACAACATTTAGAGCATAGTGAAGGTCTAGCATCAGAGTCTTTGGATGTTGAGTGAACAGTTTTTGACATAGTTATTTGTTATGGCACAAACTACTATGTAAACCATTTTTGGCCAACATAATCATGAATTTACAATTATAAGAGATATAAGTATGGAGTCATATTATGCATCCCTATGCAATGCATGCAAGCAATCAGAGTTAGGGAAGCTTAAGGAAGCAATATGGATCAACCATAGTCATTGATTCTAACCTAATCCATCTCCACCAATTGTTATTTAAGGGAGGTAAATCCTAAGAAGTTTATCCATGCATGAGGAGATGAATTCTAGGAGGTTAGAGAGCATTCATGGTGGCTATGACAGAGATATGCAAAGTAGAATTAGTCTAAGAGGAACATAGATAAGCAGTGAGAGGTTTAGAAAGGATATACCTGATTAGGAGGATCAAAGTTTAAATAGTAAAGAGGAGATTTGACATCGAGAAGAAAGGTTCTAACCAAAGGATCAGGTGTTGAATCATTCTAACAAGTGATATAGAGTAAATCTCTTAACAGAGTAGTCCTAAAAAGCTGTTGTAAATTTTTTAATAGAGTGCTTACTTAATTGTGAGTTTGAAATCCTTTAGTCAAGTTGAGACCTAACAGTCTTGTAAGCCTTTAACAAGGCAGACCCCTTACAAGGTAGATCATAGCTTATGGTCAGCACTTTTTAGCTATAATAGACCACACTTTACAACTACAATAGTGAAGATTTGTGGGTGTCATCCCCACCCTAGTTTTACCTTCTCCTTGGAGGGTTTCTAGGTAACCAAATTTTATGTTGTGTGTTGATTTACTTTATGCTATGGATGTGATAAATGGTTGGTTATTTTAGTTTACATACAAAATTAGGAGATGGATGTATGCTGAATTGTTTTTAAGGTTAAAGTTTTAAGTATTGACACCCCCCACCCCCTCTTAGAACTTACTTTCCCATTGTTATTTCCAACAATATTCACCCAAGAATCTTGAGAAAAATGAGATTACAGAAAGAAGGAACAGATCAATTTTAGAGGTGGCAAGAGCAATGTTGTTTGAGAATGATACACCAAAGACATTTTGGAGAGCTACAGTGAATATAAAAGTGTACACTATGAACATAGTACAAATCAAAGAAGGTATGAGCCAGACCCCTTATGAATTATAGTTTGGACATTCATCATCAGTTAAATATTTTAGAATATATGGAAGCAATTGTTACATTAAATGAGATGATGACATTGGTAAGTTTGATCCAAGAAGTGATGAAGGTATGTTTCTTGGCTATTTATTGAAAAGTAAGGCATGCAAATGTTTTAATCATAGAACTAAGACTATAGTTGAGTGCACAAATGTAAGATTGATGAAAATTTTGGAACTAAGGAAAATATGGTAGATTATAATTCCGATGAAGAAGAAGATCTAATTCTGGAATTGTTAGGAAGGATGTTGAAGTTTTCTTTGAGACTAACAATGATCTGCAAAATGATGTATAAATTATTGAGCAAAGAAGAGAACATAGATTTGAACAAAGAGATGAGATAAGAGTTGAGATGGAAACTCCTACCTCTAACAAGAACATGACAAATAATCACCCTCCAAAGAAAATAATTGGAAGTAAAGATAAAGGTGTGATGACAAGAAACAAAGTTAATGAGGAATTATGTCTGATTTCTCAAGTTGAACCTAAAAGTGTAGATGAAGCATGTAAAGATGATCATTGGATTCAAATAATGAAGGAAGAACTGGATCAGATAGTGAAGAATGAGACATGAGAGTTACTTCCTAGACCTAAAGACAAGAATGTGATAGGAATCAAATGGGTATTCAGAAATAAGATGAATGAACAAGGTAAAGTTGTGAGAAAAAAGGCTAGACTTGTATGCAAAGGTTACTCACAGCAAGAGACATAGACTATGAGGAAACTTATGACCTTGTAGCCAAAATGGAAGCAATAAGAATGTTCTTGGCTTATGCAATAAATGAGAAGTTCAAAGTATATCAGATTGATGTTAAATCACCTTTCGTAAATGGAGAACTTGAAGAAGAAGTATACATTGAGTAGCATGAAGGTTTCCCTCTGACATAAGACAAAGAGATGGTATGTAGAATGAAAAAAGCTTTATATGGTTTGAAGCAAGCACGTAGAACCTGGTATGCAAGGTTGGATAAGTATTTGACAAAGCTTGGATTTGTTAAAGGTATGGCAGATGGTAATTTGTATTTAAGAGAAATTGATAATGGTTTGTTTATCATAGTAATATTTGTTGATGACATAATATTTGGAGGTAATGATGAATTAAGTGAAAAGTTTGCTAAAGAGATGAAGAATGAGTTTGAAATGAGTATGACAGGAGAAATGAAGTTTTTCCTAGGATTGCAGATTGTGTAAAAGAGTGGTGGTATTTTTATTTCACAAGCTAAGTACTTAAAATATTTGTTTAAAATATTTGTATTGGAAAGTTGTAAGCCTATTGGTACACCTATGATAATTGGTCACAAGTTATCTAGAAAGGATGAGACACTTATAATTGAGCAAAATTAGTACAAATCCATGATTGGGGGTTTGCAATATCTGACTCACACCAGACCAAATTTAGCAAATGTAGTTGGGATTGCAACTAGATTTCAAATTGATCCTAAATAGTATCATTATGCAGTAGTAAAAAAGATATTCAGATATTTGAAAGGAACATATGACTATGGAATTCGGTACGATAGGTCAAATTATTTCACTTTATGTGCATATACTAATGCGATTTGGGCAGACAGTATGGATGATAGAAAGAGCAACTGTGGTGGAGCATTTTTCATTGGAGGAAGATAGGTTTCTTGGCTGAGCAAGAAACAAGATAGCATCTCACAGAGTATAGCTAAGGCAGAGTATGTTGCAGCAACAAATAATTGTAATCAAGTTATGTAGATGAAATAGATGCCAAAGGATATTGGGTTTAAGTTTACAGAGCCTGTTATCATAGAATGTGATAACACAATTATAGTAAGTATGTCTAAAAATCCTATATTACATTCTAAAATGAAGCATATATCTATTAAGTATCATATCTTGAGAGAGAAGGCAACAAAAAAAAAATAGATTAGAGTGTATGAGCAATAAAGATCAGATTGCAAATATCTTTACGAAGCCCTTACCTAAAGATACATTTGAGTACTTGAGAGGTATGCTTGGGGTTATGCCCTTGACTACTTCAGAGTAGATGATGCAATAAGTGCATTAGTCTAGTGGTACAGAGCACTATTGTTAGATTGGACTGAATGTTGATGCTTCTTCTATGGGGGAGTATTTGTTGAGAGCTAAGTCATTAAGGACTCTTGGTATTTGGTTTTGACTAGTGTCTTTTGACACTCTAGCTGGTTATAATTTGGAGTAGTATATTGACATAATGAGGCCCTTGTCATTGATTTCAATGGGGAAGATATGTACATGCAAAACACCCTCTAGTTGAATGGGGGAGAGACATTTATTAGAGAGATTTAGAAAGATTCATGTAAAGAAAGAAGTTGGAATATCTCTATGGGGGAGATATGTATGGTGAGTTGTTTATTGTGAACAACTATTACCAATCCTAAGAAGATGCAGAATAAAGCAATGATCTAGAGGTTTCTAGACTTAAGTGATGAAGATGATTTGAAAAGATGAGAGTAGAAACAACAGTAGAGTACTATTTAGTATTCTTGAAACTTAGATATTTTTCATCTATGTTGCCATCAATGCCAAAGGGGAGATTATTAGCATGAATGTTGATGATACTGCTGTTGGTGTTTTAAAACTACAGGTTGCAAAAAGCCCTGTACCAGGATGTAGAAGCTAAATAAAAGCCTAAGGACTACCTAGATCGCATATTCAATAGAAATTATCTCAAATCTGGACCAATCTTCAACAAAGCACATACAAGGGATTTCTACTCTTTAGGCTCTGTAGGGTCACGGGAGGTGCACCTAGGGATTTAGATGGGTTTCTTCTATGATTTTCTTCTTTAGTATTTTCTCATTTAATATTTTTCTCTTTAGATCTATCCCTTATAGCAGATAAAAGGTCAATAATCTTCTTGACATTGTATTCAACTTATGTGTTACAACAACTAACTATAAACTCTAAGAAAGTTATTACAACAAGGGAATGACCAACAATTTAGTTCTTCATTACGGAAATGGAAAATTGATTTAGATTTATATGTGTATTGTGCAACCACGTGACTACATCATTT
This sequence comes from Cupressus sempervirens, assembly GCA_028749045.1. Classification (NCBI taxonomy): domain Eukaryota; kingdom Viridiplantae; phylum Streptophyta; class Pinopsida; order Cupressales; family Cupressaceae; genus Cupressus; species Cupressus sempervirens. The sequence continues at coordinate 896,793,762 of CM053792.1, forward strand.
TGCATCTGAATTACTAACCAATGCCTTATCCATTATTATATAGAGTCAAACCAATAACCCTAGACCTATTTAATTGGCTTACAATTAAACTTATCAATTGTTAACCCTGAATTTCATTCTTATGATATCCCTCCCATATACCTAGAAACCCTATCAATTCATGAAAGCATTCACTTAACTCTTTGAATTAAAAGTAATCAATGAAAAGATATACAACTCATCCAAGCTACATTAAATTGAAAGAACCTTGCTCATTTCAATCTCAAAATAATAGATACATGAAAATGGAGACAAAACTCAGAGACACGGATATGCAAAACTCTCCTTTGTATTAATTCTCCTTGAAAACAATACATTACTAGTATGAAACTCAAAATATAACTCAGGACATGGCAAAACCTATCATTCAAGATTCATTGTATTCATAGATTTGCAAAATATAATACATCATACATTTGACACAAAACTGTCACTCCACATCTTGGAAATCCTTTTATGGGTAGGATTGAAACAAGATTCAAATGGGAGGACACATGTCAAAATCTTATTTGAAAAAAATACAAATATATATATATATATATATATATTTTTTTTTTTTCTTTTATAAAACATTCTCTGTATTCGAACAAAATTTTGGGAAGTAGTTACAAAACTGGCAGGTGGCACTTTCTCTAGGTATCTCTATTATGAATCTACTTGTACTCTGATAATCTATCACTTTCCTTTCCTTTTCTTTACCCCTTTGTCTCTTCTACCTTTTACTATGGCTTTAACTTCTCAATTACTGTCCTTTGATGGTAGGGCCTTTATGCCTGCTATAATTTCCCATATGGCTATGTCAGTGTCTACATCTAGCCACGTTGCATCTTTGATCCCATTTAGTTCTTCCAGGAACTTATTCCATTTGGCATCTGTTATAGCTTTAAATTTTGTTGTTATTTTTCCCATTTCTAATTCAAGTTTATACAACATATCAATTAAATCATAAACAACTACAACATTTGCTTCACCATTGCAGTATGCCAAAAATATGGAGTGATTCAAAATGTTGTCAAAAGAAGATGACCACTCTAGCCAATCTCTGACTTCTCCATCACTATCTAATATGGTGGGTATAAAATTTGGTGTTCCTGTGGTAATTTCTTTCATCTCATTTTGAATCAACTGCATCTTGCCCATAAATAATCCATTCAACTCCTTCACCTTGTTAATCAAATTTCTGATAGAAATGATCATCACCTTTGGTAGATCCTTCTTCTGTGTCAACATAGGTACAAGGTTATTAAAAAAATGGGTATAAGGGCCCCATGTAGTGAACAAAGGAGATAACAAGGAAATTACCTCAGAACTATTGGAAATGATTGAAATAATCATAAGAAAAGTTGTTGGAATAATATATGGAACTGGTAAAGAAAGAATGTCCTCAATCATTGTTTTGTCATTGATGTCAAACTTGCTACTTGCAGGAATGACAATTGCTTTAGTGATCTAAATACTATCAATTAGTTGATTGTCAAGGTGGAGGCAATCAATAAGATGTAACTAGAACACCTAGAGAAAGGTTGAAGTTATGATGTTGTAATGAAGTACAAGGATCAACTAAGCCATTGATGAAAAAGTGTATTTGATGACATACTATAAGATACAAAGAATGGGCACATAGAAACATATCAAAGATTTAAGGATTTAGCTAAGTCTTTTGTAAAGCTCAAATTAAGTTCATTAGAAAGAAGGAGCCGAGCAAGCTAGTAAGAGCCGAGAAAATTCCTAATTAAGTACCGAGAAAAACCAAGTGCCGAGCAGAACCAAGTGCCGAGCAAAACCAAGTGCCGAGCAAAACCAAGTGCCGAGCAGAACCAAGTGCCGAGCAGGTATAGGTGGCGAGTAACACAGAGGTGTTGAGCACCAGTAACTCAATAATGCCGAGTTGCTGCATTATTTTGAAAATCGAAGATTCACCAGATCTAAGCTGACAAGGTTGTTATCTAGAAGTTTGTGAATTAAAAGGAAGATAAGAATGATGAGCTGGTGGCATAGAACACCATGTAGAACATTTTTAAGAAACAACTGGCAAAGTTTCTAGAAGAAAACAAGATATGGGGTAGATACATTGTATCCTACCTAATTTATTTTGAAACCCTAAAATTGGAGAGGGAGAATCGAGCGGCAAAAGGCAAATCAGACTTCTATATAAGAAGACATAATTTAATGAAAAGAACAGAGGGGATAGAGAAAGAGAGAGCCGTGGTCAAGCATAAAAGCATGAAATACTGAAGAATGTGCTAAGGAGAAGATAGCACAGGAACTCTATTTGGATAGACGACCACAAGAATGATTGCATTGGCAGAATGAGTAAGAAGACTCAAGGAGACGAAGCTTGAGAGGGAGACAAGCAGTCAGAGAAGAAGTGATTGAAGCCAAGCATAAGGATTGAACTGAACGAGTGATCTGAAATCTGCAAAGTATGTTGTAAGTTATATCAGATCAAAAGACCATTATCATTACTTTCTAGCAATTGTAACAGTAAGATAAATACTATGGACTTAGGTTGGTTTAACAACCATTAGATAAATCCTTTAACAGGGTGACATTCCAAGTGAATTTTTTAAAGACCTTTAATCAGGCCCATTCCTAACAGTTTGGTGAAATCCTCTAACAAGGTCACATTTAACAGTGTGTTGTAAGCCTTTAATAGGGCAGGCTTTTAACAGGTTATCACTTCAGAAGAGTGAGAATCAAGTAGCACGTTACTGGTGGTTTTTCCCAAATTGGGTTTCCACGTAAATCATTGTGTCATGTGTTGATTTTGAATGTTTTGTCATTGCATATTGATTTAAAGTAATTTGCTTATATAACTGATTTAAGTATTGGATGGATGAAAAGTATATGGATTCATTAAAAGTAGTAAAAAGGTATTAATAGGGAATTTTGGACCTTGAATAAATGATTCACCCCCCCTCTTAGTTATTCTAAAGAATTCTAACAAGAACACTTATAGTCTTCCCCTTGTAAAACAATGTAGTTGCTATGCACATTTTGTGAAACAAATTTCAAAGAGTTTATCGTGTGGATCAACAAGTTCCTGATTGTTGTAATTTCTATCTCCTTTCTAGATTCCAACTCTTCCTCATCTACTGCCATGGCTTGGCCTATGACATCCTCTATTTCAAGTGCATATCCTTCTATTTGTATGCCCCTATCTTCAATCTCTATAATATATCTAACAATATTTTTTAGTGCTACTATCTCATTTTCTAATTTGAGATTTTTCTGCTCTAAGACATAAGTCTTCTTCATTTCTTCCTCATAGTGCCTCTTGGATTTTATATACCTCTCATAGGCTCCTTCTAGTTGTTCCTTTAGGACATCAATCCTATTCTTTCCCAATAGAGTTGTTGAAGTTTGCAATCCATAAATTTGGCTACTAGAAGTAGAGTGCACATTCCCAAATATGACATTCCTCTTAGGAAACTTTGTTTTCCATGAGAGTGGGTTTTTGGTGCTCTAGAGCTAAACTCCACATTGCCATGGTTTGGGCATCAATGTTATACCCAAACCCCCTCAACTCTCCAAGCTGATTCTCATCTTCAAATGAGATTGTTTTGTCCTGCCTCCTCATCTGATCCAACAAAAATGAAGAACTGATATCCCATCCTAGGAATACAATCATTCCACTCCTCTTTATTAGCTCCCTGGCTTCTTCCACAGTGAGGGTTTCAGTAGCAAGATCATACTCTTGTAGCTTTTTTACCAATTCAACAACTAACTCATCAGAGTCACCTGGTTTCATCTGCAGAGACAAGTCATTCTATTTGAGCTTGAATAAGAAGTTTTTAAATTCTTTAATTTTGATAAAATTTTCATCACTTATAAATTCATTTGACTCAATGATTCTATCATCAATCATTTGAGCCTATAGCTATAATTTTTTAGCCCTTTTCTCATCCTTAGTGGCTTGAGCTATTAGATAATTTCTTCATACATCATCAAAATTTTGGCTACTCCTTGGTAAGATCTATAAGGCTTTTTGTGAAATTTCCACCATTTTTTGCTTCTTGCTCCTCTATTGAGCCCACTCTAAAAATTGAAATGATTTTTTTTCGGTTGATGCAAGATTTCTCTTACAACTAGGATGCTCCTACATCAAACACTAATGAGAAGTGAAAGACTAGGAAGACTGACACTTAAAGGAGTGGAAAATTATCTAGGAGTCATAAGAGGTGGATCATATGTAGGTATGTTTGAAGGAGTGGTAGGAATTAGGATATAAGGTTCAACGGTAGTAGAAGGAGGAGGGTATCCTAACTCTTGAGTATATTCTGTCAAAGACTTAGCATGAGTATTAATAAGGTGGAATATACCACACAAGATAGAAAGGTCATTGCCATAATTATTAACAACCTTCTTAAGATCTTCAATAGTAGCAATGCTATCGGGATAGTAATTTTTTGAGCAAGCCAAGTTGTTAATTAATCAAATTCATTAGAAAGCTTATCAACTTGCGAAGGAGGAACTCTTAAATAATCATCCTCATCATGAGATGAGTGAGAAGAGTTATGCTCCATAATAGGATTAAGATCATGAGAAAAAAATGTATCATCAAACGAACCCATGAGTCTATGATTTTTCCTAACGGGAATGCTATAGGTAGAGCTTCATGTAATTAAGCTTATAGAAAGAGGAGATTGCAAAAGGAAAACTTGTTGAGGTCTAACCAAAGGAAATAAAATATAAATATATGCAAAATAATTCAACAACAAAAAGATAGGGGGGTTCACATCAGTAACGGTGGAAATATATGATAGGCTAAGTTACTGAGAGGGGAGGGGTGAATCAATAACCAATAAAATTTTATCTTTATTTACCAATTAATCCTTCGTGTGTATTCTGATTTAATTGCATGCATGAAGAATTGAAAGCATTAAAACATTCATAACACTTTGACACACAATATGGTAACCTAGAAACCTTCCAAATAGAAAGAAAAACTGGGGTGGGGATGATACCCACAAGCTTTAGTACTACAGTATAAAGTTGGCTTGTTAAGGCTTACAATGATCACTTTTGATGATCTACCCTGTTAGGAGTAATAAGGACTACTAGGTTCACCTTGCAAAAGGATTTACAAAAGACTATTAAGTCTACCTTATGAAAGGATTTAACTATTCCACTTGTTAGGATGAACCAATGGTTGATCTCTGATCTTAAACTTGGTTTGTTGAATGAGATACCTTTGAGTGTAATGATTACCTTGCTATGATAGATAAATCTTTGTTGCTCCTTATACTGTTGTATCCTTTTACTTCATAATTTTTCTCTTTGTATGTCCCATCTGATAATCTTATTTCTTACCAATGGATGTGATAGAATACATTACATATATACCAATCCAAATTACAATTCGACAAAGTTGGCTACAATACAAGTTTCACCAAAATACACAAAGTCGGCCCAACTGCAGGTACCTGGGTTCTAAAGAAAAACTCAATGAGGTTCTAACACTCAACATCCATTGTCAATGCTCGACATCATCATGCACTGAGTAGATGTAGAAGCTTGGTTCATATTGATCACTTCCAAGTAGTCTAAACTTGGTCTACACTAGTGATTCGGTGAACATTGCGAAACACAAAATATAAATTGAATCACTTGAATCACACTGCATAGCTTGGTCAACACTATCATTGCAAGCTTATTATAAACTAAATCACTTGGTTGACACTATGTAGCTCGATCAACACTAGATTCACATAGTTGAAGCTGCAAACTTGGTAACCACTGGAGAACTTGATTTACACTAAGAAACTTGGTAAGCACTGGAGAACTCGATTTACACTAAGAAACTCTGTAGAGCCTGAATTACTTGGTTAACACTGTTAATTGTACAATAAGCTTGGTAGATACTATTTATTTGAATAAGTGTGCATGCCACTAATAAACAAACTTGACTATAATGTCAATAGGTAAGAATATAAAATTCCAAGAAACAAGGTAAGAAGTCGGGTTCACCAAAAGAAGGTAAACACCTAGAAGAAATAATAGAACTCCAAAAATAAAGGGGCACAAGCCAGGTTCACCAAAATGTTTAGTGGTAAAATGGAAGCACTTTAATAGGATGTAGGACTCCACTTTATAGGGTACCAAGCCATTCAAGTGTGTGTGTGTGTGTGTGTGTGTGTGTGTGTGTGTGTGTGAGGGAAAGAGGGGTATTTCCAAGTATGATTCCACTTATGATGCAAATTAGATTAGTTAGGTTCCACAGGAAGAAGGGTGCAAATACTAAATCTAGGATGTAAAGAGGAATGTGATACCAAGAAATATACTCTCTTAGGCCCTTGATAAGATAATGTGAATGTGAAATTGAACTAATTACTTCAGAAATGTAAATCTAGATGCTATGTGAATACAATTAGCCTAGTTAAGATGCAAATCTAAGGTAAAGATATGAAATGAAATAAAATGCAAAAGTCTCACCTTGAAATTTGTAAAGGAATACATGTTTTCACTCAATAACTTTCAGATCCAAATCTTTTATGAACTTCTATTTGCAAAATTTGGAATGAAATAACAAAAGGAAAAAAAAACCCAAAAATCTCCCCAGAATTTGAGACTGAAGAACTAGGTCGACATGGAAGGACATCCTACAACCAATTTAACATAGTTTATGACTCCAAAATTGTTGACTCTAGAAAGCTTGCAAATTGTAGGTTCCATATCCACAATTATTTTCGCTCCTAACCTACAAATGAACACATTAAGGAAAGTTTTGGGGGTTGGGGTTTGATGAGGCTTGCCTTGGTCAAGCCCTGGGTTAAGGAGTTATTTATAAATAATAAATGTAGATGTAAATGAATGCAAAGAAAAAGATAAATGTTAGGATTCACCTTTCCCATGTGCATGTAATGTAGATCTTGAACTAGGAATATAGGATATATCCACACTTTGCAATGAATCTATGATAACTCTATCATGTTCCATGGATGTGGCTATGAATCAATGAAGAGGACGAATACTTTAATGTGGATCTAATCCCTTTATTTCCAACAATATGATAGATCTTGAAGAGGAAATGATCACAAAGGATTCTCCAATGCTAGATAAAATATCCTTGCTTGAATGCTTAAAAATTCTTAAATGCTTGAACTCCTTGAATGCAAAAGGCTAAAACTCATGACTAGAGAGAAGGGCTTGCATATATGAATTATCTTGAATGTACATGATTATTGACCTTATGGTTAAATTATTTGTCAATTAGTGCTAAAACACTTAATCATTTGGTTGGTGACATTGTTACCTAGCTTCACAATGTAAACCAAGTTATTGCAGTGTCAACCAAAAAAAAAGTAAGTGTTAATCGAGTAGAGTAGAAATATAGTGTCAACGAAGCTAGCCATGTTAACTAAGTAGAGAAAATGTAGTGTTGACTGAGTTGTAATGCCAACTAAGCTCTATAGTGTCAACCAAGTTCTATAGTGTTTGCCAAGTCATCAATGTTAATTGAGTTCACACCTACTCTTGAGTGATCAATGTAGACCGTGCACCAGTGTCAACTGAGTGCCAAAGTTTTCTGACTTCACTGTGTTTCTAAGTGTTAGTATATCACCCAAGTGGTCTTCAAAACCTGAGTATCAACATTGAGCTGACTTGGCAAAGATTGTTGAATATGGTATTGTAGCCAACTCTAGAAGGTAATTATTTGGATTGGTATAAACATAAGATATCTTTTCATATCCAAATAAGAAGTGTGAAACAAGTAAGAAGCATAAGTATGAATGCAAATTAGAAGACTAAAGGCTACAAGTAGTATAAGGAAAACTAGATTCTCATTCATCACATCAAGGTGATCATTCTACATCAAAGGAATCTCATTCAACAAACTGAGTTGTAGAGTAGAGATCGGCTAATGGTTCATCCTAACAGGTGCATTAGTAAAATCCTCTAACAAGGTAGACTTAACAGTCTTATGTAGAATCTCCTAACTGAGTACATACTTCATTGTATTATTTAAATACTTTTACAAGGTGGACCTAACAATCCTTATTGCTCATAACAGGGAAGATCATCAGAAGTGATCAATTGTAAGCCTTAACAAGACAAATTTATACTACAATACTAAAGCTTGTGGGTATCATCCCCACCCCAATTTTACTTTCTATTTGGAAGTTTTTTGGGTTACCAATTATTGTGTCAAGTGTTATGAATTTTTTATTGCTTTCAATATTTCATGCATGCAACTAGATCAAATTAGTTTGTGAAGGATTAATTGGTAAATTGCAATAAAAGTTTTATTGGTTCCTGATTCACCTCTCCCCTCTTAGTCACCTAGACTATTTTACATTTACAATAATTGGTATTAGAGAATTTGGTTCTCAAATCATAAGTTTAGTAGCTTGAGAAAAGATCAGAGACAATGGAAGTGTATAGACTAGAGAAAGCTATTGAAAATGAAAAGTTGGATCTGCAATTGGCCAAGGAACAATTCAAGAAAATGAAGGAGCAACTCTCTAAATATTTGTAAAGAAGGAAAGAACTAGCAACACAAATGAATGACAATCTCTACACAGAAGAAAGAATTGAAGACATCTGCCAAGACAAAAGTTTAGATGAAGTTGATGCAGTAATCAAAGATCTATTTGAAAAGAATCTCACTTTACATGAAGAAGTTAGAAAATTGAAAATAGACCAAGAAATTTAGTTAGTCAGAGTGTGTGAAAACATGGAAAAAAGGACATGGAAAAAGAAGAGAAAAGATTGCTAACTAAAAAGATAGAAGAAAAGGACAATGGAATTTATCACCTATCTCTTTAGCAAGAAGATTTATAAATCAACTCAAGTGTGCAAATCAAGAACTTATCAACTTGAGGACAAATAATTCAAGATTGCATAATGATCTTAGCATAGAAAGGCAAACCAATGAAAGGATGATGAAATCTCAAGAAAACATGAACCAATTGAATGAGCAAGCTCATTTTAGACACAAAGGGAAAGCAAGATTAGGCTATATAGATGAAGGTGAATCATCTCAACAAGGAGCTCAAAAGAACAAAAGGCCTAGATGCAATCATTGTGGAAAGACATGGCATACATAAAACAAGTGTTGGAGCAATGATAAATAAAAATTCAATGGAAAATGTTACAGTTGTAACTGTTGGAAGTTGTAATCTTTCCTTGGTGTGTTTGTAAACCAAGGTTAGAACTCCTTTCTTTATTGTTGTAATATATTAGGATATAAGCCAAGGTATCCTAATATATTTCTTTTTTGTCCTTTTTCCACTACATCTTATTTTGTCATCTAGTGGAATATGTGAGGACAAATATTTATTGTAATTTCTAATTTTAGATTATTCCTCCTTAAGAGGAATCTCACACTTGGCCTCACACACTTATGAATTGTGGCATTCATAGACATGGGAGTTACATTCTAACTCCTCTCTCTCATCTCTATTTAAGAGATGACCCTCTTCTCTCATTTCTCAATGAATGAGGTTTCTTCCTCTTCTCAATTATTGTATGAGCCATTGCTCTCTTGCTCTCTCTCTCTCTCTCTTTCTTCTTAGGCTTTTCATGCCTCATTCATAATGTCACAAGGGGTTTTCTTTGCTTTCCCCTTTCCAAATATCTTGTCTCATGGTGTTGGATCTTGAAGCTTTCTCTCTCCTATCTTATGGTAATATCTTTTCATGCATTAACTCTCTTAGATTCTTTCCTGGTATTGCTTCTTTACATATTTCTTTTTCCATTTCTAACATGGTATCAAAGCAGTTTAATCTTTGTTTTGAGTGTTTGCATGAAGGTACGATTCAAAGGAGACTCTTGAGAGAGATTTCACTAATTTCTTCTTTAATCTTCTTAAGATGGAAGAAATTGAATTTTTTCTGAGTTTGGCTGGTTTACCGCCAAACCCGATTAACTTCTATTTGCTCTAATTTGTGCAGGTTACTTCTTATTTTCTATTATTTTTCATCTAACCCCCTTTGGAAGGCTTGCCGCCAAAGGGTTTTCCTATCTTGATATCAATGTTTTTTAAACATTGTGATTAATTTTCCAATTAAAAAAGAATAAAAAAATTCTTAGGAATGATTTAGTCTTATCGGACAGCCTCTTTGATGGTATATTGAAGATTTTTCATGTTGTCTTGTTATTCGAGTTGTGTTGCTGTTTGCTGAGGTTCTTTGGCTGCCGCTTTTTAGTGTTCTACATTTTTGTTTCACCCTTGCCATCAAGAATCTCAGGAACATCCTTGTAACAAGTTTTTCTTTCCATTCGTGATAGAGATGGGTTCTCTTCAAGCACAACAAGCCCACAAAGCTAATCGTTGCAAACAACGGAATCCCTGAGCCTATCTTTCTCTTTGGTTTTTGGTTGTCCTGACGCGATTTTGCAAACTCAAGGATGCGATGCAAGGATTGCTATTTTCTTGCATGAACTGTCTAGTTCAATAATATCCACATAGTTTGCATTTTCGTATAACATGCAACCAAAGTTTTTTTTGTTTGGTTTTAAGTACTGCAAGTATTCTGGGAATTCTACATCATTTTTGATGACACAGGATCCTGGTCATTCATGCTCATTAATTACTATCCTTATTGCTCACAAGCACATTTACTTTTCTCCTTCCATCTCCCAATCCAGTCGCGAGTAGGCATTGAGAGGGGAATTGTATTCTCAAAATGAACGAAGGAAGCTTTGACACGCTTTAAATGCTTTCAGAAAAAATCTATATAAATAGAAAGACCATTTCGTGATTGTTGGGATGAGGAAGAAGAATACTAGGAGCTGGGGTGCAGACCATATCCCTTCGACTGAGCCTTCGATATTGCAAACAACGAAAACCCTTGTTACTAAATTTACAAAAATGTGGTATTCCTTATTGCACAGGGTGCCTCCGACGAGTTGAGAACCTCTTGCGCATGATTGTCATACTGATCCTTTTCTCTCTGCAACCTTTTCATAAACACATTGTAATTTCACTCCATGCCATTTGCAATCGACAGAAGCTTTTGAATCAGCATATAGGAGAGAGGGAGAGAGGGAGAGAGGGAGAGAGGGCTGAAACATTCGCTTTTATTTTTGCAGAAAAAACCATATTTGGTGGCATGTTTCGCATCGGGATTCGGGTCATGCCTTCATTTTTTTTACAAGTTTTTTTTTTTTTGAAACAGTAAACTTATGGCAGGTGTTTTTTTTTAGCTAGCTATGATTTTATTTGGATTTGTTAGTCTATTCCTGAAATCTATTATTTTTAGTAACGTTTTCTTGTCTTTTCATGCAAGATTCTTTTTCTTTTTTTGAGCTCTTGACAAAGGCATCATTTACTTTTATTATTGCCTCTTGTCAACCTATTTTTGGCATGTAATCTTTCATTGTCAGACTACTCCAACTCAAGTGCAATATTTTACTTTAAATATCTCTTACTCCTTTACGCGATTTTAAGTAAAAAAGGAGAAGTTAAGGATTTTTTTTGAGAAGTTTTCTTAGAATTCAATATTAAAACTAATTAAAGTTTTATTATTTCATTTTTTTGTACTCTATTGCCTTCATTATTTATTGATTTGAGTTAATTGATCTATATGCACATAGTTATATCTTTCTTAATGTTTTAGTCCAATCTTGGAGGCATATGTATGAGGAATATGGGGAGATCTTTTCTAGCCCCATGACTTTATGTTTTTATTACTTTGAGATTATATTTTGAACCAAGGTATTCAACATAAAGTTAATTATTCTATATATAAAAAAACAAAGGGGATAATCATTTTTCTAGCATCAAGCTATCATTTAATAATTGTAATTGTGTGATTTCATACTATGATATTTTAGGTATATTTATTCAAGTATATATGGGTGCACACATATATACCAAGATAAATATACAAGCTATTATAATTGTGATCTTTAATTCTTTCAATTCTTCAAATAATTTTCATATCCATGTTTACCCTTAATGGAGTTTTATACCTGATATCTATATTTAGTTGATCTTCCTTAAATCATTTTACTTAATTGGATTATGAGTAATCTTACACATTTGCCTTCATTTTGATATTTTGATGTGCCCATAGTTGCACTTTTATAGCATTGTTCTATGCCCATGTTGGCACTTTCTGGTTTTATACCAATGATTTACATGATTTATATGATTTTTTTTTTGAGTTGCATAGGGAGCCAATTTTTTCAAGGATAACTATGTAGGTCCCATCAGTATAACTGATACATAGTTTCCTTATCTGGCCCATGGAGTATCCCTCCATCCTATATTGGTGTGCACTCATTTTATATGGAGTTTCCCTCCATTAGATCCTATCTATTCTACTTTGATAGGATAATATCTTTATGGAGTTTCCCTCCATTTGGTTCTATTGGTTCCACTTTGAAAGGTTGATATTTATGGAGTTTCCCTCCATGTTGTTCCATTTTTTCTCCTCAACGAAGAGGATGCTATTATTGGAGTTTTCCCTCCAAATTTAGATGATTTGTTCTAATTTGAAGGCAATATGTTGTTACACCCTCATAATCCATTCATTTGAGTATCCTAACAAATCATGATAATTCTAATTTGATCAACATGTCTCTCTTTTTACTTTATTTTCATATGTGATAATGATTTGCATACTTTATTGCTTAGATCATGAGTCATGCATGTTATGGATTGATCACCCATTAACTTGCAGTGGGATGATTCATTAAGTGGACTGTCTATATCCACATGATTGATGCAATGTTGATGCACGTATCATTAGTTGGCCTTGTCTGTGGTCATTTGTGCATTAGTATAATATTCTTTTCATGAGAGCATTGATCAAGCTTTTTACTCAATTTGTCCTTGTTGACAATTTTTTGAGCATATACTTTATCTTGATATCAGGTTATCTCCATTGCTTTGTGGTAACATGTTTTATTTTCTTCATTGTTTCTCTATGAGAGTTTTATTATCCTTATTCAAAAGGATTTCTAATTTGAATATAAGATGAAATACTTCTTGTGGATAGTTGTCTTGTTCTCTATTTTTTTTCAGGTGATCCATCAAGGAACCTTCTCGATTTTTCACATATGAAGATGTGTCTATGCTTCCTCATTCAAAGGACTCATGTGCTTCTCTTGGATCTGCAAATGTACCATATGGCTTGAAGACAATCAAATTACTTCATATTGAATATTAAGTTGCAGATTTTTGTAAAAATTATGGGTTTAATACCCTTTGATGTAATTACCCCAAGTAAAGATTAAAGGGGGGTGTTAGAAGTTGTAATCTTTCCTTGGTGTGTTTATAAACCAAGGTTAGAACTCCTTTCTTTATTGTTGTAATATATTAGGATATAAGCCAAGGTATCCTAATATATTTCTTTTTTGTCCTTTTTCCACTACATCTTATTTTGTCATCTAGTGGAATATGTGAGGACAAATATTTATTATAATTTCTAATTTTAGATTATTCCTCCTTAAGAGGAATCTCACACTTGGCCTCACACACTTATGAATGGTGGCATTCATAGACATGGGAGTTACATTCTAACTCCTCTCTCTCATCTCTATTTAAGAGATGACCCTCTTCTCTCATTTCTCAATGAATGAGGTTTCTTCCTCTTCTCAATTATTGTATGAGCCATTGCTCTCTCTCTCTCTCTCTCTCTCTCTCTCTCTCTCTCTCTCTCTCTCTCTCTCTTTCTTCTTAGGCTTTTCATGCCTCATTCATAATGTCACAAGGGGTTTTCTTTGCTTTCCCCTTTCCAAATATCTTGTCTCATGGTGTTGGATCTTGAAGCTTTCTCTCTCCTATCTTATGGTAATATCTTTTCATGCATTAACTCTCTTAGATTCTTTCCTGGTATTGCTTCTTTACATATTTATTTTTCCATTTCTAACAGTAACAAACAAGGACATAAAGTAAGTGAATGCATAGAGAAAATCAAGTTTGAAGGAACACACAAGGGCACAAATCTTCAGAATGCAAAACCAAGAGATGGAATTCAACAGAACGAATTGTGAAAGCTCTTGTTGGTTGGGATTATAACACATGGTGTAGATGTCACTTGTGTGGTAAGTATGGACACATTGGACAAAATTGCATAAAAAATCACATGAGGAAAAGAGAACCTACAAAGAGATGTTTTGTATGCAAAGAACTTGGTTATCTAGCCATAAACTATATGAATTGAGCTGTAGTTGAAGATGTAAAGAAAGCAAAGGATTACAACATCAGAAGTCAAATGAGGCAGCGATGGATAAAGAAATCTCTAGAGAATATAACTCAAAATTATGAAAGCATTGATGCCCAACTCAGTAAGTTGGGTGATTCAACCATTTCAAATTGATTATCCATGGACATTGCTGGAGCTATGATTATGAAAAAAATATCTTATAGTAGTTCCAGTCAACAAACAAGAAGATCCAAATCAACATTTCAAATGCATTGGGATCACCAAGTTGAATGACAGTTTGAATCAATAACTTTGGCCTTACTAAGCAAGGTCGGGTTGCTTGACCTAGTAGAGTTTAGAGTTCTAATTGAATATAGATGGTGTATACCAAGTTCAGAGATGTGACTGAGTTTATCAAGTTGAAGATCAAAGGTTTTTGTTGAGTTGAAGACTTAGCCCAACGTTTCATGCCTGCCAAGTTTAATAGGCTATCACTAAGCTGTCTATCATGTAATGCATTTATGGTAACTTAAAGACAAATTTTGATTAAAAGAAAGAATCAAAAGTTTTCATTTTTCACCATGAATTTTAGAGTGAAAAAGGGAAGAGTAATCCTAAGCTCCCGAGCATTTAGAGTGGATATGCCAAAGTTTATTCTTCCATTACTGAGCATTATGGCATCCTCATCTAGTAGCGAGAACAATAAGGGTTCTGAGATGTTGGTAAGGAACATTGTATGTGAAGCCTCAAAGTTTAAGCTTTGTCTTGCGATTTCAGAGGAATTGGACCCAATCAGTGCACACTCTTAGATTCCACCAAAGGTACTACTAACACATGATATTAGATCCTTTTATCACTATTCAATTCAAGAATTTGGAACTCTAGAGTTGAATCAAGCATATGAAGTATTGTGTGTGGATGAAAACCTAAAACCTAAGCATAAAAACCTAGAAGTGAAAGGTTTAACCCACATTCTACATATGCCAAGGGATTTCCAAATTAAGTGGATTAGGTTCATCCCGAGCCATGTTCATGATATGCAATTCTGGCTCGATCAACCCATCAAAATCACAAAGAAAATGATTCATAAGGTTACTAGGTTTCCCTTTCTTGACAAAGATAAGACAACCAAAACCCTAGGTTGAGTTGAATTGGCAAAGAAGACTCTTTCTGAGGGGGATGGTAGAGGAATGAAGCTAAATGGTGTCACTTACATGGAGATTAAGTTTGGTATTCATGTAATTGTGTACAAGATATATAGTTCTACTTGACCCCATGTAAAGCTGTGGACTTGGCTTTTAAGGTAGTCAAGAACAATCTATCTTTTGACCTTGCTGAGTTGCAGCTAAACCAGTTGAGCAAGAACATAGAGAGCATTCGAGAATCTAACACAAATCCATGTAAGTTTGGTTCACTTTTGGCATGCATATTATTTTATGTTCATAAATTTGTTCCTTCCAAGGGTAATGTAGTATAGAAGAAGGACATGCCCATTGTATATCAAATTAATGAATTTATAGCTGAAATGGGAGACAATTTTGAGGGCATCATGGATGCATATTTTGAAACCTGTAAGGAAAGAATGCATAGTAGGTTCATAATACCTAAGCAACTAGTGGATGATTATGGACAAGACATATATTTCCTTGTAGACTATGACAAGTTACATATTCAAGTAGTTAGACCTCGAGTTGCATGGGTAAAATCTCTTGGCTATGAAGTGAATATTCATGACACTAAGAACATCATTGAGGCTCTTTTCAATGAGCTTGTGGACCCTAAAGCACCTTATTTTGGAACCTATGGTGAAGCAAAAACTAGGTTTTCTCTTGAAATAAAATTTTCTCAGATTCTGAAGAGAGAAAGGGAGAAGGTGGAAAAGATTCAAAAGGAGAATGTGAAATAGGGTTCCCCTCTTTAGCTCATAGAAGGTAAGGGTGATGAAATTGAAGATGAAGAAGAAGAAGAGGATTATGATGAAGAAGAAGAAGAAATAAAAGAAGAAGAACCTCCAAAGAACAAGGGGAAAGCAGTAAAAAAAAGAGCTACAAGGGCCACACCTGCCTTTTTTACCAGAAGACCCACCAAGTCAAGAAAGAAGCTCAGACTTCAAGATGAAGAAGAAGATAAAGAAGAGTAGCAGATATCTTTTAAAAGGTCTACTCCAACCTTTGAAGAAAGACTGAGGAGACTTATAGAAGGTGGAGGTATGGAAGATTTCAAATTTGTTAGGTATGAAACAAGAAATAAGGAGGAGTAGATGCAAATCAAAGAAGTTTTAATAGAAACGATCGCTAAATGGAAATACTCTCTGAGTGAAGTGGGAGGACAAGTCTCTAACAATCTACTTAAGGTAGTTTCACATCATTGGGATAATGTAGTAATAGTTGCCAAGGATATCTGAGAACAAAACTTGAATAAGGTAATGCCAAATGTTTCTGACAAAGAAGTAAAGAAAGCATTGAAAAACCATTAACAACAATTAACTCTAAAATTCAATGCATCCCCGATCTTGTCAAATGATATTGAATCTATTGTACAATCTAATACAAATGCATGGAGGAAAATTTATGGATTTAATGTTATAAGGCCCACTAAGGAAGTTGTGTAAGTAGATGATGATGAATAGGACAAGGATGATCAAATAGTTAGTGAGGATCTACTTGAGATTTAGAATATTCAAGATTTTGATCCTGAAAATATTGTAGCAGAGGTAATTGCCTCCCTCCCTAATTCTCTAAACAAATAAATAGTTACATCAAGCTTAGTGGAGACTACAATTGAGTCATAGACAATTAGGTTAAACATTGTTCAACCTAGCACTCAATTGACTATTGGAGCTATCTTATCGAGTTCAGAGAAGAATAATATTTCAACTAATCCATCTATCAAATAATAGGCTCCACTCTTCACATCATCAAGCTAGACTAAGTTAGAACAAGGAATTGTAAGTACTCCTACTATTGTTATTATTTCTCAAATGATTCGTGTTGTTTCTATTGTAAGTGATTCCATAGTAAGTACAATGATAATTGAAGTCAAGCCTCAATTGAGCACTGAGGATTTAAGAAAAGGTAAGGAAATCATTCCTTCACTTGTTCCAAAGGCAAAAGGAAAAGAGACAGAAGTTTCTAATGATGAAATTGATCTAGAAGAAGACACAATAATTCTAGATCGGGATCTCTCCAATCTTACTCCTGATCAGATGGACACTCTTGGAGAACTTTGGAAGAAAAGGGCCAAATAATAGAAACTAAGAGTAGAGAAGAAGAAAGGAAATCAAGTGCTGGAAGATATCAAAGGTATATTTATTGATGAGCTTAGTATGGAAATTGATGATAAGAAATCTATTTTGGACCAACTTGTTGACATAGTTCACAAGTTCAATGAAGATTTGAATGGTCAATAAAAGCTACTACAGAGGATAGAGAAATTTTGATAATAAAGTTTTGGAAAAGGTGGCATAGAAGATTGCCATAGACCAAGTGGAACTATCCACTATTCTTATTTCTTTTGAAAGCACTGTAAATATTGTTGCTTCCTTATTTATAAAATTAAGTGATACTACAAACTTTACTAAGGAAATCAAGGATAAGTTGTCAAAGATTGATACTGATCTAAAGGCAAGTACAAACCAGTTGTCACTTGACCCTAGCACTAGCTCAACACATTTCACAAATATCACATATCTGACAGACTTGCAGGTAGAGATACTAAGAGAAGAAACAAGAATCAGGGGTACACTATCAGGAATTTAGAGTTTGATAATCCCCAACATGGATATAATGCATAAACACATCGTTCATGCAAATACATTAATCCATGATAAAAAAAATTCTATTGCTAATCATATGATGGAGTTATCAACTAAAGTAGAGATAGCTTTGCATACTTCAAAAGTTTTACAAGAAACTTGGAACAAAACCATGTCTCTAGTTTTGAAGGTACATAGTGATTTCCTCTCACATTTTGGTATAACCTTGTAAATATGCATTTTTTGGCATTTGTGGCAAAAAAGGGGGAAATATAGGTATAGCATACAAAAAGGGAGAAATATAGTTATAGGGCATGTGAAAAGTCAAAGGGGAAGTATAGTTTTACAATAGGAATCTATGCATATAGAAAAGCAACAAAGCTCAAAAATAATTTTGAAAAATAAAAAATAGAGTCACTGTCAGCCAAATATCAACACAACAGTCAAAATTGAGTTACAGACCCAAGTACATTGATAGGGGGAGTTTTGATTCATCAGTTTTGAGTATTCAATTTTTTTGGTATGATAAGTGTTTTTGTGACTAATGCCAAAGGGGGAGATTGTTGACCTTATGGTCAAATTATTTGTTAATTAGTGCCAAAACACTTAATCATTTGGTTGGTTACATTATTACCGAGCTTCATAGTGTAAACCAAGCTATTATAGTGTCAACCAATTAGAAAGTAAGTGTTAACCAAGCATAGTAGAAAGACAATGTCTATCAAGCTAGCTATGTTAACCGCATAGAGAAAATGTAGTGTTGATCAAGATGTAGTGTCAACTAAGCTCTACAGTGTCAACCGAGTTCTATAGTGTTTGTCGAGTCATCAGTGTTAATTGAGTTCATGCCTACTCCTAGGTGATCAATGTGGACCACGCACCAGTCTCAATTGAGTGCCAAAGTTTTTTGAGTTCACTATATTGTCGAGTGTTAGTATATCACCCAAGTGGTCTTTAGAACCCAAGTATCAACATTGAGCTGAATTGGTGAAGATTTTTGAATATGGTATTGTAGCTGAATCCAAAAGGTAATTATTTAGATTGGTATAAATGCAAGATATCTTGTCATATCCACATAAGAAGTGTGAAACAAGTAAGAAGCATAAGTATGAATGTGAATTACAAGACTAAAGTCTACAAGTAGTATAAGGAAAAGAAGAGTCTCATACATCACATCAAGGTGATCATTCTACATCAAAAGAATCTCATTCAACAAACTAAGTTGCAGAGTAGAGAACAACTACTAGTTCATCCTAATAGGTGCATTAGTCAGATCCTCCAACAAGGTGGACTTAACAGTCTTATGGAAAATCTCCTAACTGAGTACATACTTCGTTGTATTATTTAAATTCTTTTACAAGGTGAACCTAATAGTCCTTATTGCTCCTAACAAGGCAGATCACCATAAGTGATCAATTGTAAGCCTTAATAAGCCAACTTTATACTGCAATACTAAAGCTTGTGGGTATCATCCCCACCCCAATTTTACTTTCTATTTGGAAGGTTTCTGGGTTACCAATTATTGTGTCAAGTGTTATGAATGTTTTATTTCTTTTAGTATTTCATGCATGCAATTAGATTAGATTAGTTTGTGAAGGATTAATTGGTGAATTAAAGTAAAAGTTTTATTGGTTCTTGATTCACCTCTCCCCTCTCAGTCACCTAGTCCATTCTACATTTCCAACACATGATATGAAAAATGAAGCCTCCAAGTCACCTTATATATGAGTTTTTAGGTTGGAAACAATATAAATTGATTGGATAATAGTCATTAACTAATTAAACCCATAAGGACTTCTGGGCCCCGAGATCAAAGACTATTGGGGACTAGCTTGACCTAGGTCGATCTAGTCTAGGAGTATGTTGACCTAGGAGGAATAGGTGAACCTAGGTTGACCTAGTTAAGGAGGACATGTTTTGGTTGCCATAGAGAGCCAAGAAAGGTACCAGAGAGATAAGGTAGAAAGATGCAATAGAGAAGAGGAAAAGGAAGAAAAGAAGAGCGAGCATGAGCATATCCATGGTCTAAAGAGGGAATCATAAAGATGAGGGATCTCTATGTAATGTCCCCTTTCTAGCATTCATAGCATGATGTTGTCGTTAGCCTATTTCTCCACAGTCCCGTAGGCTAACTAGGACATTAAAGGGGCTTAGAGGCCATTTGGCCTAGACAATTTCAGTTGCAGGTCTTTCTGAGGGGTTCTGAGGCAACTTTGGGCATACTTACTATTTATAGTAAGTCATCTTGGACATGGTCGGACATTCAGTCACAGTGGTATGTCGATGGTAATTGTTTAAAATCGAAAGGAAAACTTATTTATCATTGATAAGATTTGTTATGCATTGATAAAGCCATTTTATAAAGTTAAATTTAAATATTTAACTTTATTAATGCATAGACTATAGTTTGTGGGAAATATTTAAATTAAAAGAGTTCCCTTTATTTTTATAACACATTGGAGACATAAGGTACATAAAGGGAGTTATGTTTTATCCCACATTGAGAAAATGAAGGATTGAGCTCTTGTGAGAACACTATAAAAGAAATGGAAGAGCTTTTTTTTTGTATGCTTGGATGAAGATTAATGTTATGTTGCTGGATATCTGATTATCGGGCTTGGAGGACAGAATCCCTCTTTGCTAGCATTCTCTTCACTGTTGGAAGACACAGTCAGGAGGATCAATGGTGTTTTTACTTCAGGAAACACACTGGGTTTCATTTGGGGCATTCACATAAAGAAATTTACAAGGGTTTGAGGTGCAGATCTGAATTTAGTTATTGCTATAATGCCGCATGAACAGTATTTTTCTACAGTCGGCATGAACAATATTTTGCTACAGTACGGCGTGAACAGTGTTGGTATCAAGTTTACTTTTTTTTCCGGCTGATTAGAAGTTTGGAAGGCTGCCGACTACATCTGCAAAATACTACGGCAACTAATTCTAGGTTTCTTCTGTCAAATTTTGATACTTTGCATAATAATTGTTGAATACAAGTCTGAATAGTTGTTGCAGCCTTTAAGGCAGCTATAAGTGCACATCTACATTTAAAAATCGCCCTTTATCAGCAGCTTGCAAGAGTTTCTAGATTTTTCATATATTGTTGAATGCGTGCCAAGTGTTTGTGAAAATGTTATGATGTGTATTATGCATTTTAATGTCACTTCATAGTTGTTCGTAAATCTACTCATTGGAAAGCAATTTATTGAGGAAATCAGCTTTATGAGTTTGCATACAAAGTGTTTGACAATATTCCTTAAGTTAAATTTCTACAAGTCAAAGTTCAAATCAGGGGAGGATATTACACTCTATGGTATTAAAACGAAAGTAAGTCCATTCTAAGATGATACAATAAAATTAATAAATATAAACCTATCGATGACATAAATGGGTCACGACCCATGACTCTTGGATCTAAGTGAGTATAAAACCCATGTGCAAACAATCAATACAAACATCAATGCATATAAGGGGATTCTGAATAAGTGGACAACCATAATAGGTTAGATTGGAAATAAATACAAAAAATAAGTCAACCTAGTAAGCCTTTGTATATGTGGACAAAAAAGGATTGAGTGTAACCAATAAATATCACTAAGAGCTATAAGGAAATGTAAGACATAATCACTTTAAAAGACAAGTCCACAATCAATGCTAAGAAGAGAGGAAACATTTTAGTCACCTTATAATCAACTCAACATGTTGACTATGAGACGAGAATTAGTCAAAGTTCTGAAATCATCAAAAGTAATTAGGAGTAAGGCTGAGTACAAAGAGAGAAGACCAATACATCCTGCGTACACAAAAATAAACAATCAATGAGTAAAAGTGTGAACACATCAGGAAAGATTGAGGTTCTCATGCGCACATCATCCATCAAGAACATAAAATGAGGATAGTACATGGGAAGACCCATATTTGAATGCCAAATATGAAATACTAAGACTACTCACATGTAAGACACATGGACACCAAGATCTCATGCATGATAAAAGTTAAAGTAATGTGATGTGTAGTTGCTTTATTTTATCACTAGGGCATTAAGTAACTAAGGTCATATATATTTCCTGTAAATTAATATTATTGATATATCCCCATTTATACTATAATATTAAATAAATGATTTTATATATAGAACTATATTAACTTCATAATACTATAAGTGTTGATTGATGGAGGAATGAATAGGTTAAACTAGATACTGAGAGGAGGGTGATTCTGAATTTTAAACACTTTTTACTTTTCACAGATTCATCCACATCTATCAATATCTTGTGCATGTAAAATTAGTAATGTAAATTTTTTTTAACATTTAATTATGATCAATCAAATGCATTAAAGTAAAATACATGACACTATATTGTTTACCCAAAAACCCTCCAAGGTGAAGGTAAAATTGGGGTGGGGATGACACCCACAAATCTTCACTACTACAGTAATAAAGTTAACCAATCAAGGTTACAATGTTTGACCATAAAATATGATCTACCCTATGAGGGGTCTGCCTTGTTAAAATCTTAAGAGACTGCTAGGTCTCACCTTGTTAGAGGATTTAACACTTACAACAAAGTAAGGACTATGTTAGGAGATTTACAAAGATCTGTTAAGACCACTCTGTTAAGAGATTTACCCTGACTCAATTCTATTAAAACTGATTCAGTACCTAAATTTTGGTTTTCTTTGTAAGTTGATTTTGAGTCTTCTTCTTGCTGACCGATCCTCTCCTCTGATTTGATATGCTTTTCTTTCCCTTTCACTTCACTGCAATAACTAGGTCACTTGGTTAGTTAGATGATAACAAAACCCTTCAATGACTTCAATGACTTCAAATATGATCTTAATCCTTTATTGTCAATGGTTTCATGTTTGCACATAAACTCTCTTCATCTCCTTCTTTGTTGGCATACGATCTAGGTTAAGATCATCGCTATATAAAGAATTTTGTGTAGTATTTTCTAGATGATTCCATGCTTTGCCTCTTCATCCTAATCCTTGAACACACAACATAGAGATCTATGATCCACAACGTGTAAATGTTCTATAAAAGTATTAAATGTTCTATAACAACCTCTTCAAAAATTAAATATCCCTTTCAAGTAAGCCTGATAACCATTTTTCTTGAAACTCTATTCCATTCTTGACTTTCATGTAAACTCTGTATAGCTTGGCTTTTACTGTTTCTTGATGCTTGGCATTTCTATTGCTCAACCTTCATTGTGCTTGGTACATTCTAAGTAAATTGACACTTGTAATCTCAAAAATTTCTTGGTCATTGATGACTTGCTCAATCATTGATGACTTGATTGGTTGCTAATGAGCTCGTCTTGTATACAAAAATACTCTATGACCCAAAAACTTACTCGACTCCTATAGAGCTAGGTACATGACTCGACCTATATAGAGTAGCTCAGTCGCTGTGATGACCATCAGACTCTTTCTTGTAAATGAATAAGTGGTTGACACTAATAGACAATTTTTAGAGACACCAACAATCTTGCCCTTTGACATTAGTGGAAAAACACTGTCATATTTACATTGTTATAATACAATCTCATAACGAGCTCTCCCCCTAAGTCTTATCACTTATGAATAATGAAAAACAATACAAAAATGAATTAAAAAAACCATTACATCCTTATTCAAATCTATACATTGTACATTGTACATCTTCTTTTACCTTTCTGTTGCATATTACTTTGTCTCTCTTCAAATCTCTTTCTTTCTACACGTCCCTTTCCCCCTTGTTTTTGAACACTATATGTCACTACTGCTAGAATTGAATGGGTTCAAGTAATCCACATGTTTCAATAAATTCCTTGTGAATTTTTGTAATCATGGGTAGTGCATGATCCCATGTGATTCTTGCTGCCTCTAAAACATTATTCTTCAAGTGTAATCTTGTAGCTAAATCAATTATAATATCAACCACTAAAATATTGTGATCTTCTATGATAAGATCCTGGGTTGTTTTTAGTTCTCTCTACATGAACTCCAAATGAGGTATCAACATTTCCAGAATAAAGATGAACTTGGATCTCATGATGTTGTTAGCTACTTGAAGCTTAGTTAATGTACCTTGAATGTTCAATAAATTATTATAATGATCAATGCTTGATTCTACTGACTCTAAAATAATGTTGCTGGATGCCTTCATCTCAGCCCGAGTCTTATTAATTTGTGCTTGAATAGAATGAGTAAATCTTGGCATGTCTAACAATATTATGTATAAATGTTGTACCTTTTGTATTAACTCAATCACAATATGTGCTTTCTCCTATAATTTTACTTTCGATTTGTCAATAGTTATGGAAACATTGTTCACAGCCTTGGTTTCAAATCTTCTTGCCAACCAATCCATTAACTTTACATTTGATTTCATATCTCCAGCATTCACTTGATCAATAATATTTACAATTTGATTTATGATTGGTGCATCTTCAAAATTATGAATCTCAAAAGCATCAACAAAAATATGCTTTACATCATATAATACCTATTTCTATTTGTGCTCACTCTTGAGCTCTTCTTATCTCTTCTTCTCTTCCAAAACTTCTTGCAACAAAATATTTTGCTCCAAGGTGAGATTTTCCAGATCTAATTGTGGCATCTCAATAATTTCATCCAGAATAACCTCAATATTTGGTGAAACATCTTTTATTGCCTTCCTCTTTCTATGAAAAGAGGGAGTGCTTCTACTTAGCACTACTGTGTGAGTTGGTGAAGGGGTGTCACCACTCAGTCTTGCTTGTGCTTCTATGCTCAAGACAATAATAATTACACTCTGTTCACCTTTATTTGATTCTTTTTCTTCCTCAGTATGAGGTGCTGAAATAATCTTATCATTTTCATATGTTTCTGTGCCTTCACCATCTTCCTCTTCATTTGTGAGCCTTGACTGCTCAACTTATGGAGTGTTAGGGGTATTGGTGTCTATAGAAGCATGCTACCTTCCAGACTCAACACACTGGCTGAGTTTTCTCCACTATTGCATTCATCATCAATATTTATAGTCTTTGCCTTCTTTATAGTTAGATCAAAAATGCTCTTCCACAACAGTTTGCTTTGTTGTTGCACAACTTCCTCCTTATTTATCAATATAATTTTTTTTCTATATTTTGGAACAAATATGTTCCTATGTTGCTTCAAAAATGTTTTTTTTTGATCTTGTGATAGATCAAGCATGACTCTGACTAATGCATCAGCCCTTATCAATTTCTCTACCTTCTTTGCATATTCCCATCTTTCTTTTAGTTTATCATACAGATCTTTGGGTATCTATCTCTCTATTTCACTAGGAGCTGGCTTGAAATTTGACATCATTTCTATCATAGCCTCCTTAATTCTATTCTTGTCATCATTATCTAGTGTATCATATTTTAAAAATTTAAAACTAGATAATCTTTGGGAACTCTTTATATCTGAACATACCTCATCAATAGACTTTTGTTTCCTTTGAGTGGTCCTTTGACCAATCTCCTTGTTCTATTTTTGGGGGCACTGGGCCTAGTAGACTCTTCTACTCTCTTCTTTGTAGTCTGCTTGGCATTAGTAGCTACCCTGGTCCTTGGCTTATTTGGTGGTGGAGGTGTCAATGCTTGCTTCTTCTTTGTTCCTTGAGTCTTCTTTCTCAGTGGCATGACAACAACTATGGCTTCACCCTTGTCACCTTCTTCTACTTCATCTTCCTCATCACCACTATCTTGTTCTTCGTCTTCACCAAAACCTTGAGTCAATTTCAACATTTCTTTTCCCTTGCCTAGGGTGCCCAACTTAGCTTCTAAGTTTTCAATCATTTTCTTCCTTTTTTTTTCCCCTTTGGAAGCTATCTTGATTTTCATAGTTATCATTGCTTTGGCTTCCTCATGTCTTCCAAAAGGTTCTTCCTTGACATCTTTCTCTTCTTTGAGTAGTGCATCAATGTTTTCACTTACAACATCACTTTCTATTTCATATTCAAAACTTTGTAACCATGCCTTCCTTGGCGTAATTGCTTGTACAAAAGTATTGTCCGTGTCAACAAGAAAACATATGTCACTGTAATAATTTGTGACCATTTCTTTTGGAATTGTCATTCTCCTTTTCATTCTTTGCTTAAATTCATCTAAATAAACATTCATTACATTTTCAATTTTGTCTCCCAATTGAATAATATACTCATTGATTTGTCTAGTCACTGGTTTGTCTTGCTCCCACACAATATTTCCAATACTTAGAAAATACTTCTGGATATAAAAGAAAATACAAACAATGAGGGATCCAAACTTACAAATTGAATTCATCTCTTTTCTTATTGATGATAGATTCTCTATAAGTTGTAACTTATGTAGCTCAACAAGATCATACTCATGATCTTTCATCACAATCTTCTATGCTTGATCCACAACCATATAAGGTACATTGTTCAACCTACTCGATTGATATAATTTGTGAGCAATGATTCTCATTGAAAATTCAATTAATGTATTAGAAATGTTTGTAATGGATAGACCATGTCCATTCCACTCAGCTCTAATGTTAGTCTTAATTTATTCGCGGCTCAAACATTTCATGGTCTTCTTCTTGTCTAGGGTTGGATAACCTGTAACCATGTGTACCATTTTCTTCCTCATTTTCACTGGTCAATTTTGTAACCAACATGTCACATCATGAATTCTACTCAAAACAACTTTTATCCATTCAATTTTGATTTTTTTTGGGAATTCTAGGTATTAAAATTCATCCTTCAAGATTCCTCCATTACATAGCTTCTCATAAGCTTCTCTAATTTCATAATCTCCTTCTTCTCCAATTTTGCACATACAATATCTTCTGACATCATGGATCATAATGACCTTAGGTGGTATCGAAGATAACACACCCATAGAGTCTCCTTTCATAAAAATCTTTGGAATAGCATGAAACTTAGGTGGAGGATAGGCGTCACTCTTCACCAGTTGAATTTTACTAACCTCTTGACTTATTCCAGGAAGTCGATGAAGCTACCATAATAGATAGGGTTTGAAGTTCTTCCTTCTCTAGATACTTGACACTCGTCCACGCTCTTCACTCATTCAAGCCTCTTGATTGAATCACTCTTGAA
Organism: Cupressus sempervirens; assembly: GCA_028749045.1. Classification (NCBI taxonomy): domain Eukaryota; kingdom Viridiplantae; phylum Streptophyta; class Pinopsida; order Cupressales; family Cupressaceae; genus Cupressus; species Cupressus sempervirens. Next base: position 896,820,733 of record CM053792.1, read on the forward strand.
ATGCCTATAGGCTTCTTAGATCGGTCAATCATTCTATGCTCTCAAAAATCTGAATGTAAGGTATGAAATAATATCTTTAAAATTTGTTATATACCTTCTTCCTAATCAATTAGGATCTCCATTAATGTTGTGTACTTAGATGAGTGGAAGCCAGTTGTCTCAGTTGATATTTATGCCTTTCAACTAGGTCTATAGCTCAGTCTCTTCCATTCTTTATTCTTTGTCTTATTTTTTGAATGTACTTGAGTCATGTAATTTTTTCTTTGATGTCCAAACTTGTGACACTTGGAACATGTGTTATATGGTGCATAATTATTCTTTCTCTGATTTAGCCAATAAGGTTTTATCTATGATCTGCATTCATATGCTCCATGCCCATACTTCTGCCAATTATAGCAATATCCTTCAAATCTAGGTGTAGTAGATGCATTCCTCATTCTTGACCTACATTCATGTATTTGATGTCCTTGTTTCTTATAGTAAAAATAGTAACCAATAAACTTAGGTTTAGAACTTTGCATACCATGTTTGCTTCAACAAATATTTGCAGTATGACCAAGTTTTCCACAATGATAGCATGTTGGTTTTTCCTTTGGCTTTGCATTCCTCATTTCTCCATTCTTGGATGATTCGCCTTGTTCAGTGCATGAATTTCCTAACCCATTAGAACATCTAGATGACTTCCTAAGTTCTTCATAGTACTTCATTGCCTCTTTTGGTTTGTTGAATCTCTCCATGGATTCTTTCTCAGTTTTTAGTTCATTCTGCAGTATGTACTTCCATGATTTGAGATTTGCAATTTCCACATCCTTGTGATTCAATTCCTTATTCGCAAGCATTAGTTGATTTATTATGTCCAATTGAGTGTTTGTGAGGTTTTGCACATTTGATATCCTTTCTTCAAGTCTAGTAGCCATTACCCTTTTGTCTTCTTCAGCCATAGTCGTGTCTTCTTCAACTTTCTTCTTTTGTTCAGTCACTTCACATAGTCTTACTGATTGGATTTCATGTTCTCTTTTCAGTCCTCCTATTTCTTCATTTAATAGTTTGTTCTTGTCAAGTAGATCAACAAATTCTTTTTCATTTGAATTGATTGATTCAAACAATTCTTTAGTCTCAACTTTTTCATAGGAAAATTGTTTTATTTGGATGGCAATTTGCTTTCTCCTTTTTAGGGAATCCTTTAGATATTGTCTTGCCTTCTCAAGTTTATATAGTGTGAGTTGAATGTTAATCACTTGATTCTCAATATTCTTATCCAGTTTGAAAGCCTCCATCTTTAAGATCTAATCTCCAAGCCTTTAAGTTCCTTTCAAAGAACTAGAGCTCTGATACCAATTATTGATTCATGGAGGAATAAATAGGTTAAACTAGATACTGAGATGGGGGGTGAATTAGAATCTTAAACACTTTTTACTTTTCATAGATTCATCTACATCTATCAATATCTCATACATGTAAAAATAGCAATGTAATTTTTTTGTAACATCTAATTTTGATCAATCGCATGCATTAAAGTAAAACACATAACTATATTTTTTTACCTAGAAACCCTCCAAGGTGAAGGTAAAACTGGGGTGGGGATGAAACCCACAAATCTTCACCACTATAGTAATAAAGTTAACTAGTCAAGGTTACAATGTTTGACCATAAAACATGATCTACCCTATGAGGGGTCTGCCTTGTTAAAATCTTAAGAGACTATTAGGTCTCACCTTGTTAGAGGATTTAACACTTATAACAAAGTAAGGACTCTGTTAGAAGATTTACAAAAATATGTTAAGATGACTATGTTAAGAGATTTACCTTGATTCAAGTTTGTTAAAACCAATTCAATACCTAAATCAGTTTGCTCTGTAAGCCAATTTTGAGTCTTCTCCTTGCTAACTTATCCTCTCCTTTGATCTGATATGCTTTTCTTTCCCTTTCACTTCACTGCAATGACTAGGTCACTCGATCTGTTAGATAATAACAAAACCTTCCAATGACTTCAAATTTGATCTCAATCCTTTCTTGTCAATGGTTTCACATTCACAAATTAACTCTTTTCATCTCCTTCTTTGTTGGCATACAATCTGGGTTAAGATCATCATTATATAAAGAGTTGCATGAAGAGTTTTCTAGATGATTCCATGTTTTACCTCTTCATCCTAATTGTCAAACACACAACATAGGGATTTGTGATCCACAACGTATAAATATTCTATAAAAACCTCTAAAATTATTAAATGTTCTATAACAATCTCTTCAAAAATTAAATATTCCTTCCAAGTCAGCCTAATAATCATTTTTCCTAAAACTATGTTCCATTCTATACTTTTATGTAAAATCTGCATAGCTCAACCTTTATTGTTTCCTAATGCTCAACCTTCATTGTGCTCGGTACATACTAAGTAACTTGGCACTTGTATTCTCAAAAAATTTCTTAGTCACTGATGACTTGCTCAGTTGCTGATGAGCTTAGCTCATATACAAAAATACTTTGTGATGCAAAAACTTATTGGCTCCTATAGAGCTAGGTACATAATTATGCACATGACTCAGGCTATATATACTAGCTCGATCATAGTGATGACCATCTGACTCTGCCTTGTAAATGATTAAGTGGTTGACACTAATAGACAACAATGGTTAGAGATACTAACAATAAGATGATATCGATACAATATTTATATTAATAAGTAAGAACGATGTTTAGAAATATAAGTTAAATACTTGGTACATATATTTATTAATAAATTATTAATAATCCATAGTGTTTGTATATGGAAGTCACTTATCTCTATATAAACGACTTTATGCCAATGTAGAGTTTGGAGTCATCTTTATATAAATGGCTTAGATGGGTTGATGAAACCTTTAGTGCCAGTGCTTGAGGATCATTGCATCATATAAATGGTTAATAGTTCCAATGAGAGAGGTCAATAGAATCCATGTATAAATGGACAAGATGAGTAATAAATGGAATCTCATAGTGTCAATGCAAGAAGTGAGATACTCATATAAATGGCTATTATGTCAGTGCGAGAGATGAGTGACCCTTTATAAATGGCTAGATGAGAATGAGATAATGGCCAAAATAAAGAGTAGAGTAATTTATTTATACTTGTAATTATTTAATCCTAGCATTTATTTTGTAGGTATTAGTGTCCCAATATAACCCTAAATATTGGGGACACTAGAGATCATTGGATTACAAATTTTATGGTGTTCCATTGTAGTTAGAATAGCAAAATGAAATGCATAAAAAATTCATTAATCATGTCCAATATTTTTTTTTGTTCTATATTCATTCTCAAATGTTTGCAATAGATTTAAAAGGTTTGAAAAGTAAAACATAGGTGAAAAATAACTCAAGGGCCTATGATGGTGTCTTTGCATAGTTTTCTTGTAGTTTCAAGCAATTTCATTTTTCAAATAAAATTAGGTTTCAAGCTAGAAATTTTTTTTTTAAAATCACAAAAATAAAGTTTTAAACAATTTTATTTTCAAATCACATAAATCAGGTTTCAAGCAATTTCATTTTTGAACCACATAAACTTGAAGAAATACATATCCTTACCTAGATAGTGTCAATGTAATATTGTTTTGTAGCATTTATTCACTCTCTCTCTCTCTCTCTCTCACACACACACACACACACACACACACACACACACACACACACACACACACACACACACACGTGTGTGTGTGTGTGTGTGTGTGTGTGTGTGTGTACTATATACATATACATACATACACACACATAGATAAATACATATATACTATTGGAAATATAAGAGGAGTAACTGAAAGGGGAGGGGTGAATTAGTTACCACAAAAATAAATCCTAGATCCCTTAGATGTCAACAAAACTTGTTGTCACAAAGGCTTTCACCCTTGCCTAAAGTCTTACCTAAAGGAAACCTTGTGAAATATGGAAACAATCTCCAAGTTGTGGGACTTGAACAATGAGATTGAGTCTCCGAAGAAGGCCAACTTCCTTAATTTATCAGGGTGCATCTAACTACTTTCTTGAAGGGAAAAGGGAGAAGGAATGCATGAAAGAAAACTACATAATCTAATCTAAAAGGGTGATACACCAAAATAGTTTGTTCAGCCTTATCTCTGCCTAACAATGCAATATTCATCAATATAATCTCAAGATACATTGATTCAACCTTTGCATTAACCCAACAATTACATGCAAATTAGGAGCTAAATGAGATGCTACAAGGTAGGAAATTCACTCTATAATATCCAAAAAGAAAAAGCAGATACTGTCATATAGGTTGAAGAATTAGAAAAAACATCAACAGAGGAAAGAAGGTTTTTCTCTAGTATTGATGGGAGAATGAAGTACAATAGAGAATTACATTCATTCATAGATAAAAGGAAATTATAGTAATAGGGCATAAAATTCTACTGCTATAGAATCAGAGAAAATTGACCGACCCTTGGAAGAGTTACAAAACTTGCTTTTATAGTTCAAGCATAGCTGAGATAGCTTCTACCCTAAGGCTTAGCTCAACTACTACCATTAAAGTTGTAGAGAACAATCGCTGCAAATTTGGGAAAATCTAATCTTGGTACACATCTAGATGTAGAGAAATCATATCTTTCCTCAAATAAAGCTCTGAGAAGATAGAAATGGAAACCATTAACATTCTAGCTAGGTAGATGGATAACCAGGCAATGGGAGGAATATCCTTTATGACTACCAATCATGGAGATCATAAAAGGTTGGTTGTAAATATCCAAGGTCCAATGATGTCCAATACAACTTTTTCTACAAATCCTTAATGGCACATAACTAAAACCATCATGCATGTAATTGAACATAAAACAACCATGAAAAGTAAACATGCATCACACCATAGCACTAAGGATTTGATAACCCAGAAACCCTCCAAGAATAAGAAGGTAAAACTAGAGTGGGGATGATACCCACAAAATAACTGCACAATTGATTTCAACCACTTCTGATGGTCTGCCCTATTAAAGGCTACAACACATTGTTAAATGTGACCTTGTTAAAGGATTTAAGAACATTCAACTTGGAATGTCACCCTGTTAAAGGATTTACAAAGAGCTGTTAGGCTCACCCAAATCCATGGGATTTTTAATCACCTTCTCAAAAGAATCTTTCATCCCTCTCTAAGGATCTCCTATCCTCCTCCTAAGGATCTCTTTATCCTTCTCCTAGGGATCTCTTTATCCTTTTCTTGAGGCTTATCCACCTAGTTGTTAAGCTAACCTAGCAATGTAGGATTTCAATATCTAATACAATGGTAAGAAAGTATTAGAGGGGTTTTGAATTGATACAGATTGCAACCCTAACTGTGCAGATTTCATATCACTCTTCAGTCCCTTTCTTTGCTTGGCATCTCTCCCTTGCAATGCTGACAGCTTGTTCACCCTTCAAGATCTATCTCCTTGAGTTCTTTCACTCGTTATGCCAATGCAATCTCTGGTCACTTAATCAACTGAGAGTCTTGATGCTCTGTTCTTACTCTTCTAGGCTTCTTCGCACACTTATGACCAATTCCCTCTACTGCATGCACATGATCTCTAACCTGTAACTCCTTATAAAGAAGTTCTGTTCACAATTTCTTGCTCAAATCTCCTTCTCCAACTTTAGGGTTTCAATGGATTAGGTAGGATACAATATATCTGTCCCATATCTTGTTTCTATCTAGAAACTTCATGATAAATCCATTAGCATTCGCCAAAAACATTTTACATAGTGTTCTGTGCCACCAGCTCATCATTCTTATCTTCTATCTAGTTCACAAAATTTGATGTAACAACCTTATCATTGTTGATCTGGTGAATCTTTTCTTTAACAAATAATGCAGCAACTCGACATTATTGGTTTACTGATGCTCGACACCTTCTGTGTTACTCAGCTTCTTAATATTATTTACTGGTGCTCGACACCTGAAGCATTTTGGCTTTGCTTTGCACTTGAAAACTTACTCGACATCCATTATCTTTTTCTGCTACTCGACACCTGAAGGATTCTATGTTATTTGACATTTGAGTAATTACTTAGCTTATACTAAAGTTGAACTTGCTCGGCTTCAACTGAGAATCTGTTTGGTTCTAACTAGCTTGCTTGGCTCTTTCTAATGAACTTAGTTAATCCTTACATCTTTGATATATCTCAGTGTGTCCATCTTCTTTGAGTATGTCATCAATACATTATTTCATCAATGGCTTAGCTGATCCTTATACTTCGTTACATCATCATAACTTCAACCTTTTTCTAGGTACTCTAGTTACATCTTATTGATTGCCACCTCCTTGTCAGTCAACCAATTAATACTATTTGAATCACTAAAGCAATTGTCATTCCTACAAGTAGCAAGTTTGACATCAATGACAAAACAATGATTGAAAACATTATTTACTAGTTCCATTATGCTTCATTCATGATCTTATTTCAATCATTTCCAATAATCTCCCTCTTTGGCATTGATGGCAAACCAAACTGATCAAATGATTATGCTGATCAACTTAGTTACCACCAAAATCTGAATCCTTTGATTTACTTCTCCCTTACATCCTTACTCTATATTCTTGATCCTTCATAGCTTACTTGCTGAATCTTATTTCTTCTGAATCTCCCTCTTTCTTATACATCTTTCATATATATCTCCCTCTTACTTTATATGATCAGTTTCTCCTATATCTCCCTCTTTGACATAAATGCCAAAGACATAGCATCTTTAACATGCTAAATATAAGCTTTGCATTTTCATGTTTATCTTCTTTTCTCACCATGCTTGTGACTGATATGGAGTTTCTATTCCTATTGTCATCCTCTGCATCACTCTTCTGATATTTCAATGATCTACTCCTGTTGATGCAGAGCAATTTCTTTGTTCCTTTAGACTACTTGAGTTAGGGGCATTACCCCCAACTTGCCTCTAAGATATTCATAAGCATCCTTGGGCAGTGGTTTGATGAAGATATCTATAATTTGTTCCTTTGTGTGAATATACTCCATCTTCACTTGTTTGTCTTCCACCAATTCTCTGACATAGTGACACTTGACTGCAATATGCTTGGTTTTTGCATGCATCACTGGATTCTTGGATATGTTTATAACACTTGTATTATCACAATACAATGTCATAGGTTTGGTTACTTCTTCTTTCATTCCCTTCAATAGATGTTGGAGCCATACAATGTTTGTGCAATTGACTACTGCTGCCACATATTCTGCTTCTGTAGTGGACTGAGATGTGCATGTTTGTTTCTTACTAGTCCAAGTAACTAGCCTTTTTTCTAAGAATAATGCTCCTCCACTTGTGCTTTTCCTGTCATCAATGTTACCTCCCCAATTTGCATTTGTGTATGCATTGAGTTCAAACTTCTCATTCTTTTTGTAATATAGGCCAAAATATCAATTCCTTTGAGATACCTCATTATTCTTTTTATTGTCGTGAGATAATTTTCTCTAAGATTGGCAGAGAATCTAGCCACTATTCCAACTGCTAGTGCTATTTCTGGTCTGCTATGTACAACATATTGTAGTTTTCCAATCATGGATTTGTACATTGTTTGATTGACTTCAGTTGATTCATCATTTTTAGATAGCTTATGTCCTGTTGCCATTGGTGTGCTAATAGGTTTGGAGTCTTCTAATCCAAACTTCTTGAGTATCTCTTTGATGTATTTTGATTGTGTCACAAATATACCATGTTTTAGTTGATGCACCTGCAATGCTACAAAGAACTTGATTTCTCCAAACATAGACATTTCAAACTCATGTTTCATTTTGTTAGCAAAAATTTTGCATAGTGTTTCCTTTCTTCCAAAAATTATATCATCCACAAATATTTCATATACAAGAATATCCTTACCTTCTTATAATTTGATGTAGATGTTGTTGTTGTCATCAATTCTTTCAAATCCTATTTGCACCAAATACTTGTGAAGTCTCTCATACCAAGCTCTAGGGGCTTGCTTTAATCCATATAGAGCCTTGTGTAATTTTCGTACCTTATTTTTGTTCTTTTCATCAACAAAACCTTCTGGTTGCTCTATGTAGACTTCCTCTTCAAGTATACCATTCATAAATGTAGACTTAACATCCATTTGATAGACTTTAAATCCTTTGAAGGCTGCATATGCCAGTAAGGTCCTTACTCCTTCCATTCTAGCAACTGGAGCAAAAGTTTCTCCATAATCTAGTCCTTCTTCTTGTGCATACCCTTTACAAACTAGTCTTGCCTTGTTCCTTGTAATTTCACCATTTTCATCTAACTTGTTTTTGAATACCCACTTTATTCCAATTACATTCTTGTCAATTGGTCTTGAAACTAAAGTCCATGTCTTGTTCTTCTCAATTTGTTCTATTTCTTCTTTCATAGCATTATACCAGTCATCATCTGTTATGGCTTCACTTACTATTTTTGGTTCCATTTTGCTGAGTAGACATGTTTTATTTCTGAGTCTGTTCCTTGTCATTGGTCTTGCCTCTTTATTTCCAATAATTTGATCTGCAGGATGATGTCTTTTCACATACTTTGCCAATACTGGTTCTTTCCTTGTTTGCATATTGTCTCTTTTAGAATCTGAATCTTCATGCATAATTTCATTAGGCATTTGTTCTTTTTCTTCTTGTTGGCTGTTCTCAGAGTCTGAATGAACATTTTCTGTATTTTGTAGCTCGGCTTCTAAATGTGTCTGCTGTTCAACATTCACTGTCTATGATTCGGTAGATACTGGATTTTGTTGCTGATGGTCATTTTGAGTTACAACTTCACCATTATTAGGTATACCTTCATAAAAATATACAAAGGTCTTGTATTCTTCTATTTTCTTGGTGTTCTCAACACTTTGAACTTCTATAAGCTCATCAAACTTCACATTTGTGCTTTCTACTACTCTGTTAGTGTTAACATTCAAGCACTTATAAGCTTTGCTTCTAGTAGAATAACCAAGAAATGTACCTTCCTCACTTTTTGCATCAAACTTTCCATTTCTAGACTCTTTATATATATAGCATTTGCATCCAAATATTTTGAAATGTTTTACATTAGGTGAATGCCCATACCATAATTCAAAAGGTGTTGCATTTGTACCTTTCTTGACTTGAACTCTGTTGAGTGTGTAGACTGCAGTACTTACAGCTTCTCTCTAGTATTTGAGTGCAACATTTTTCTCCATCATTAAAGTCCTAGCACAGTCAATAACTGATCTATTCCTTTTCTCTGCTATACCATTCTGAGGTCGAGTTCTGGGTGCTGATGTCTGCCTTTTGATTCCTCTTTTATTGCAGAACTCTTCAAATTCTCTTGATGTGAATTCACCTCCTCTATCAGATCTGAGACATTTTAGGCTCTTTCTAGTTTCTTTCTCTACTCTAGCCAAGTACCATTTGAACATTTGGAATGCATCTAATTTTAGTTTTAGGAACATGACTGTCATCATTCTTGACTAGTCATCTACAAATAGCATTATGTATCTATCACCTTTGTACTTCAATAGGACCACACAAGTTAGTATGAACTAGCTCCAATACTTCATTAGAAGTATAAGTCTTGCTTTTGAAAGTTGACTTGGTCATCTTCCCTAGTTGAAATTGTTTGCACATGATGTTATCAGGTTTCTTCAACTTTGGTAGTCCTCTGACTTTCTTCATCTTACTGATGCTTATGAGATTGTCAAAATTTACATGACATAACCTCTTGTACCACAACCATACATCATCAGTTTGAACTATGAGACAAGAAGCATCTTCCATATCAAGGTAAAAAAAATTACTCTTAGTCTAATCACCTTTTCCTATTAGACTTGAGAGTCATAAATCTTAGCAATTCCTTTTTCAAATTCAACCTTACATCCTATGTTGCTTAACTATGAGACACTTAACAAGTTATAATTTAGGCCTTCAACATATTATGCATTATCACATGATATCTTTTCAATAAGCTTGATACTACCTTTCCCTTTGATCTGACATGGTGCATTATTACCAAATCTAACACTATTTCCTTCATATTGAGTAAAAAAAATGAACTTACTTTTGTCTCCAGTCATGTGATGAGAGCATCCGCTGTCTATGATCCATCTATCATTCTTGTTCATGCAGGTTACCAAGGCAGTTGCTTCATCTTCATCTGATTCATCTTTCATAGCCACATAGACTACTTCATCATCATTCTCGTCAGAGTCTTCTTCAATAATGTAGCATCTTTTTCCTTTACCTCTGTAGTCCTTGTTGTCCTCTTTCTTGTTCTTGAAGTTGCCTCCATCCTTGTAATTTTTCTTTTGTGTGCATCTGGCTGCAATGTGACCGACTTCATTATAGTTAAAACAAATGATTGGTAACTTACCTTTGAATTTACCTCTTCCTCTATGAAATCTTCTTGCTAGTAATGCCTCCAATTGGTCTACATCATCTTCATCAGTGCTACTATTACTGGATAAATACTTACCTTTTCCATTCTTTTTCTTTGTTTGTATCTCATCATTGTCTTTCAATGTCATCTTGGCTTTGAATGCAAATTCATAGTTTTCTGGCTTGTAGTTGTCAAAGTTGGATAGCTCAAAGGCAGTGAGTCTTCCAATTATTCCTTCAAATGATAATGAGATGCCTGGTACACACCTTAGCTCTTGGATGACTGATACTCTTATACCATAGATAGGAAGCAAAGTTCTCAAGTATTTGCTACATACTATTTATTTTGCTAATTGTCCTCCTAAGCTTCTTATGGCACTTACTACTTCCTTCATCCTTGCACCGTATTGAGCAACATTCTCTCCTTCTTCCATCTTCATATCATCAAATTTTCCTCTTAGACTTTCTCTTTTGGCTCTCTTGACATTGTTATCTCCTCCATAGATACTTGATAATGTTTCCCATATCTGATGTGAAGTATCACATCCTTTGATGTCATCATACTCGGCATAGCTTAGTGCTGAAGCAATATTTAACATTGCTTGATTGTGCTTCTTCTTCTTGCTCATGTCATCTGTAGTGAGGGGTCCTGCAGGGTCTACATGATCAACTGTGATTGAGGTATGTGCAAAGTCACCTATTGATCCGAGGTGTAGCTTCATCAAACTTTTCCATGCAACAAAGTTGTCTTTGTTTAGCTTGGGAACTTCTCTCTTGGACATCTTGATCTTCTTGCTGCTAGTACTTTGAAACAAATCAGCAATACGCTCTGATACCAATTGTTAGAATTCTTTAGAATAACTGAGAGGGGGGGTTGAATCAGTTATCCAAGGTCCAATGATGTCCAATACAAATTTTTCTACTTAATGGCACATAACTAAAACCATCATGCATGTAATTGAACATAAAACAACCATGAAAAGTAAACATGTATCACACCATAACACTAAGGATTTGATAACCCAAAAACCCTCCAAGAAGAAGAAGGTAAAACTGGAGTGGGGATGATACCCACAAAATAATTGCGCAATTGATTTCAACCACTTCTGATGGTCTGCCCTGTTAAAGGCTACAACACATTGTTAAATGTGACCTTGTTAAAGGATTTAAGAACATTCAAGTTGGAATGTCGCCCTGTTAAAGGATTTACATAGAGATGTTAGGCTCACCCAAATCCATGGGATTTTTAATCACCTTCTCAAAAGAATCTTTCATCCCTCTCTAAGGATCTCCTATCCTCCTCCTAAGGATCTCTTTATCCTTCTCCTGGGGATCTCTTTATCCTTTTCCTGAGGCTTATCCACCTAGCTATTAAGCTAACCTAGCAATGTAGGATTTCAATATTTAATACAATGGTAAGAAAGTATTAGAGGGGTTTTGACCTGATACAGACTACAACCCTAAGTGTGCAGATTTTAGATCACTCTTCAGTCCCTTTAGGTGTGGGAGTTATTATTATTAATGAAATTATAACAATGTTATAATTTTTGACCAATTCCCTCTACTGCATGGACATGATCTCTAACCTGTAACTCCGTATAAAGAAGTTCTATTCACAATTTCTTGCTCAAATCTCCTTCTCCAACTTTAGGGTTTCAATGGATTAGGTAGGATACAATATATCTGTCCCATATCTTGTTTCTATCTAGAAACTTCATGATAAATCCATTAGCATTCACCAAAAACATTTTACATAGTGTTCTGTGCCACCAGCTCGTCATTCTTATCTTCTATTTGGTTCACAAAATTTGATATAACAACCTTATCGCTGCTGATTTGGTGAATCTTGTCTTTAACAAATAATGCAGCAACTTGACGTTATTGGTTTACTAATGCTCAACACCTTCTGTGTTACTGGGCTTCTTAATGTTATTTACTGGCACTCAGCACCTAAAGCATTTTGGCTTTGCTTGGTACTTGAAAACTTACTCGACATCCATTATCTTTTTCTGCTACTTAGCACTTGAAGGATTCTATGTTACTCGACATCTAAGTAATTACTCGGCTTATACTAAAGTTGAACTTGCTCGGCTTCAACTGAGAATTTCTTTGGTTCTAACTAGCTTGCTCAGCTCTTTCTAATGAACTTAGTTAATCCTTACATCTTTGATATATCTCAGTGTGTCCATCTTCTTCGAGTATGTCATCAATACATTATTTCATCAATGGCTTAGCTGATCCTTATACTTCATTACATCATCATAACTTCAACCTTTCTCTAGGTACTCTAGTTACATCTTATTGATTTCCACCTCCTTGTCAATCAACCAATTAATAGTATTTGAATCACTAAAGCAATTGTCATTCCTGCAAGTAGCAAGTTTGACATCAATGACAAAACAATGATTGAAAACATTCTTTACCAGTTCCATTATGCTTCATTCATGATCTTATTTCAATCATTTCCAACATATTCAACCTCTACCCTGTACCTTTTCTAATATTTAATTAGTTGAAGACCCTTAATATTTACTAGCTCGAAAAAGAAGAACACCCCTTTTGGTCAACTAAGGGACCTACTATCTTACGATTGTCAACAAAGTCAACCCCTTTTATCATCTTCAGCCTAGAATCTTAGTTCTATGATCCTACAATCATCAACATATCTCATAGTCAAAGGTGCCTTTTATAATCTCTACGATCTTACGATTGCAACTTATCGTGACATTGGGCCCTCCTTCATCCTTCACAATCTTATGATACACCATTGCTTCATAGCTTTATAAAGAATTGAATATGCCCTTGAGATTTTATGATCTACTATTTGTCGTATGGTCACAAGTCCCTTTCTCTTTTGCTTTGCGATTTCACGATATCAGGACCACATGGCAACACCCTTGGCGAAGGGTCGCGGGACCATCAATCTTCCTTTACGATGTTATGAGTACAGTTAATTTTGACCTTACAATATCACAATCATAGTCTATCATAACATCGACAACAAAAACTATAATCCTCACAATCCTACGATCACGGTCAGCTAACCCTTGTCGTGTCTTCAACAGTCTCATATTTTACCCTTGTGATCTCATGAACAACAACCTTGTCATAAGATTAGAACACTACATTCCTTATTCCATGATCTCATGATGAAAACCTCAATTCAACTTTTGCCTCTTCATTCGATGGATGACTACTCCAAAAATGACCCTTTATCTTTTCATGCCCCCTACAATCTCATGATCATACAATGGCATGATCAACATTGCTCGTAGCTTCGAGAGCCCAAAAAATCATCCTTGAGATCTTACGATCTACTATTTATTGTAGCATCAGAACCCTGAAAAATATCAACATTCATGTTCTTATGATCCTACAATTTCTTGACACTACAACATTGCGATGTCCTGATAACACCTTGCCTCGTATGGTCGCAACCCTCAACATCTGCCTCTATGATCCCACAAACAACAAAACATCGTAAGATTAGAGGCCTGCTTTGTTTTCCTTTTCGATGGAATGCATGTCAATTGAATGAGTCAACCTTTGTTCAATGAATTACCCCTTAGAAATTGGCTCTTGTGATGCTATGACAATAGGAACTGAAAGATCAGGCCCACCTGGACATGTGTTGCATTGTTGCTATCTTGCTATGATTATTTACCTTGCAACTCTAGCTAGCGAGATAACGACAACCTTCGACCTATCCTTAATCTTATGGTGGAACAAAACAAACATATTATGAACTATGATGGGCCCATTAGGACATGTGTCCTTACGTCATTTTCTTACTTTGGTTAAAAACCTTACAACTTAAATATGTGAGAAGACAACAATGGTCAATCTTCCCATATCTAACGATTAACAAAATGCATACCTTATTCATGTCGATAAGCAATGAAAACATTCCAACTAGAAATTTGTATAGTCAACACTCCTTTTTGATACTTCATGTTATGAACGGGGCCTGCTACGACATGTGTCAACTCATCATATTCTCACTTTGGTTAAATATCATGCATCTTGAAAATGCGAGAAATCGACAACCCTAGATCTCCATCATCTGATAGCTGGGAGAAAAAAATGCATTATGAAATGAGATAGACCTGTTTCCCATTAGGACATGTGTCTCTCTGTCATTATGTCACATATATTAAAACTCCATCTTTCCATAACGATAAATCGACAGCCATAGATCCTCTAAGATCTGACCGTTGAGAAGATGCATTATCTTTCATTGTCTGGAACCAGAGAGGGTCCCACAAGACAAGTGTCTGATTCTCATATCCTCACAACCTGCAACTAGGGTTTGGCATGTAATGTCATGACAATGAGAACAAAGGGTTTTGTAGCTTTGTGGCACTAACCATGGTTATCTCTTAACCCTTTGCAACTATACAAACAAGGAAAATTTTGCAAGATCACAACTTGGATTGCTTAGCATATAACATAAAATATGAAGGGTATGGTTAAGACCTAGGGATATAAAAAGGTCAAATCTTACATATCCACTAGAATTGCATGGCAATTTAATTTTGAATAAGTCAAACTTGACTGTTGGACATGTTTGCCACCCTAAAATTCAAATTTTGGTAGGTGGGAATGGTTAACAATTTTGGTGACTCGGGGGGGATGCTAGCATGCTAAGCATGGATCAGTGGCCTTGAGCATCCATTGGGCTACAAAGTCACCAAGATAGAGATCTACTTTGTAAAACTAGAAATATTGCAACCTCTATAAAAGTCTGTCTCCTCTACAACTATAAAACTCTACCTCCTCTGCAACTATAAAACTCAGCCTCCTCTACAACTATAAAATTCAAACTTTTCTATCTCACGAGGAAACAACTTGTGCTCATGCACTTCTTGGAAAAAAAGAAAAATTAATCTAATATATACAAAAAACCATAACCCTCTCTAGAAGTAGGGTTTGAGGTAAATTCCATTGACTGGAATTGGTAGAACATCACCATCAGGCCTGTATAGTTGAAAAACATTGGTCTCTTTACAACTGGTGATAACATAGGGCCCACTCTACATAGCATCAAATTGGGAGTGTCTCCCTAGCTTGGCTTTGTCTACATCCCACTTTAGAACAAGGTCTCCTTCTCTAAAATCCCTAGCTTTAGCTTTTTTGTCAAAGCTTCTTTTGACCTATTGTTGATGTGCCTCAAGTGTCTACATAGCTTGTTGTCTCTTTTCTTCTAACTCTATTAGTTCTTCCATCTCAACTGTCATGGCATCAATTTCAACTAGTGATGTAGGAGCATCCTAGGCTTTCTTGTAATCCTACATCTTGAAGCCAAGTGCCAGTAGTTTCCAATTTTCCTATTGCTACTGAGCTATTTAGTGGAGGCTGAGTTACTGTAGCTCCTAGTGGGTGCTGAGTTACTATAGCTCTTAGTGGATGCCAAGTTACTATAGCTCTTAGTGGATGTTGAGTTACTATAGCTCTTAGTGGATGTTGAGTTACTATAGCTCTTAGTAGGTGCCAAGTTACTATAACTCTTAGTGGATGTTGAGTTACTATAGCTCCTAGTGGATCCTGAGTTACTATAGCTAGTGGATGCCAAGTGTTCCTATATGTGCCGAGTGCTAGTATTGGTTTTGGTTCTATTTGTGCCAAGTTATCTGTGAGCCAAATTTGGCATTTAATTTATGTTTGGGTATTTAATTTGTGTTGTGATCAACTTGTGGCTTGACATATATTTACTGTAAAGGATTTAATTTAGTTTTTAATGAACTAGGCTGAGTTGTGAGTTAGTTGGGTATAAGTAAAGGGTTTTGTGTAGTCTTTAATATAGCTAGATAATCTATTTTTCATTTAGAGGAGTGAAGGGGATTATGTGGATGTGAATTTTGAAGAGCTAGGGATGCAACTTGAGAATCAAAGAATTTTCTTGGTGTCACCTGAGGGTACAAGTGTGGATTCTCTTGGTGTTCTTATCCAATTGTGAATCTGGACTAGTTGGAATCGATTTTGTAAGTGAATCTTGTTGGATCTTGCAAAATTGATTTTGTAATTGCTGTTTATATTTGACCCTAACTTGAAAGGCCTTACAGTTGGGCATATTGCATGTAATTAGTTATATCTATGAATAAAGAATTGTGATTTGGTATCAGATCTTGTCTTGGTGTCGCTTTTTCGTATTGTTTCCACTGTGTGGTTGTTTGCTGGGAGCTAAGATATCTCCTTTGGGGATTCTCCTACCTTGCACTACATCAGAAGGTATTAGAGCCAAGGTTTTTCCTGAGTGTGTTGACAAATCACGAAAGGTGAGGTAGTTTACACCAAGACTTGCAGAGAAGGTTGATCTTGTAGCTGATTGATCTTCTGAATTGGTGGATCTATTATTTGGAAGATGCCTCCAAGAAGATTGGAGCCTAGGGAAATTGATGATCTTAGTGATGCTATAGAAGAAAGGATCTTAGAGAAGATAAGAGCAGAGTTTAGATCTAAGATTGCATTGATGAAGAGTGATATGATTGCTGAAATTGTAAGTGCTTTAGGTGGTGTACTTAGGCATGTGGGTATTGAAGGTAGTTATGAGGACATTACTGAAGACTTTGAAGTTGTTGGATCTAGTGGTGAGGACAGAACTGATCATGTGGAGAGACCTATTGGAACTAGGGCTGGTCAGTTTGCTAGACTTGGATCTTAGTTGAAGTTGAAGCATAAGATGGAGGTTTCTAATTTCTCAAGTACTTTAACTCCTGAAGAAATGATTGATTGGATTGGTGAATTGGAAGAATACTTTGAGCTTGAGGATATTGAGGATCCACTTAGAGTGAGGTTGGCACAAAATAAGTTGAAAGGACGTGCTACTCTTTGGTGGAAAGAATTACAAAGAGATAGAGAACAAGAAGGTAAAATAAAGATCACTAGATGGAGATTGATGGTGACTAAGTTGAAGGCTAAGTTCATTCCTACTAATTATGAACTTGATTTGTTTAAAAGGTTGTAGAATTTGAAATAGAAAGATATGTCTATTAAAGATTATACTGAGGAGTTGTACAAGTTGACTATTTGGTCTAGTCATAGAGAATTGTCAAAGGAAAAGGTAGTTTAGTACATTAATGGCTTGAGATTCAATATTTAGGATAAGGTTGGTATGCTGAATATTTATTTTGTTGAGGATGCTTATCAATATGATTTGAAGGTAGAAGATAAGTTGAAAAGGAAAAGTCAAGGTAATTCTAGAGGGAAGGAGAAGTAGGATAGCTTGGCACAAGCTAAATCGAGTGCATAAAGTGAACCAAAACCTATTAATCAGAAAAGGAGGATAGGAAGAGTTGAGTTCAGAGATAATTGTTTCAGATGTGGGAAAGAAGGAGATAGATCTTTTGAATGTCCACTTAGAAGGACAACTACTATTGTAAATGAGGTTGTAGTTCAAGATAGTTAGCCTGAGCAAGGGAAAAGTTTGTTGGCTTAGTGAGTACTGATTGGTGAGAGGACATTGGATCCTTGTTAGAGGGCTAGTTTGTTTAGGACTTGTTTTAAGTTTGGTGGTAAATTCTAAAAGGTGATCGTGGATGGTGGTAGTATTGATAACCTTCTCACTAAGGAGATGGTATAGAAACTTTGTTTGAAGAGAGTGTGACACCCTTATCCTTATAGGATTGGCTGGTTACAAGATGAACATGCTTTGGAAGTGAGAGAACAATGCCTTGTTGATTTATAGATTGGATAGTATAAGGATGAAGTGTTGTGTGATATTATGGACATGAATAGTTGTCATGTGTTGCTTGGTAGAACTTGGCAGTATGATTGCAAGGCTATGCATGATTGTGTCAAGAATGTGTTTATTGTTGAGAAAGGTGGTAGGAAGTTTTTCCTGATTCCTTTGCAGAATGAAGATCTCAGTAGGAGGAACTTGAGTATTGGCAGCCAAGTTGAGTTGGCAAATTTTGAGAAGGTTGAAAATTAGTGTGGAAAGCGGACCTGTAGCACTGTTAGGATTAAACCACAAACATAAATGATAGTTACATGAAAATATATACAATATCAGAGAATAATAGATCACACAGAAGAGAACATAAGACACCAAGATTTAATGTGGTTCACCCAATCCCTGGGCTATGTCCACCAAATAACATGTCTAAAATTATTACAATCTAGTGATTACAACCTGATTACAATCTGTAATCCCTTACAACTCAATACCACCACAAGAAACAATTTTCTTATCACACCTTATGAAACAATGCCTAACCCTAAGCTCTTTTATACGAGTTATTTTGCTGCTTTAGGGCTAAAATTAGTTACAACATGTCAGCCATAAATTGTCAATAAAATAGTTGAGGAATATGGAGTATGTACAATACTTTCCTAATCAGTCACTATAATCTAATAATCTCCCACTTGAGGACTGATTAGGCTCTACACTAAACAAAGATCTCCCATTTAGAGATTGATCCTATAGCAATACTGCTACCACATGGGGCTCCCAGTAGATCAAACCACCCTAGACACTATTGTTCTTTTATTTTGTTTAGTCTAGAAGACCAACCAAAGTTGAAGAGGAATTCACCTTCTCCTTTGTCACTAGCTTTGTAAACATATTTGTTGGATTTTCATCTATATGTATCTTGTCTAGCTTTAATTGTCCATCATCCAAAACTGACTGAATGAAATGGTACCACAACTAAATGTGTTTTGTCTTTGAATGCAGAGCATAATTCTTCACAAGATGAATGACACTTTGGCTATCTGTAAACAAATAAGTATCCCTTTGAGGGTGTCCCAATTCTTCTAAGAAGAACTAAAGCCATATTATCTCCTTGGCTGCCTCTATAGAAACAACATACTCTGCCCCTATAGTGGATAAAGCATTAACCTTCTATAACCTAGAAACCCAACTCACTGCTACTCCACCAATAGTACATACATAACGTGTAGTACTCCACCTGGTATCAATATCCCTTGCCAAATCTAAGTCAACATAGCCCTATAAGCCAGTAGTAGAGCCTCCAAAGTGTAAACACTTACTGGATGTTCTTCTCAAATATCTGAGAATCCATCTGACTGCATTCCAATGCTCAATTTTTGGATGATTCATATACCTACTAACGACTCTTACTGCATGTGCAATATCTAGCCTAGTACATACCATAGCATACATCAAGCTTCCTATAGCTGAAGCATAAGGTACCTTGGACATCTTATCCTCCTATTCTTGTGTCTTGGGACATCTCCTTAGTAAACTTCAAATGACTAGGTAAAGGTGTTCTGACAACTTTAGCATTCTCTATAGAGAAATATTGCAACGCCTTCGCAATATAATTAGCCTGAGATAATGTAAATTTTCTATGCTTCCTATCTCTACAAATCTCCATACCAAGGATTTTTTTTGCTACTCCCAAATCCTTCATAGCAAATGCATGTGCTAATTGGTGTTTTAGCCCCTCAATGTGATCCATGTTAGGCCTAGCTACAAGCATATCATCAACATTTAAACATAAAATAATGTAGATGTCATCATCTAACCTCTTAAAGTAAACTCGATGATTTGAATGACACCTACTATATCCATGCTAATGCATAAAACTATCAAATTTCAGATACCATTTTTGAAGTGCTTGCTTCAAGTCATATAAACTTTTCTTCAATCTGCACACTAAGTTTTTGTTACCTTTGACCTCAAATCCCTATGGCTAAGCCATATATATCTCTTCATCCAAATCACCATGAAAGAAGGATATTTTAATATCAAGCTACTCCAAATGCAAATCTTTAGTAGCTACAATACTTAAAACAATGCAAATAGAAGTAATTTTAACAATAGGAGAGAATATCTCATCAAAATCAATGCCTTTTTTCTGTACAAATCCTTTTACAACTAACCTAGCTTTAAATCATTTCTTACCTCCATCCTCTTCTTTCAAACTATAAACCCACTTATTCTGCAAAGCCCTTTTACTTGTAGGCAACTTACATAAATCTCATGTCTTATTTTTTAGCAAAGAGTCCATTTCATTTTTGATTGTAGACTCCCACTGAATCTTAGTATCCACCTGCACAACTTCATCATAACATTCATGTTTACCATCATCAATAAGTAAAATAGATTACAAAGAGGGAGAAAATCTTTCTAGAGCTCTACCTAGCCTTGTTGACCATCTAACATTCATTGGTGTGTGTGGTATTTGTTGTTGTGGTTGTTGCACATCATATTTTGGAGTATCATCCAATACTACATAATCATCTTCTTTCTTCTCATGTTGCTGCAATGGATCTTTATACAACACTTTCTCATTGAATATGACATTCTCACTTCTTACAATTTTATGATTTTCAAAATCTCAAAGCCTATAACTAAATTCATCAATTTCATATCCAAAAAATACACATTTCTTTGACTTTGCTTCCTACTTGGTTCTAATTTTCAAAATCTATATGAGTAAATGCTTCACAAATGAAGGTTTTGAGAAAAAAATAACTCACCTTCTTACTAGTCCATGCTTCCTCTAGAATACCACAACCCAAAGGAGTAGACAGACTTTTATTAATCAAATATATAGTAGTATTAACAACCTCTACCCGCATGTTTAAGGGCAACCCAACATGCAACCTCATGCTCCTTGCATGCTCCATTATAGTCATGTTCATGCGTTTAACCACTCCATTTTCCTATGGAGTCCTTGGAATAGTTTTTTAACTACGAATACTATTATTGGAGCAATAATCTTCAAATTCATGACTGCAATACTCACCACCCTTATTAGATCTGTGACATTTTAATTTCTTACTAATCTCATTTTCAACCAAGCATTTCCATTTCTTAAAAGTTTGAAAGACATCAAATTTCTGTCTAAGGAAATAAACCCATACTTTTTTAGTTACATCATCAATAAATGTAACATTATAATGAGAGCCACCAAGGGAAGATACTTGAGCCGGTCCCCCTACAGCTGTATGCACAAGCTCTACTCTCTCACTTTTCTTTTCCTTTCCAGTCTTCATAAAACTCACTCTCTTTTATTTTTCATAAACAAAAATTTCATAGAAATCCATATTAACACATTTCAGACCTGGTAAAACTTTCTTTGAATGAAGTACTTGCATACCTTTCTCACTCATGTGCCCAAGTCTATTGTGCCACAATGCTATATCAGAATCTACAACAACTATTTGTTCTCCCTACTCAATTGTAGCAATTATTCCTAAATATTCATTTTTCTCTTAAATAATTAAAGTAGAAGGAACAATATGACTTGTACAAAGATATAAGGGTTCTACTTTCACACCTTTTGCTACTACAAGAGAACCTTTTGAAACCTTCTAATTTTTATCATTAAAAGTAACTACACAACCCTCATCACTGAGTTGTCTTGCTGAAATTAAATTCCTATTCATCCTTGAAATATGTCTTACATCATGTAGTAGCCAATGATTCCTATTTTGCAACTTAATCTTAACTTTTCCCTTTCCAAAAATTTGACAGGGTTCATTATTCCTCAAATAAACAAGCCCAAAATCCTCTTGGACATAATAAATGAAATAACCTTTATGAGGTGTAGTATGAAATGAAGCATCATAATCTAAAACCCATGAATCATCAACACTTTCTAAAGATAGAAGCAAAGCATCCTCTTTGGATTTGTTACTTACCACATTTGTCTCCTTGTCTCCATCTTGCTTTTCCCCTTCATTTTTCTTTCAAGTCCAATAATCTTTCTTCTTATGCCCTAGTTTTCCATAGTACCAGCAATCGTTTGGTCCTCTCGATTAAGACCTCTTCCCTTTTGAATTTCCTCTTGATTTCCCACAATTTCTAGAATTACTTCCTCTCTCAGTCATTCTGCCTTGACTTTTTGCATTTAAAGCACTTCCAGATGTAGATCTACCTAAGGTTTTCCTATGAGTTTCCCCACTCAAAATAACATTGATCACATCTTCATATTTTAGAGTATTAAATTCATAAATGGAATTACTCACATCCATTACCAAGTCATTTCAACTTTCAAGCAAAGAACACAAAATCAAGAGAGCCCTAATTTCTTCATCAAAATTAATACCCACAGAAGATAATTGACTAGTAATAGTATTAAACTTATTAAAATGATCTACAAAAAATCAACCTTCTTCCATCTTCATATTAAATAAACGCTTCATGAGAAATACCTTGTTTGAAGTGGAGGGATTTTCATACAATTTCACTAGAGTTTCCATCAACTCTTCTATTGTCTTCGCTTTTGTAATATTAAATTCCACCAATGGTACCAGACATAATTGAATGCTTCCAAGTGCCTTTTTGTTTAAAAGATCCTAGTCATCATTTTCATAGATCCTTGATTCTTGGTTTTTCCTTCCAACGACTTTCATAAATCTTTCTGATAGAGATAGTCTTCCATTTTCATCTTCCATAACTAAAATTTCTTCCTATTAAACTTGTCAACCCTTAGCTTACCCTCATCTGCCATCACTCCCACTCAACCATGAGACTCCCACTCAACTGTGAGACTTTCCTATAGAGGATAACTGAAAAAAAACCTCACTCTGATACCACTTGTTAGGATTAAACCATAAATAGAAATAATAGTTACATGCAAATATAAATAATATTAGAAAATAATAGATCACAAGACACCAAGATTTAATGTGGTTTACCCAATCCCTAGGCTACGTCCACCAAACAACATGTTCAATATTATTACGATCTAGTGATTACAACTTGATTACAATATGTAATCCCTTACAACTCAATACTGCTGCAAGAAGCAATTTTTGCATCACACCTTATGAAAAAATCCCTAATCCTAAGCCCTTTTATACAAGTATTTTTTCCACTTTAGGGTTAAAATTAGTTACAACATGTTTGCCATAAATTGCTGATAAAATAGCTAAGGAATTATGGAGTATGTACAGTACTTTCCTGATTAGTCACCACAATCTAACAAGGACACCTAAGATGGATTTAAAGAAGCAGAACAAGAATAAGGGAAAGAGTGTACAAGTTGAAGATTTGGAGGATATGTACATGAAGAACCAGTTGGGGATTTATGTGTTGAATCCTAGAAGATGTTCTTCTAGTTATTAGATTATCTTTTCAAACTTGGGGTGTCTAATGTAGGAGCATCCTAGGCTTTCTTGCAATCTTGCATGTTGGAGTCGAGTGCTAGTAGTTTCCAATTTTGCTAAGTTGTTCATTGGAGCCCGAGTTACTATAGCTCCTAGTGGGTATCGAGTTACTGTAGCTCTTAGTGGTTGCTGAGTTACTATAGCTTCTAGTGGATACAAAGTTACTATAGCTCTTAGTGAATACCGCGTTACTGTAGCTCCTAGTGGGTGTTGAGTAATTGTAGCTCTTAGTGGATGCCAAGTTACTGTAGCTCCTAGTGTATGCTAAGTTACTATAGCTAGAGATTGCAAAGTGTTCCTATATGTGTCAAGTGCCAGTATTGATTTTGGTTATATTCGTGCCGAGTTGTCTGTGAGACAACTTTTGGCATTTAATTTATGTTTGGGTATTTAATTTGTGTTGTGGCCAACTTGTAGCTCAACATATATTTTATGTGAAGGATTTAATTTAGCTTGTAATGAACAAGGCTGACTTGTGGCCTAGTTGGGTATAAGTAAAGGGTTTTGTGGAGTCTTTAGCATAACTGGAGAGTTCATTTTTCATTTGGAGGAGTGAAGGGGATTGTGTGGATAATTTTTTTGAAGAGCTAGGGTTGTGGCTTGAGAACCAGAGAATTTTCTTGGTGGACCTGAGGGTACAAGTGTATATTTTCTTGGTGTTCTTATCTAGTTGTGGATTTGGACTAGCTAGAATCGAGTTTGTAAGTGAATCTTGTTGGATCTTGCAGAACTAATTTTGTAATTACTGTTTGTATTTGGCCCTAACCTGGAAGGCCTTGTAGCCAGGCATATTTCATGTAATTAGTTATATCTATGAAAAAAGAATTATGATTTGGTATAAGATCTTGTCTTGGTGTTGCTTTGTTGTATTGTTTCTATTGTGTGGTTGTTTGCTGGGGGCTAGGACATCTCCTTTAGGGATTCTCTTGCCTTGCATTGTGTCAACTAGCTCCAATTGATGAGATAATTTGATAGAGGGAAACTCTAGTGAAATAGGAAGCTTGGATTCACTTCCATATACTAGCATGAAAGGTGAATTCCCTACTACCCTCCTAGGTGTGATTTTGTCAACCTAAAGGGATGTCTTCAGTTTTGAATGCCAACACCTTTTGTTATCCTCAATTGTCCTCTTCATGATTCTAATTAGGTTCTTATTGTTGGAAATATAAGAGGAGTAATTAAGAGAGGAGGGGTGAATCAATTACTACAAAAATAAATCCCAAATCCCTTAGATGCCAATACAAAACAATTCTATGAAAGCTTAATTTTGCTGATGCTCAGCAAACAAAGAAATGTTGTAGCTTGGTAAATATTGAATATGCTTGGTAAACACTTATCATGAAAATCTTAAGATGTTATCTATGATTACTTATTACTTTAACTTAGTTGAAAACACAAAAGAAAATACCATGAACACATTTTACACCAAGATTTAATGTAGAAACTGAATTTGGGAAAAACCACCAATTGCAACTAGTTAGTAATTTCACGCTTCTAAAGTAAGCCCTATTAGGATCCAACAATATTAAAGGTTACAAAACACACTATTAGGTGTGACTCTATTAGAGGATTTAATCACCCTGTTAGGAGTGGCCTTGTTAGAGGTCTTTAAAAAAATCAATAAAATTGCTACCTTTTTAAAGGATTTACAAATAGCTGTTAAGCCAACTTTGTTAAGAGAGATCACTGCTACAATGGTTAGAGAGTAACAATGACACAACCTGATTTGGATGCAACTAAATTTTTGATCTTAGATCTCAATTCTAGATTATACTTGAACCTTCTTGATTGAATATATCTTTTTAACTTCTCAAGGATATTCTTCTTATCCTTCTGATTAGCTTCCTCTTAGCATCATTAGATCTTCAAATAATTGTCCATGCATTCTTGCTTCTAATCCTCAACTTGAACTTTTATTTATATCTTTCATATTGTCAAGTCAGCTCAAATACAAATTAGAATAATTAAATTCATCTTCTTAGTCGGCTAGAACCAATAGATAAAACAAATAAACTCAATATGCCAAAATAAGAAAATCCTTCATTAGTCAACCCTGCTTGGTAGACACTAACTCAGAAATAAATTTTCTATGTTAACCAAGTGGACTCGATTAATACTATATACTCACAAAGTTCCTTTGGTAACTGAGTGAGCTCGGCTAGCACTGGTTCCTTCCAACATTTCCTTCATTAATTGAGTGAACTCGATTAACAATCAACTTCTGCAATCTTTCCTTTGACACCCGAGTGAACTCGGTAGATACTATCTTCTGAATAGAACAAACTCTAGAATGCTCGGTAGATGCAAAAAAATTTCTTCATTGCTTGAATAAGCTTGACATATACTGACTGATATGACATTTTGTGTAGCATCAAAGACAATAGACAATTAATCAATTGTTTGAACAATCTCCCTCTTTGGCATTGATGGCAACACAACATGTCATAACACAATGAAATTTTGGAGCAAGAATAAAGTAAGGAACATATCCTTAGTTTCATTTTGATTCTCATCCATGAGAACTCCCTTTGTCTAAAAGCTTTTGTTTGCTAGAACTTTTTCCAAGTTCATTCTCCCTCATTGGCAATTCTTTTTATGACAACAAAATTCTCTCTCTTTTCAACTAAAATTTCTATGAGATATGATAGTAAAATTCTCCCTCTTTAACATCTTATGCCAAAGAAAATGATCAGTTAATATCAATGTACCTCAAGTACTGATTCATTTGCAATATGCCCTTGTCAATTCTGTATCAATTGATTGATCTTCAATAATGCACTAGTTGATGCATCACTAAACTTTATTTAGTGAGATTTAGATAGGGGAATGACCCCTAGCTTACCTCTTAGATACAAAAATGCATCCTTAGGTAATGGCTTGGTGAATATGTCTGCAATTTGTTCTTTTATATTCACATATTCCAATCTAACTTCTTTATCTTGCACCTATTCTCTCAAGAACTGATATTTTATAGCAATGTGATCTATTTTGGTATGCATCACTAGATTCTTTAATATATTGATTGCACTGGTGTTATCATAGTATATGATTACTGGATCCTTGATTTCTACCTTCATGCCCATCATTAGTTATTTGAACCAAACAATTTTAGAATACTTAACTATTGTTGCCACATATTCTACCTCTCTTGTGGATTGAGAGATACAATTATATTTCTTAATTGTCCAAGATATTAGTCTTTTACCAAGAAAGAATGCTCCACCACTACTGCTCTTTCTGTCATCAATACTTCCTACCCAATCAACATCGATAAATAGTTTTAAGTTTAAATCTCCTCCTATTTTGTACCATAAACCATAGTCTTATGTACCTTTCAGATATCTCATGATTCTTTTAACTACCATCATGTGATTTTCTTTGGGATTTGTTGAGAATCTTGTTACCATACTGATTGCTAATGCAATATCAAGCCTTATATGCACTACATATTGTAATTTTCCAATCATTGATCTGTATGTGGTCTAATCTACCTCTTTGGAATCATCATTGTTGGAAATCTTATGTCCAATAGACATAGGGGTTCCAATTGGTCTTGAGTTTTTCATTCCAAATTTCTTTAGTATCTTCTTGATGTACTTAGATTGAGTAATGTAGGTACCATCTATCTTCTATTGAATCTACAATCCAAAAAAGACATTTATCTCTCCAAACATAGACATCCCAAATTCTTTACTCATTTCTTCTAAAAATGCCTTGCACAAGTCATCATTTCCTATGAATAGAGTATCATCAATAAATATTTTTGCCAACACAATCTTCTTGTCTAGCCCTTCTTTGATGTACAAACTACTGTTATCATTTGTTCTTTGAAAACCAATTTGTATCAAGTAGTTATGAAGTCTTTCATACCAAGCTCTAGGAGCTTGCTTGAGTTCATATAATGCCTTGTGTAATTTGCAGACCATGTCCTTTTTGCTAGGATCTAAAAATCCTTCTGGTTGTTTAATGTAGACTTCCTCATCAAGAATTCCATTCAAGAATGCAAATTTTACATCCATTTGATAAACTTTAAATCCTCTATGAGTTGCATATGCTAGTAAAGTTCTAACACCTTCTAATCTTGCAACAGGAGCGAAAGTTTCACCATAGTCAATACCTTCTTCTTGCGAATAGCCTTTACATACCAACCTTGCTTTGTTTCTGGAATCTTTTCCATCTTCATTTTTCTTGTTTCTGAATACCCACTTTGTGCCAATTACATTTTTATCCTTAGGTCTAGGAACACAAGTCCAAGTTTTATTCTAACGTAGGCAAGGGATGAATAACTAGGGCCAAAGGCTCACCTAGCTATCCAAACCACCCTACAAGAGTTAACACAATGGAAGAAAATACAAGGAACAACAACCAAAGGAGGAAGAAGAGAGAAATACTTTTATTGATTCATCAAAACATCTTCATACATGCCCAGATGTAAGGCCTTCTAGGTTACGACCAATTATAAATACATTCACAATCAAAGATCCAACTGCAAATTAACACTTTCAGTTCTGCTCTCAAGAATTCCTCTTCTCCAAACTTGCCTAACTCTAAGCCTAAACACTCTATATATACTTGCCAAAATGGCTTATAGATCTTTCTAGAACATTACATAATAGCAAGGCTGACTCAATAACGGTCTGTATAAATCTCAAGAAAAGATCTTAGCATAAACATCACGATCAAAATAAATCTCACAAGTTAGCTCACAGAAATCATGTGCAAATATTTACACTCAACATAAACAAGAAAACTCAGGGCATGAAGGGTCAGTCAGCATACACTGGGTAACTCAACACATGAAGAGTCACTTGGCATACACTAGGTAACTCAACATCCACTAAGTGCTACAGTAACTTGGCTCCAATTGAGTGCTACAGTAACTCGGCTCCCACTGAGTGCTACAGTAACTTGGCTCCCACTGAGTGCTACAATAACCTAGCTCCAACTGAGTGCTACAGTAACTTGACACTTGAAGGATTTTCTAGGCACATGAAGGAATTGCTAGGCACCAACTTGTAGAATAAACAAAAATGAGTAGGATAACAAGGCAACCCAAGATGCTCCTACATCAGACAACTAGGGTTGAAAGAAATGATTCTCCTAAATCATCGAGACACAACAACTTGAGCTCAATCCAACTCAAATTGAGAAATCCATGAAACATCTTTAATAGGTCTATTCTTCCACTTCACCAAATATTCATAGTAATCTTTTCCTCTTGTGCTCTTGCCAACTCTCTGATCCAATGTCTGTTCAACTACTTCTTAGAATAATCTTCTGATACAATAACTTCATCCTCTGACTCATGATACTTATATAAATAAGAAATATTGAATATAAGAGATATATCCATGTCATCAGGTAACTCAACTTCATAAGTATTACCACTATCAAACTTCTTCAAGATCTTACAATGTCCAAATTTCTTCATCTTCAACTTACTATATGTTCCAACTGGGAATCTTCCTTTCTTCAGATGAACCATCACCTCATCACCAACTTGAAAATTATGGTGTCTTCTAGAATGATCAACATTCTCCTTATACTTCTAATTACTTTGTTCCAACCTCAACTTCACTTCCTTATACAAAGACTCCATAAAATTAGCAAATTCTTCTCCTGCAACGCTTCTCTTTTCTTCACCAACAACATTTCTCAAATCTGATATGCCTCTAGGATGCATTCCAGTAACAATCTCAAAAGGTTTCTTCCTTGTACTCCTATTCACAAAATTGTTATATGCAAATTCAGCTTGTGCCAATACCATCTTCCAATTACTTGGCTTATTCCCAACTAAACATCTTAGAAAATTACCCAAGATTCTATTCACAACCTCTATCTGTCCATCTATCTGTGGATGGAAT
Source organism: Cupressus sempervirens (assembly GCA_028749045.1). Classification (NCBI taxonomy): domain Eukaryota; kingdom Viridiplantae; phylum Streptophyta; class Pinopsida; order Cupressales; family Cupressaceae; genus Cupressus; species Cupressus sempervirens. The sequence goes on from CM053792.1 coordinate 896,850,016, forward strand.
GTAGAACTAAACTTCAGCTTAGTACCCATCTTCTTCCACAAAGTCTTCCAAAAAAACCAACAAACTCACTATCTCTGTTAGAAATAATGCTTCTTGGTAATCCATGCAATCTCACAATCTCTTTAAAGAAAAGTTTAGCAACATGCTCAGCATTTGATGCCTTCTTACATGGTATGAAATGAGCCATCTTTGAAAATCTATCCACTACAACAAATATATAATCATACCCCTTCACTGTCTTAGGCAATCTAAGAACAAAATCCATACTGATGTCAATCCAAGGTTTCTCAGGAATAGTAATAGGTGTATACAAACCAATATTTTGACTCACCCCTTTTGCAATTTGAAAAACTCCACAACTCTTTACAAATTTTTAAACATCCTTATACATTGGTGCCCAATAATACTTCTCTTTCAGCAAACTCAATGTCTTATCATTTCGAAAATGTCTAGCTAATCTACCACTATGCTTTTCCTTAATCAGATTCAACCTCATAGAACTTTTAGAAATACACAACTGAATACCTTTGAACAACATACCTTCTTGAATGAAATAATCATCATACTTACTTATGTGATCTATCAGATTTGGTGCTCTGCACTCTCTCCACGCCTTAGAAAAATAAGGATCAACATCATACAACTCTTTCATTTCATCAAAACCAAGAACTTCAACCTTCATTTCAGTCAACAAAGAATGTCTTCTACTTAATGCATCAACAACTTTGTTAGTAACTCCACTCTTATGCTTGATCACAAATGTAAAACTTTGCAAGTACTCAACCCACTTCATATGTCTTTGATTCAATTTATGTTGACTTCCCAAGTATTAAAAAGCTTTAGGATTAGTATACAGTACAAACTCTTCAGGAATCAAATAATGTCTCCACTTCTTCAATGCCTGGACAATAGCATAAAATTCTTGATCATACACAAAATATTTCCTTTTAGCATCATTCAACTTTTTACTAAAAAAACAACGAGTTTACCTTCTTCACTTAATATAGCTCCTATTTCATTACCACTTGCATCACATTCAACTTGAAATACTTTGTCGAAATCAGGTAAAGCCAATACAAGTAATTCAACAACCTTTTGTTTCAAAGTCTCAAAACTCTTATCAGCTCCATGTGTCCACTTGAATTCCTTTTTATCTCCCCTCATTGTCTTAGTCATAGCATTACAAATAGGATTGAAATTCTTTATAAAATTTCTATAAAAACTAGCCAAACCATGAAATGATCTTACCTCACCCACATTCTCAGGTGTAGGCCATTCCAAAATTTCTTTAACCTTCTCAGGATCCATCTTCAAACCATCAACTAAAATCACAAATCTCAAATACACAATCTCCTCTTGCATGAAAGAACACTTTTTCAGATTAATCAGCAACTTTTCCTCTTTCAACCTCTGCAATACTTGTCTAATATGCTCAAGATGTGCTTCCTTAGTCTTGTTGAATATCACAATATCATCCAAATAAACAATCAAAAACTTACCCAAGAATCTTTTTATAATTTCATTCATCAACCTCATGAAAGTACTAGATGCATTAGTCAAACCAAAAGGCATAACCAACCATTCATACAAACCATCTTTGGTCTTGAAAGCAGTCTTCCATTCATCACCTTCTCTAATTTTGATATGATGATAGTCACTCTTCAAATCAATCTTGGTAAAATACTTTTCTCTGCTCAAACAATCCATTATGTCATCCATCCTTGGCATAGGAAACCTATATTTCACTATGATCTTGTTAATAGTTCTAGAATTAGTACACATTCTCCATTCTCCATTCTTTTTAGGTGCTAATATAATAGGTACAACACATGCACTCAAGCTTTCTCTGATCAAACCTTTCTGCAACAACTCATGCACTTGTTTTTTAAGTTCTTCATTCTCTAAAGGTGTTAATCTATATGGTGCTTTGTTTGGAAAACTAGCTCTAGGAATCAGATCTATACAATGACTTATACTTCTTACTGGAGGTAAACCATCAGGAATATCATCAGCAATAATGTCTTTATACTCATTTAGCAATTTTTCAATTTCTGCTATCACTTTGTCATTACCAACTTCTACTACTTGGTCATTACTACCAACACTTGCTCCTCTAGGAACTATGGCAAAAAAAACTTGATTCTTCTTCACTTGCTTTTCAAATTGTTTCCCATTAACCATGAAATTTTTTATTATAGTGCAACTAACCTTATCTAGACTTTCAATCAAAGGCAACAATATTTGCTTCTTCCCATTCACCCAAAGAGTATATTGATTCAATCTTCCATCATGTACAACATATCTATCATATTGCTAAGGTCTACCCAAAAAAATATGACAACAATCCATGGGCATAATATCACACAAAACTTCATCAAAGCAATGCCCAATTTTAAACTTCACAAGGCATTGCTCACTTACCAATATCTTGTGCTCATTTTTGATCCATGAAACATGATAAGGTTTGGGATGTTTTAGCCTCTATAATTGCAACTTTGTAACTAGATCTTCTGATGCCAAATTTGTAGAACTTCCATTGTCAATGATTACCTTGCAGCATTTTCCAGCCATCTTACATCTGGTTTTGAAAAGACTTCTCCTTAAAGTAGGTTCCTCATCACTTCCCTTATTACATAAGGTTCTTCTCACCATCAGATTTTCTCTAGCCTTAGGTCCACTTGGTGAACCCTCATCATCTCCTTGAATCACAACATTTCTATTACCTTGCCCACTTTCAGAGGATCTACATTCAAAAGATCTATATCCCTCTTTACCACATCTGAAACAATTACCATGAAATCCACCTCTAGAATAAGAAATACCTCTTCCTCGGTAAGAATTAGTGCCTCCTTGGTAAGAATTACTACTTTTCCATTCAGTCTTGCTTTTATCTTCATTCTTCCATTTGGATTTTCCTTTATCTTGTACAAAATTATCAGATCTGCCACCTTCACCATAAGATCTACCTCAGCCTCTCTGGAATCTACCACCTCTACTTCTCTATCTTTGTTCATGCTTCTTTATCAAGATCTCCTCAACTTTCAAGGCATATTGATATGCTTCTTCTACACTTTCCAACTTCACAAAACTTATTTCATCTTGTATTCTAGATCTCAATCCATTAATGTACCTTGAAATTTTCTCAACATCATCATCCACATGTCTAGATCTGATGTCCAATATATATAATTCCTCGGTATATTCTTTCACAATCATGTTGATTTGTTTCAAATTTTACATCTTTCTCAACAAGATAACTTGGTAATCAACAGGGAGGAATTTTTTCTTTACCTTGTTCACCATCTTTGGCCAATTTTTGATCTTCTCCTTTCCTCTCCTTTGTCTATCAATTTGCAAGTGCTCCCACCATAGTGATGCATGGCAGTTTATTCTAGTGACTACAATCTTCATCTTTCTATTATCAAGAGTGTTTTCATATTCAAAGAATTTCTTCATATCAAAGATCTAATCCAACACAACATTGGTATCCAATTTTCTATCATAAGGAACAACTTCTACAATAGGCTTTGAATTTTCCCTAGACAACACTCGCAACAATCTTTCCTCATCTTGATCTTCTTTAGGTTATAGATTATGGTTTGGTGCTACTGCTTCATCATCACTTACATCATGAAGATGTGCTCCTCTCCTTTGGGTTGTCTCCATAGCATCTAATCTAGCTACAATTTGTCTGAACTGATCCAATATAACATCATCAACATTTCTTCTACCAGAAACTATCTTTACAAATCAAGTTCCTACAAAATCGTAATCCTCTGTAAGTTATAGGTCAAATGCATAGATCTGCAACCCTATAACCAAATTTGAATCAGGGTTCTACATGATCCAATCTACATAAGGATGAACCTCAAGCTGTGATACCACTTGACGCAGGCAAGAGATGAATAACTAGGGCCAAAGGCTCACCCAACTATCCAAACCACCCTGCAAGAGTTAACAGAATAAAAGAAAACACAAGGAACATCAACCAAAGTAGGAAGAAGAGAGAAATACTTTTATTGATTCATCAAAACATCTTCATACATGCCCAACTATAAGGCCTTCTGGGTTACAACCAATTACAAATACATTCACAATCAAAGATCCAACTACAAATTCACACTTTTAGTTCTACTCTCTAGAATTTTTTTTCTCCAAACTTGCCTAACTCTAATGCTAAACACTCTATATATACTTGACAAAATAGCTTATAGATCTTTCTATAACATTACATAATAGCAAGGCTAACTCAATAATTATCTAAACAAATCCCAAGAAAAGATCTTAATGTAAATATCGCGATCGAAATAAATCCTGCAAGTTAGCTCATAGAAATCATGTCCAAATACTGGCACGTGACATAAACAAGAAAATTTGGCACATGAAGGGTCACTTGGCATACACTGGGTAACTTAGCACATGAAGAGTCACTCGGCATACACTAGGTAACTCAACATCCACTAAGTGATATAGTAACTCAGCTCCAACTGAGTGCTACAGTAACTCGAGTCCCAGTAAGTGCTACAGTAACTCAGCTCCCACTAAGTGCTACAGTAACTCAGCTCCCACTGAGTGCTACAAATACTCCACTTGGCTCCAACTGAGTGCTACAGTAACTTGGCTCCAATTGAGTGCTACAATAACTCAACACATGAAGGAATTGCTAGGCACATGAAGTATTTTCTAGGCACATGAAGGAATTGCTAGGCACCGACTTGTAGAATGAACAAAAATGAGTAGGATAACAAGACAACCTAGGATGCTTCTGCATCATATTCTTCTCTATCTATTCTATTTCTTCATTCATTGGTTCAATCCAACTTTCATTATCCAAAGCATCTTTAACATTTCTAGGTCCAAATTCAACAAGTAAACATGTACCTTTCAATTTGCTTCTTGTCATTCTTCCATCTGATTTGTCTCCAATGATCTGATCATGTACATGATGCCTTCTGACATATCTTGCTAACACAAGTTCTTTGGATTTGGAATGAGTATCACAAATTTCATCATGAATTTCAATATTTAGCTCAGGTCCCACTACCTGTGACTTGGGTCCATCAGACACAGTTTTCTCTAGCTCAGTAGCCTTTGACTCAGGTCCTTCAGATTGTGACTTGGGTTGCATTGTCTGCAACTCAGTAATAGTTGGAGATTTTGGAGACTTGAGACCCCTTTTCTTAGATATATTTGGCAGGGTATTAGGTTCATAGTAAAAAAATCTTCTATAATCCTCTAGCTCTTTGTTGCTTTCTTCTTCACTCTTTTTTGCAAACTCATCAATTCTCACATGTGCACTTTCTATGATTTTATGAGTAGATAGATTAAAACATTTGTATGCTTTACTTCTGCAAGAGTATCCTAGAAATATGCCTTCATCACCTTTGACATCAAATTTGCCTTTTCTAAATTCTTTCAAGATAAAAAATTTGCTACCAAATTCTTTCAATTAATTTACATTAGGTTTGTAGCCATACCATAGTTCATAAGGAGTTTGATTTGAGTCTTTCTTCACCTATACTCTATTCAAGGTATGAACTGCAGTGCTGATTACTTCCTTCTAGTATTTGATTGCAACATTATTTTCTATCATCAATATTCTTGCACAATCTATGATGGATTTGTTCCTTCTTTTAGCTATACCATTCTGCCAAGGTGTATTAGGGGCTAATACTTATCTTTTAATTCCTTTTTCAATACAAAATTCATTGAATTCATTGGAGATGAATTCACCACCTTTATCTGATCTCAAACATTTCAATTTCTTTCCAGTTTCTTTTTCTACTCTTGCCAAATACCATTTGAATTTTTGAAAAGCTTCTAATTTTTCTTTTAGATACATTACAGTCATCATTCTAGAATAGTCATCAATAAAAATAATGAAAAACATATCTCCACTATAACTCTCTATTCCAATAGGTTCATATAAGTTTGTATGCACAAGCTCTAATACTTCTTCAGAATGATAGTTTTTTCTTTTTGAAATTAGTCTTTCCCATCTTACCAATTTAGCAATTTTTGCATAGACCCATATCAAGTTTCTTCAAGTTAGGAATACCTCTTACTCTTTCATGTTTACTTATCTTAACTAGATTATCAAAGTTTACATGACATAATCTTTTGTGCCATAACCAACTTTCTTCTAATTGAGCAATAAAACATGAACTTTCATTAAGATCAAGATAAAATAGATTACCTTTTGTTTGCTTGCCAGATCCAACCAGATTTTCTTTTCCATCTAACCATTTGGCCTTGCCATCCATGAATTCTACCTTGAATCCAATGTTATTCAACTGTGCCACACTCACTAGATTATGCTTTAATCCTTCAACCCAATAAGCATTATCTGTATGCAAGTTTATTAGTCAAAGAGATACATCCTCTTCCTTTTATGTTACAAGGTTCATTGTTTCCAAATCTCACACTACCACCATCATAATATTCCATGTGCTCAAATTTTGTTTTGTCTCCAGTCATATGATGTGAGCAGCCACTGTTAATAATCCAAGTATCATTTTTGCTAACATGAGAGATAAGTGCCATCTTATCTCATTCATCATCAGATTCATCTTTTACAACAATATATACCATTTCATCTTCATTGTTATCAAAATCTTTATCCATAAAAAAAGATTTCTTACCTTATCCTTGTAGTTCTTGAATTCCTTCTTGCCTTTGTACTTATTGCTTTTCTTCTCATCCTTGTCTTCTCTATTTGGACACCTAGCAACAATGTGACCAATTTCTTCACAAGAAAATAAGATTAGAGGAACTAAGAGGGAAGGTGTAAATCAATTACTACAAAAATAAATCCCAGATCCCTTAGACATCAATACAAAACAATTTTGTGAAAGCTTAATTTTGCTGATGCTCGACAAACAAAGAAACATTGTAACTTGGTAAATACTAAATATGCTCGGTAAACACTTATCATGAAAATCTTAAGATGTTATTTGTAATTAATTATTACTTTAACTTATTTGCAAACACATAAAATAAAATGGCATGAACACATTTTACACCAAGATTTAATGTGGAAATCCAATTTGGGAAAAACCACCAATTGCAACTAGTTATTGATTTTTACTCTTGTAAAGTGAGCCCTATTAAGAGTGAACCCTGTTAAAGGTTAAAAAACACACTATTAGTTGTGACACTATTAGAGGATTTAATCACCTTGTTAGGAGTGGCATTGTTAGAGGTCTTTAGACAATTCAATAATACTGCCACCTTGTTAGAGGATTTACAAATAGTTGTTAACTCAACTCTGTTAAGAGATTTAAATCACTGCTACAATGGTGGAAAACACACACTTTCTTGGATTCAATGACACACCGTACTCCTTGCACTTGATGAATACTTACCTTAGATGACCAAAGTGATTTTCCACATTCTTGGAGTATAATGTTATGTCATCTAGGTAGACTAGCAAAAACTTCTTGATCATACTCTTGAAGCCCATCTCCATTGCCTTTTGGAAGGTAACACTTGCATTGGTTAGTCCAAAAGGCATCTTGCTATAGGCATAAGTGCCTTATTTAGTAGTGAAAGTAGTCTTGTATCTATAAACTCTTGGACTAACACTTGGTTATACCCTGAAAACCCATCTAAGAATGAAAATCTTTCAGAACCACTGACCTTGGACAAGATTTGTTCCATGGAAGGGAGGGGGTGATGATCCTTAAGAGAAGCGCTATTCAGGTCTTTGAAATCTACACATAATCTAATTTCTCCACTCTTCTTCCCAATAGTAACAAGGTTGACTACCCAAGAGAAATGTTTAATAGGAAAAATAATATTAGCCTCTATTAGCTTGGATAGATCTTTTCTCATCATAGGCTCAATATTAGGGTTGACTGGTCTCTGCTTTTGCCTAACAAGTTTTGCATCACTACTCAAATCTATGGTATGTTGAGAAAAACTTGGGTCAAAACCCTTTAAATCATCATATGTCTATACAAATATATCATTGAATTCTTGACATAAATGAACAAAATTTTCTTGTTCAACTTCAGAGCATACCTTTCTCAAATTGAGAGTCTTCCCATTAGCAATGGCAACTGGTATGTGATCATATTTACTTGCAGCCAAGTTTGAGCCTTTGCCCCTTCCTTGATCATCAAGATTGGAGATACTCTTGAAAGTAATTAGACCTTTGGGCAACTTGTTGGAACTGAGATTCATGATCTGGTCACCATATTGGCTTTGTAGCCTGGACTGATTTCTCTCATAGAATTCTACTTCACATTGTAGGAAGTTGAAAATATGTACATTAAAGTCAAATGCCTTCCAATTGGTGTGGTTCTCTAGAACAATAGGTCTTATAACCAATCTGATGTGTTGTTATTTGTTATCCTCAACATGCTCTGGTACATCATAATGAGCACCTATTGCTACAAGTCTATCAACATGTTTTTTTCTCCTCTAGGGACACTTTGGATATTGAATGCCTGAAAACCCTCAAGAAAATCTCAAACCTTGTGCTTATGTGCTTTGATTAGATTATTCTTAGTGATATCCTGGCTCCTTACTTGATTAACAACTAGTTCACTATCTCCAAAGACCCTTAGAGCTTTGATTCCCCTCTTGCCTTGAATCAATGCTTCATATTCTACTATGTTGTTGGTGCAACTAAATTGGAGTTTGTAAGAGAAGTAAAACTTTTCCAAACTAGGGGAGACAAGCATCACACTAGCCCCTGAGCCATTCTTATTTATTGAGCCATCAAAGAACATGCTCCATAATCCATCAATATTCTCTTGTGTTTTCATGAGACTAGGAATGGGAGTACCCTTCTCCAATATACAATATGTGCTAAGGCCTATCTTTAGGGCTTCTTGTGTTGGGTCAAATTGATAAGCAGTGGCCCATTCATCCAAGAGATAATCATGCACCTTTGTTAAGGAAGTAGCATGATCACATGTTATTTGTTTCTCATCCTCCTCCCTAATTGTACAATTCATATTTATAACACTTGGAGTATAAGTCTTTATGTGATTAAGGGCTAGATGTTCTACCTTTAAGGAAGCTCTTGTTCCATATCTTGTTCTAAAGAATATATAGGACCAATCTGCTGCAATATGACCTCCAATTTGTGCAGTGAAATCCCTAAAAAGATAGATGGAAAAGTATGGCTCAACCTTAGCTACTGATAGATCTTGAGTGATAGTGCAACTAGGGCATGCATGCAAGGCCATTTCCACATCTTTTAGGATCCCTATAGTTTTGATAGAGCTACCATCTAACTGAAGGACATCCCTAACTATGGGTTCGTACTTAATGCCAAGGAGATCAACTACACTTCTAGATATTATAGAGCTACTAGCCCTTGAATCAATCATGCAATTATGGACTAGCTTATCTCTTATGATCAAAGAGACATAAAAAGGATGAGGTCTATTTCTCTTACTTATTTCTCCTTCTTTTGTTGGTTACACTAGGCTTGTTTCATTTTTCTCTCTAGGTGGTTGATCTTTTACCTTTATGTTCTCTAATTCCTGCTGCAACAGTTTCCTCTGTGATGGCATGAAGTTAATAGCATCCCATATAGAGATATTGATCATGGCCTTCTTCATTTGATCTAACATGTTAAGGGGAGTACTGATTGCCTTGCTTGGAACTTGGGGGGCTATGGGGATTGATGATTAAAATTTAGTAGCTTGGGTTCAATGCAACCTTTGCTGCTTATATTTTGCTTCTGCTGAGAGGTAACATTGGATTGTACATTCATTACTAGCACATGAGGAGAAACACCTAAATTTGAAGCTTCATTTGATGGAGGAGGGATGGCATCTTCAATAGATCTTATTTTGTTTATGGTATTATGAGCTATGACATCATGATTAGCATGACAATGTTCTTCTTGTTGATGGTTCATGAAAGAACAATCACCCTATTACTATAGATGAGAAGAATCAATGGATTGACCAACACTATATTGTTGTCCTATTTCTTGGTCTTGTATAGCTAGTGCTAAGAAAGATTTTTCCTTTTGGCACATAGAAAAACCATATGAATAATTACAAGAAGTACAAAAGTCTTGATCTTGAGCAAGATCATTCTGAGGGACTAAAGCCTTGTTTGGGTTTGTATTTGCATTTGTAGTAGGGATATTACTAGTAGGCCTATTCTAATTGTGTGGGGCATAACTTTGATTTTGATTTAGAGGCCTATTATGTATGGGACCTTGATACTGAAGTTGAGGAGGCTTATTGCTTTGAGCTTGTTGTCTTTCTAGGGTCACCACCTTGTTGCTCATCATCCGTATCACTGAGAAGCTATCCTCTAGCTTCTTCTCTTGACCCTACAACTTCTTGTCTATATTTTGCATCATAGACTGCATCATATCTTTAATTTCATCTATCCCATTCAAAGATGTGGAAACTGAAGGGACAATAGCAAGAGGTTGACTTGTATAAGTGGTAGGAATGGGGGCTACAATAGGTTGATGATTAGGCATGTCAAGAAAGAAAGGCATTGGAGACCTTGGAGCTAATCTCCCTCCTTGTATCAAGATATTTTCTGCCCTTATAGTGATCTCATAGGTAGCTGGCAAGGTATCTCCTCCCATGGATTATAAAGTGGTAGCAATATCACTATTAAAGGCTTTGAGGTAATACATGAAAGCATTACCAGGGGAAGGCTTTACTGCAGTGGGTATTCTATCCCATGTCTTCTAAAATCTATAATTGAAATCTATCATATATTCATGAGGTGCTCTTTTAATAGTTGTTAGCTGCTCTAAAAGTGATAAGTGACCACTCTTATCTTCAGAATGTTTACAAAGAACCGCTCCTAACCCATCCCAATTAGTAATAGAGTTGTGTGGTAAACCCCTATACCATTGTAAGGCCTTTCTATTTAGTGATGAGGCTAGCAATCTAACAAAGGCATCATCCTCTGTAATACCGTGTATATTATAGACATTTGAAATCTCTTGAATATGTTCTATAGGGGATATAGAAGTCTCACTAGTAAAATCAAGTATGCTTTTAAGGGCTAACACCGGGATATCATGTCTTTGAGCCATAAGGAGTGAACTTCCACTATTGAAGGTGAAAAAAGCATGGGCTCTAGGGAGGGCCATATGAAATAGTGATATGTTTAAATGGAAAGATGACACCCTAGGTTGTGATCAATCAATAGTAGGAGTAGAGAGAGATCTTGCAGTTGTATGTATTTCTTTTGTACTCCTAATTGGTGATAGAGAGAGTCTATTCTTTTTTCTTCTAGGACTTGAAAATGAAAGATTAGTATACTGAAAGTTACCTCTAGAAGATTCCCTTATATGAGCTTTAGGCACGAATCACAACAACTTTGGTCTAGAAACCAGAATGTAAAGTAGAATAGAGTTGCCAAGTACTTGTAAAACGAGCCTCTTGAAGGCTTGGAATACTAAGAGGAACACTATCTTCTCAGCATGTATTTGAATTTCTCTTCTTTGACATCACTAAACCAATAGACTGAAGAATGCTTCAATATGAGTCCCACTAGATGTGCCAAAAACTGTTGTCACAAAAACTTGCACCCTTGCCTAAAGTCTTACCTAAAGGAAACCTTGTGAAACATGGAAACAATTTCCAAGTTGTGGGAATTGAATAATGAGATTGAGTCTCTAGAGAAGGCCAACTTCCTTACTATCAGGGTGCATCTAACTACTTTCTTGAAGGGAAAAGGTTGAAGAAATGCATGAAAGAAAATTATCTAATCTAATCTAAAAGGTTGATACACCAAAATAGTTTGTTCAACCTTATCTCTTCCTTGCAATGCACTATTCATCAATATAATCTCAAGATACATTGATTCAACATTTGCATTAACTCAACAATCACATGTAGATTAGCAACCAAATGAGATGCTACAAGGAAGGAACTTCACTCTATAACATCCAAGAAGCAAAAGCAAATACTATAATGCAGGTTGAAGAATGAAAACAAAACATCAACAGAGGCAAGAAGGTTTTGCATTAATATTGATGAGAGAATAAGGTACAACAGAGAATTACATTCATTCATAGAAAAAGGAAATTAGAGTAATAGAGCATATAATACCACTGCTATAGAATTAGAGAAAATTGACCAACCCTTGGAAGAGTCACAAAACTTGCTTTTATAGTTCAAGCATAGCTGAGATAGCTTCTACCCTAAGGCTTAGCTCAACTACTGCCATTAAAGTTGTAGGGAAAAATTACTAAAAATTTGGGAAAATCTGATCTTGGTACACATCTATATGCAGAAAAATATATCTTTTATCAAACAGAGCCCAAAGAAGACAAAAATGATAGTCATTATCATTTTGGCTAGGTAGATGGATAACCAGGCAGTGAGAGGAATGCCCTTTACATCTACTAAGCATGGAGATCATAAAAAGGTAGTTGTAGATGATTAAAAAGATCTATTCATCATTAAAGAGCTACTTGCTTCCTTCTTGACATGCTAAATTAGATATATTAGCAAGTTAAACATATTCAACCTCCACCTTGTACCTTTCTTGATATTTCATTGGTTGAATACCCTTAATATTTTCTAGCTCAAAAAAGAAGAACACCCCTTTTGGTTAACTCAAGGACCTACGATCTTGCGATTATCAATGAAGTCAATCCCTCGTATCATCTTCAGCCTAGAATCTTAGTTCTACAATCCTACAATTGTCAACATATCTCATAGTCGAAGGTGCCTTTTATAATCTCTACAATCTTATGATCACAACTTATCATGACATCAAGTCATCCTTCATCCTTCACGATCTTATGATACACCACAACTTCATAGCTTTATAAAGCACTGAACCTACCCGTGAGATCTTACAATCTACTATTTGTCATATGGTCACAGTCCCTTTCTCTCTTGCTTTATGATCTCACGATATCATGACCACATGAAAACACCCTTGGCAAAGGGTCATGGGACCATCAATCTTCCTTTACAATGTTAAGAGCATGGTAAATTTTGACCTTACAATCTCACAATCATAGTCTATCATAACATCAACAGCATCAACTTTAATCCTCATGATCCTATGATTGTGATCAGCTAACCCTTGTCATGTCTTCAATAGTCTCATATTTTACCCTTGCAATATCACAAACAAAAGCCTTGTCATAAGATTGAAAGATTGCATTCCTTGCTCCATGATTTCACGATGAAAACCTTGATTCAACTTTTACCTCTTCATTTGATGGATGACTACTTCAAAAATGACCCTTTACCTCTTCATGCCCCCTATGATCTCACCATCATATGATGATACAATCAACCTTGCTCGTAGCTTTGGGAGACTAGAAAATCACCCCTAAGATCTTATGATCTACTGTTTAAATTAGCATCAAAACCCTTCAACATCTTAGCATTCATGTTCTTACAATCCTATGATTGCTTGATGCTATGACACCACAATGTCCTACTAACACCCTACCTTGTAAGGTCATAGCTCTCAACATTTTCCTCTATGATCCCTTGAACAACAACACATCGTTAAGATCAGAGACTTTCTTTGTTTTCCTTTTTGGTAGAATGCATGTCGATTGAGTGAGTTAACCTTAATTTGATGAATTAACCCTTAGAAACTTGCTCTTGCGATGCTATGACAATAGGAATTGAAAGATCAGGCCCACATAGACATGTATTGCATTGTCACTATCTCACTATGCTTAATAACCTTGCAACTCTGGCTAGCAACATAATGACAACCTTCGAGTTGTCCTCAATCTTATGGTGGAACAAAACAAACATATTATGAACTATGATGGGCCTGCTGGGACATGTGTCCTTACGTTGTATTCTCACTTTGGTTAAAAACCTTGCAACTTAAAAATGCGAGAATACAAAAATCATTGATCTTCCCAGATTTGACAATTAAGAAAATGCATACCTTTCTCATGTTGATAACCAATGAAAACATGCTAGCTAGAAACTTACATAGTCAACACTCCTTTTTGATACTTCGTATTATGAACAAGGCCCGTTGCGACACATGTCAACTCGTTGTATTATTGCTTTGGTTAAATGCCATGCATCTTGAAAATGCAAGAAAGTGACAACCCTAGACTTCCATCATTTGATGGTTGGGAGAAAAAATTTGCATTATAGAATTAGATCGGCCCATTAGGATAGGTGTCTCTTTTTCATTATGTCACATAGATTAAAACTCTTTCATCTTTCCATAATGACAAAGAAACAACCATAGATCCTCTAAGATTTGATTGTCAAGAAGATGCATTATCTTTCATTGCCTAGAACCAGAAAAGGACTTGCAAGATAGGTGTTTGATGCTCACATCCTCGTAACATGCAACTAGGGTTTGGCATTTAACTCCACAATAATGTGAACAAAGGGTTTTACAGCTTCATGACACTTACCATAGTTATCTCTTAACCCTTTTTGACTATGTGAACAAGGAAACTTTTACAAGATCACGACTTGGATTTCTCACCATATAACATAAAATATGAAGGGTATGGTTAAGACTTAGGGATATAAAAAGGTCAAAGCTTACATATTAATTAGACTTGCATGGAAATTTAATTTTCAATAAGTCAAACTTCACCATTGGACATGTCTGCCACCCTAAAATTCAAAGTTTAGTGTGGAGAGGAGGGGGGGGCGCAAAATGGTTAACACAACTTAAAACATCAACTCTGAAAAAATTGTATTCTACTATAACTCGAGAAACACTTAGGCACTCGATTTACACTAGCAAATGTTTAACTCAGTAACTACTAAGCATTTAGATGTTTAGATGTTTAATGTGATTAAGATTAATTATCTTAGTTGCATACACATAAAAGAAATATCATGAACACAAGTGACACCAAGATTTAACGTGGAAACCCAATTTGGGAAAAACCACCAATTGTAACTAGTTACTATTTTTCACTCATTTGAAGTGAGCCCTATTAGGAGCCAACCCTGTTAAAGGTTACAAAACACATTGTTAGATGTGTCCTTGTTAAAGTATTTAATCACCCTATTAGGAGTGGCCTTGTTAGAGGTCTTCAAGAAACTTCAAGTAGAAATGCCACCTTGTTAGAGGATTTACAAATAATTTTTAAGCCAAATTTGTTAAGAGATTTAGTTCACTACTATAATGGTTAGAGAGTAACAATAATATGACTTGATTGCTGATGCAAACTTATCTTTTTTGATTTTAGATCTCAATTCTAGCTTGAATACTTGATCCTTCTTGATCAAATGTATCTTTACAGCTCCACAAGGATATTATGCTTATCCTTCCAATTCACTTCCTCTAAGCATCTTCTTTTCTTCACACACTTATTCTACCTCAATTCCTGAAATTGACCTTATATTTATATTTTACACATTATCAAGTCAGTTTAAATACAACTTAAAACAATTTATATTCATCTCCTCAGTCGGCTAAAACCATCAAATAAATCCATTAAACTCAATATGCCAAAATAAGAAAATCCTTTGTTAGCCGACCCTTCTCGGTAGACACTAACCAAAATAGATTTTCCTTCATTAACCAAGTGAGCTTGGTTAACACTAGTTTTCATGTCAACTTTTATTTATCTCTCGATTGAACTTAGTAGACACTGTCTTCTATAAATTCTCTCTGGTAACTGAGTGAGCTCAGTCAATACTGGTTACCTTCCAAATTTCCTTTGTCTCTCAAGTGAACTTGGTAGACACAACCATCTGAACTTGACAAACACTAGAATGCTTGGTAGACACAGAGAACTATCTTCATCATGTGAGTGAGCTTGATAGACACTGACTAGTGAATGTATGACATTTTGTGTAACATTAAAGACAATACACACTTGATCAATTATTTTCAATAATCTCCCTTTTTGGCATTGATGGCAACACAACATGTCATAATACAATGAAATTATAGAGAAAAATAAAGTAAGAAAAATATCCTTAGTTTCATTTTGATTCTCATCCATTAGAACTCCCTCTGTCAGTGTGAACTCCCTTTGACTTTAGTCTTCTCCCTCTATCAACAAACTCTCTCTCTTTGATATCAGACCAAGTTCTTCAAACAACTTCAACTTTTCTCCTTGTTTGACATCTTCATATGACATCAAAACTCTCTCCTATCAAAATCTTCATAGAATTATGACATCAAAACTCTCTCCCTCTTTGACATCCTATGCCAAAGACCATGAAAAATGTAGTTTCCAATGTACCTTAAGTATTGATTCATATGCAATCTGCCCTTTCATTACTACATCAACTGGACTGATCTTCAACATGCTTTGGTTGATGCATCACTAAATGTTATTTAGTGAACTTCAAATAGAGGAATGACCCCTAGCTTACCTCTTAGATACAAAAATTCATCCTTAGGTAATGGCTTTGTGAATATGTCTATAATCTATTCTTTATTTTTCACATATTCCAACCTTACTTCCTTGTCTTGCACCAATTCTCTCAGAAAGTGATATTTTATTACAATGTGTTTGGTCTTGGTATGCATCATAGGATTCTTTGATATGTTGATTGCACTAGTATTATCATTGAAGATAACCACTGGATCCTTGATTTCTACCTTCATACTTGCCAATAGTTGCTTGAACCAAACAATATTAGAACAATTGACTTCTGCTACAACATATTCTTCCTCTACTGTTGACCGAGAGATGCAATTCTACTTTTTGCTTGTTGAAGAGACTAGTATTTTACCAAAAAAGAATGCCCCACCACTGGTGCTCTTCCTGCCATCAATTCTTCCTTCCCAATTAACATCATTGAAGGCTTTTAAATATAAGTTGCATCCTTTCTTGTATTATAGACCATAATCTTTAGTACCCTTTAGATACCTCATGATTCTCTTGATTGCCATCATATGATTTTCTTTGGGATTAGCTGAAAATTTTGCCACCATACCAACTCCAAGAGCAATGTTAGGCCTAGTATGCACAACATACTATAGTTTTCCAATCATAGATTTGTATGTGGTTTGATCTACCTCCTTGGAATCATCATTTTGGAAAGCTTATGTCTAGTAGACATAGGTGTTCCAATTGGTCTTGAATCCTCCATTCCAAATTTCTTTAGTATCTCCTTTATATACTTAGATTGAGTAATGTAGATACCATCTTTCTTCTATTAAATCTGTTGGGCAACAAATAATTGATTTCTTCAAACACTGACATCTCAAATTCCTTGCTCATTTCTTTAGAAAAATATTTACCTACGTCATCATAACCAGTAAACAATATATTAGATCCACAAAATTTTTTGCTAGTAATATCTCCTTCTCTGGTCCTTCTTTGATGTATAGACTACTATTATCATTTGTCCTTTGAAAACCAATCTTCATCAAATAACTATGAAATCTTTCATACCAAGCTTTGGGAGCTTGTTTGAGACCATATAATGCTTTGTACAGTTTATAGACCATATCCTTTTCGCTAGGATCTACAAAACCTTTAGGTTGCTCTATGTAGACTTCCTCTTCTATAATTCCATTCAAGAATGTAGATTTTACATCCATCTGATACATTTAAAAACCTTTATGTACTGCACATGCAAGTAAAGTCCTAATACCTTCTAATCTTGCATCCGAAGAAAAAGTTTCACCATAGTCAATACCTTCCTCTTGAGAATAACCTTTGCAAACTAACCTTGCTTTGTTTCTTAAAACTTCTCCATCTTCATTCAACTTGTTTCTAAATACCCACTTTGTGCCAATTACATTTTTATCCTTGGGTCTAGGAACAAGAGTCTAACTTTTATTCCTTTTAATCTATTCAATCTCTTCATTCATTGCTTCAATCCAAATTTCATTATCCAAATCATTTTAAATATTTCTAGGCTCAAATTCAGTAAGAAAACATGTACCTTTCAGTTTGTTTCTTATTATTGTACCTTCTAATTTGTCTCCAATGTTTTACTTGGGTGCATGGTGCCTTCTGACATATCTTTCTAGTAGGTACTTTGGAGTTTGAGCTTGTTCCACTTGCCTCACCATGATCTTTTGCATCATCCTTGGGTCTCACTTTCTGTGATTTTGGTCCTTCAGATTCTGACTCGAGTTGCATTGGCTGCAACTCGGTAGCCTTTGACTATGACTCAAGTCCTTCAGATTGTGACTCGGGTTGTATTGGCTGCAATTCAAGTGCTTCTAGAGATTTTGGGGACTTGGGAGGTGAAGTCTACTAACTTCAAATTGGATTAGGCAATGTATTAGGTTCAAAGTAAAAAAACCCTCTATAATCTTTAGGTTTTGTGTTGCTCTATTCTTCACTCTTTTCTACAAACTCTTCAATCTTCACATGTGCACTTTCTATGATTTTATGAGTAGTCATATTCAAACACTTATATGCTTTACTTCTACAGGAGTACCCTAGGAATATGCCTTCATCACTTTTGACATCAAATTTACCTTTCCTAGACTCCTTCAAGATATAACATTTGCTACCAAATACCTTTAGGTAACTTACATTGGGTTTATAACCATGTTCATAAGGTG
This sequence comes from Cupressus sempervirens, assembly GCA_028749045.1. Classification (NCBI taxonomy): domain Eukaryota; kingdom Viridiplantae; phylum Streptophyta; class Pinopsida; order Cupressales; family Cupressaceae; genus Cupressus; species Cupressus sempervirens. The sequence goes on from CM053792.1 coordinate 896,868,457, forward strand.
TTTGATTTGAGTCTTTCTTCAGCTGTACTCTATTTAAGGTATGAATTGTTGTACTAATTTCTTCCTTCTAGTATTTGGTTGCAACATTCTTTTCTATCATCAGGGTTCTTACACAATCCATGATAGATCCATTCCTTCTTTCTGCTATACCATCCTGCTGAGGTGTTCCAAGGGCTGATACTTGTCTTTTGATACCTCTTTCAGTGCATAATTTATTGAATTCATTTGAGATGAATTCACCTCCTTTATTTGACCTTAGACATTTTAATTTCTTTCCTGTCTCTTTCTCAACTCTAGCCAGGTACCACTTGAACTTTTGAAAAGATTCAGACTTATCTTTCAAATACATTACAATCATTATTCTAGAATAATCATCAACAAATAAAATGAAATACTTATCTCCATTGTAGCTCTCTATGCCAATAGGTCCATAGAGGTCTATATAAACTAGCTCCAAGACTTCTTCTGAATGACAATTTTTTCTTTTGAAACTAGTCTTTCCCATCTTTCCAATTTGACAATTTTTGCACAAATCCATATCAGGCTTTCTTAGACTAGGAATACCTCTTACTCTTTTGTTTTTGCATATCTTGACCAGGTTATCAAAGTTCACATGACACAACCTTTTATGCCATAACCAACTTTCTTCTACTTGAGCAATGAAACATGAACTTTCACTGAGATCTAGGTAGAATAAGTTACCTTTTGTTTGATTACAAGACATAGGTAAAATAAGTTACGTCTGAGTTTATTGGTTAGTGAAATGAAACCTTTTCCTTTTATGCAACAAGGTTCATTATTTCTAAATCTAACACTTCCACCATTATAGTGTTCCATATGTTCAAACTTTGATTTATCATTAGTCATATGGTGAGAACAACCACTATCAATAATCCATGCATCATTCTTGCTAATATGATAAATAAGTGCTATCTTATCTGACTCATCATTTGATTCATCTTTTACAACAATATAGACCATTTCATTGTTTCCACTACTATCAGAATCTTTAGCCATAAAACATGACTTCTTACCTTTATCCTTGTAGTCCTTGTAGCTTTTGAATTCCTTCTTGCCTTTGTATATTTTGCCTTTCTTTTCATCTTTGCTTTCTCTGTTTGGACACCTTGTAACAATGTGATCAACTTCTTCACAAGAAAAATAGATTAGAGGAATTTTACCTTTGTACTTTCCTTTTCCTTTGGGGTATTTCCTTGCAAGTAGGGCTTCAATAACTTCAAGATCACCATTAGAACTTTCTTCCTCTTCTTCACTTTTAGATTGTTTTCCCTTTGATTTACGACCTTTCTTCTTGAGTGAAAGCTTGGCTTCAAATGCAGACTCAATGCCTTTGGAACTAGGAACATAGTTATCATAGTTATCCAAATCAAAGGTTGTCAATCTTCCCACTAGAGCATCTAGATTTATCTTATTATTTTGATCACATCTCATCTCTTAAATAGAAAATACTCTAATTTCATACATATGAAGAAGGGTTATGAGTACCTTGCTTACAACTATTTTATCATCAATGTCTCCTCTAGAGGCTTTGATTGCACTTACACTGGCTTTGATTCTTTCAACATATTTTGCAATGTTTTCATCCTCTCTCATTTTCATCTGATCAAAATAGCGTCTAAGACTTTCTACTTTGGCTCTCCTTACATTGTCATCACCTCCATAAAAATCTTTTAATTTGACCCACATTTCATAAGCAGTACCACAACCTTTGACCTCATCAAATTCAACATAGTTAAGTGAAGAATCAATGCCAATCATCATGATGTTATGATTTTTTTTTTCAGCAATTTCTTCTACTGTCAATGTTCCAGTAGGAGCCTTGTATTGATTTTTTAGATATTTCAAACTTGAATCACCGATGGTTGCCAAATGCAGCTTCATAAGTTCCTACCATGCTACAAAGTTATCTTTGTTCAACTTGGGAATCTCTCTTCTGTAAGACATCCTAATATTTAGCTTAGGTCCTTGAAACCTTCTCTACAAGCACCAAAAGTTATGATAGCAATTGTTGAAAATATAAGAGGAGTAACTGAGAGGGGAGGGGTGAATTACTTACTGCAAAAATAAATCCCAAATCACTTAGATGTCAACATAACTCAAAACATTAACTCTGATAAAATTATATTTTGCTATAATTTGAAAAACACACAGGCACTTGATTTACACTAGCAAATGTTGTAACTTGACAAGCACTGAAAATCAATTATAACTCAATAACTACTAAGCATTTAGATCTTTATGTTTAATGTGATTAACATTAATTAATTTAATTGCATACACGTAAAAGAAATAACATGAACACAAGTGACACCAAGATTTAATGTGAAAACCCAATTTGGGAAAAACCACCAATTACAACTAGTTACTATTTTTCACTCTTCTAAAGTGAGTCTTGTTAGGAGCCAACCCTGTTAAAGATTACAAAACACATTGTTAGGTGTGACCCTATTAAAGGATTTAATCACCTTGTTAGGAGTGGTCTTGTTAGATATCTTCAAGAAACTTCAAGTAGATATACCACCTTGTTAGAGAATTTACAAATAACTGTTAAGCCAACTCTGTTAAGAGATTTAGTTCACTGCTACAATGGTTAGAGAGTAACAATGATATGGCTTGATTTCTGATGAAAACTAATCTTTGCTGATTTCAAATCTCAATTTTGGCTTGAATACTTTCATCTATCCTTCTTGATCAAATGTATCTTTGTAGCTCCACAAGGATATTATGCTTATCCTTCCAATTCACTTCCTCTAAGCATCTTCTTTTCTTCACACACTTGTTCCACCTCAATTCCACAACTTGACCTTATATTTATATCTTATACATTGTCAAGACAAATTGAATAAAACTTAAAACAATTTATATTCATCTCCTCAGTTGGCTAAAACCATCAAATAAATCTATTAAACTCAATATGCCAAAATAAGAAAATCCTTTGTTAGCCGACCCTGCTTGGTAGACACTAACCAAAATAGATTTTTCTTCATTAACCAAGTGATCTCAGTTAACACTAGTTTTCATACCAACTTTTCTTTGTCTCCTGAGTGAACTCGGTAGACACTATCTTTTGCAAATTCTCTTTGGTAACTGAGTGAGCTCAGTTAACACTTGTTACCTTCCAACTTTCCTTTATCTCCCGAGTGAACTTAGTAGACACTACCATCTAAACTTGGCAAACACTAAAATGCTCAGAAGACACAAAGAACTATCTTCATTACCTGAGTGAGCTCGACAAACATTGATTGGTGAATGTATGCCATTTTTTTTTACATCAAAGACAATATATAATTGATCAATTATTTTTAACAATAGACATATATACGTATGTATATGTATGTATATGTATGTATATATGTAAATATGTGTGTGTGTGTGTGTGTGTGTGTGTGTGTGTGTATCTATATCTATATCTATATATATATGTATGTATGTATGTATATGTAAATATATATATGCATATTCATATGTATATCTATATGTGTATATATATATATATGTACATGTACACACACACACACATACATATCCATATACATGTATATGCATATTATATATGTACATGTACATACACACACACACACACACACACATCCATATACATGTATATGCATATTACAAAGAAACCTAAAATAAAACTATGAAACTTCTATCTAAAACCTTTCTAATGAGATAATGTGATATGAGCTCTTAATCAATGGGATGGAACCTAAATCTTGGAGGTAGGGGTGCATCACCCTTATCATGACTACAACCAAAGTTAGGATCCTCCATTATTGAATTCTCTTCCCAATCTTTCGACAAAAACACAAGAAAGAAAATAGGTTATTTCAATTGAACTCCACTATATAGGTTAAGGAAGCCTTATCCAATTTTCCAAATGCTCACTTAGCCTTTTGCAAAATCTGATATGTGGGTTGTGGGGAGATGTATTGACTTCTTATATGGGTGTTAGCCATGGTGGGAAAATGGAATGGGATGGGATGTGTGGAGAGGCATAAATTTTCTTGGTGTTAGAAGAGTATGTCTATATATCATTATCATTACAAGAGGGGGAGAAGAGGTTTTAGTTTTGTGGGGGGGCTATTAAAACCTCCTCTTATGATGTATCTCAAAATCCTTATAGAGAGAATGCATGTGTGTGTGAATATGTGTATTGTCAGTAATGATAGAAAGTAAGTGAATGTAAAATTAGGTTGCAGGGGAATAAAAAGGAGTTTTTGGGGCTGTAGCTAAGATTGATAAAGGATTATTTTGATTGCCCATTGTATATAAAGAGGAGAGAGCAAAGAGCCTACAGTGAGAACACTAGATCAAAACCATGAACAACAAGGAACTGCATTGTTTAGTTCCTGGTCATTTTTGACTGTTTATATTCTTACCCACCTTGGAAAAATCCCAACTATTTCTCATCAAATCCCATCTAGCTTTATAAATCAACATCCCACAAACTAGAATAAAAAAAATCATAATCATGGTCAGCGTGTAGATATAATAAATGAATATATAAATGCTATGGGAATAGGCATGTTGTATAGTTGAGCCAGGTGGTTACATTTTTACTAAAACTTAGTGCTGAATGAAGTCATCCTAAAAAGATTGGTGCTACAAATTGTGCTACTCAATTGCAACAAGGGCTACAGTATTCTTAGGGCATAATTGATGGTGTTTCTACACATTTTTTGCTGTTCCAAGTAGTTTTATTTTTAAATAAAATTAGGTTTCAAGCTAAGAATTTTTATTTTAAAATCACATAAATCAGGTTCAAACAATTTCAGTTTCAAATCACATAAATAACATTTCAAGAAATTTCATTTTCAAATCACATAAACTTGAAGCAATACATATCCTTACCTAGGTAGTGTTGCTGATGGGTTTACAACCTTCAATGGTACTCATATTTTCATGCTCGAATGAGAATCATACCTTTTGCATGCGATCTCGGGTGAAAATGATTTGGGTTTTGTCTTTTTTTTTAGTGATAGCCTATTATTGTCATAATTTTGATGGTTTACAAGATAAGTAGTTAGATGTTCACCAGTGTTGGGAATTTTTTTTTAAAAAAACACCAATTTCACAAAATATGCCCTTCCATTGAATATTAATGTTGGAAATTAGGGCCAAAGCTGGTAGTGATTAGTTTGGTGGGCACCCTTTCCTTGTTTTGGACCTGTGTACCATTTTTTATTCAACAATCTGGTCAAATCCCATAACATTTTCATATTATTTTTTTAATAAAAATGAATTTTATTTGGTTAATTTATGGAATCAACATTTGACTTAGTTGATTGTCTGTGTCTTGTGTATATTGTTGATGTGGAATTTTTTTTCAAAATGTTTCTCATTACAACTTCTCTACTACTCTATCTTTCTTTTTTAATTTAATTTTTTGTTTTGAATAGTTGTTTGGTTGTTGGTTCGTTATTTTGGCATGTCTTAAATATATTGTGATTATATTATTTTTTAAGCGCATGTAGGAGCGTGTTTAACCTTACACAACATTTTTTATTTTTAGATTCATAAGATTCTAGCTTAGACCACATGAAAATTTTTCTTATAATTTTTCTTATTATTTTACATTATGATGTAACAACCATACATTATGAGGTTGTCCATGCTATACATTAATGTCCATGACACAAATCTACTTGATCAATATTTACAAATTCTATATATGTCCAAATTTAGTTCTATATTAATTGCATCATATATTACCATCCATTTTTAAAAAAAATAGTTAAAGTTGCATATTGTATTTTGTTGTTTAATAGTCTCTTATTATTATAATGGAAGGGGAATTTACTATGTAGACACATTGAAAGGATTGAATTGTGAAAAGAAAAAACAACAAATGAAATGAATGAATAGAAAAGAGAAAATACAACACAAGGTTTATCCCAAATCACCACAAATGTGGCTACATCCATACTGAGCAAAGTATTGTATTATTTATGTAAAAGATTGAGTACAAATGCAGGAGCAACATATATAAAGGCTCCAATTATGTTACAAATAAAGAATCTTGTAAAGCCAAGAGTGTTAGAAAGTAAAGTCCACCAAGATAACTGAGGGGGGGTGGGGGTGGGGGTGGGGGTGGGGTGGTGCGTGAATCAATTATCCAACTATTATAACATTTATCAAACTTATTAAACCTTGACCATGTGAGAAATATAATCAACAAACATAAGAAGATACTTATACACAATAACACCAGATATGTTAACTGGGGAAAACCCTAGTGGGGATGGTACCCACAAAATGATGTACTAATATAAAAGATCTTTGGTAGAGGATGGACCATGTTAAGAGCCAATAAAATACATTCAGTATATATCAGTCCCTGTTAGGAGACTTTGAACCCCTTTTAGGAGAGTTCAATCCTGTTAGGAGTTGTAGAAGGCAGATGGACCCACTATCCAAATGGCTTCAGAAGCAAGATCACTAAACTCATTGTCCAACTAATCTTCATATTATTCCTTGTAGAATAATAGAAATGTATAACTTCTTCTCCATCCTCTAATTGGACCAAACCTCTTTTGATCTCGATACCAAATCACCAAATTTGCATCCAATAATCCCTTAGATCGCTTACTCACAATTACCAAATACTTCACGTATCACACTTGAATTACTTCAATCACACACTTCATAACAAGAAAAATATCCTTCCTTTATACCATATCCTCTAAATAATTCGGGGAGTTGGGCGTGATAATTCTGGTATATTCGATTTTTTTTTTTCTATATACAAGGGTTACCATAACTAATAACCTCATGGAAGCCCTGGCTATCTTGGTTGCAGTGGAACAATGCTGTCAACATGGCTAGAAAAGAATTATATGTGAGACTGACTTGCAGGTGGTTGTGAATTTGTTGAGTAGAAGGAACCTTGTGCATGTGGATTGGCAATTGGCTCTAGTAATTCAGCAGATCATTCAGTTATGCAATTCTTTGGATTTTGTGTCTTTTATGCATATCCCTCATGAGTGGAATGGTGTGGTTGATTGTCTGGCTAAATGGGCCTCTGAGCATGGGCCGGATTGGAACATTATCGATCACAGGATGCTTTCCCTTGATTTATCTTAGATGCTAATTCAACTTGTGGATCAGGATAAAGCTTTGTAGTTCTCTTTGTTTCTTGTGTTGTTCTGCTCTCTTTGGTATTCAATAAATTTTTATCCCTTATTTAGTTCATATAATAACACACATAAGATTCATCCTTAAACGTGCATGATTCATTCTCACAAAAATATATATTATTTTGTAAGAACCATGCACAAAATCACTTATTAATATCGGTCATAATCGAATTGATATCAAATGAACTAAACGAATTTGTCTTTTTATTTAATTTCCACGATCATTTATGAACACATTTAATTTGCATATCCCAATTAATACCCAAATCTAGTTTTGTTTAAAATGGCTCATTGACTAATTTACCGTAGGCTACTATTTAGGTAAGGAAACCAATCTACATGAATACTGGTTCGTATAAAACTCAAAATATGTTTCATAAAATCCATGGCGCCTAAAAGGTTATCAGTATGACGTAGTCACTGCACATTATCAACTTACGCTGAAATTTGATGGCCAGTTCGATGGGACGGATATCTTTACAGAGTTGAATGGGACATTTCATAGATGTAATCAACAACATATTTACCATCTTGAGTAACAATTTAATTTGGACCTTTCCATCCGCCTTTTATCTTGCAATAATCGCCGAAGAAATTGGGTGTTGAGTTGTACCGAGCTTAATGAAAACTTGACAAATTTGTCGTTCTTTTCAACGCCAATATTTAACACTCATTAAGTGAAGATCAGAAAATGTCAGTGGAGGCTTTATATATCAAGCTTTGTTAACTGTGGCGTTCATAATTTAAGTATAGATAAAAATTGATTGAGGAAAAAGATTTAGTTTGATGGAGCTGAGTGTGGAAACATCGTTGGTAGACAGTAATGCAGAGGACGAGGCGGTGAGTCCGTTCAGTCGGACATTTTGTACTCCATTACTTTCATTATGCGTCCAGGCCATATTTGAGCTTGAAGAAGCCTTTGATGTCTCTAGCGCCAAGCAAGCCATTGAGAGTATTCTTCTGCCAAGCAACCCACGGTTTTGTAGAAAGATGGTCCGTAGCTTTTCTTTACATAACACTTTATAATTCTATTCTGTCATGACTTGATTTTTATCGGCACGTGATGGTTCTCTCTTTTATATTAAAAATAGCTCCTCCTAATAAATAAATGCCAATATCATCACATGGTTAAAAAATTGGTAGATACAGTTACACTTGAAAGATCTAAACATGATATATTAAAAGAACAAAAGTACTATGGATAAGCAGTGGGTTAAGTAGAATTTAATATATTCATAATACTTTTATAATAATATGCTTTATAGAATATAGTTCAAATAAAATAGATCTTAAATATTAATAGGACTCATCTTGTATTCTCGAACCTCCACTTTATTATTATCCTGGCCTCTATTTAGAATGTTCATTTTCTTCTATTAATAGATCAAATATAAGAGTAAATAGAATCTATTTCAAGAAATCTAACTAGATACTTGAAATACGAGTAAATAGAATCTACTTCAAGAATCTAACTAGACACTTGGAGAAGAAGTAGCTAGGCTACATTATATGCAATACATCAGTGAGTTTTAGAATATCTAGAATACTTTTTATGTTAATATACTTGTCATAACCATAGTTCAAATATAATAGATCAAATAACTAAACTGAATTATTTACAGGGCTGTATTGTTCACTTGTTTTTTGATCTGCCCATATTTGATGAATGATTTCATCTGTTCAAGTTGTGCATATTTCTTCTTTACACATGGAATCATACTTTAAAAGTCTATCAGTTTGGCTGCTGGCATTAACAAATTTTGTATTTGTTTTATATTTAGAATTTGTCACATGTTTTGTCAATTGGAACAGAAAAAACAAGAAAATCTGACACTCAAATTTCAATTCTGCGTATAAATTGAAGATTAATTTTTCTTTAGAATTTATTCCTACCAATTCTGGTTAAATTCCAAACCCAAATGGACCGCAAGAGTTCTAAGAAAAAGCGAATTGGATCATAAATATTGAATCTATATTAATTTTGATGTTAAATGTTTTACAATTGTAGCTATAGTTCAACTACAATATATCCTAACCAAACCAAAAAAAATTCTTCAAACCAATTAACTTCTAAAATATTTGTTGAATAATTGTTTTTATTGATGTAATGGCAGACTGAGAATAGACATGGAGTTCTGCATTGGGTGGAAACTGAAGTAAACGTGGACGATCATGTAATTGTTCCAGAGTTTCCTCCGGGCCAAACTGAATATGATGAGTTTGTGAAAGAGTATATCAGTACTATACATTTAACCCCTCTTCCCAAGTGTAGGCCCATGTGGGCATTTCACATTCTCAACTACAATACAAGCAAGGCCAGATCCACATTAATCATAAACATGCACCATTCCTTAGGTGATGGCACTTCCCTCATGTCCCTTCTTCTCCACTGTGTCACCAGAGCAGATGATCCCAATCTCCCCGTTAACTTTCCTTCATTCATGAAATCTCCACCTCGCAAAAGGATTCCATACTATTCATCATCATGGGTTTCCATTGAATTTATGTATTTCATGCTCCATAGGCTATTGTTCATGCCTCTTCTTGTACTGTGGAACACTTTTTGTGATCTCATAAGTAGCTTCCTTAGAATTATATGGACGGATGATAGCAAGTTGCCCTTCCGTGGGCCTCCCGGTGTTGAAATGCTGCCCAAAGTCATATCCTCCGTAACCCTCCTCATGGAAGACGTCAAAAAGATAAAGAATTCCGTCGGAGGAGTAAAACTCTCATTTTATATCACTATACTATATGTTTAATCCTTCCAAACATTTGTTTTCATTATGGTAGGCTCATTTCGGTAAAATACTCTTGCAGACGGTTAATGATGTTGTAATGGGCGTTATATTCGCTGGATTTCAACGATACCTGGAGACAACTCTTTCTCATGGTGCGTGCAATGAATATTCATTATTTTAACTATATTAATTCTGACTAATGACGTATAATTAGTAATTATAATACATCTCTTTTGCAGGAGAAGCGGCAAAAGTCGGCAAGGAAATGGAGAAGTCAAGAGTAACGGGAATTGTATTCATGAACACAAGAGCACTGTCTGGATTGAAGGTACTCCACAATATCTCTCCATCTTTTTGGAAAAGAAATTTATATGAGAGTTTTGTAGTATGATATTATTTCAGCATCGGGGATGAACAATAGTATTCAGTCCATTTCTTGATTAAAATTAAATATTATCAGTATGCATTAATTGTTGATAATTAATAGAGAAATAATAAAATCATGTGGAATATGTCAAAGAAACATACCTCTAGAATAATTACAATGTTTCAAACACTTATTAAATTATCTTCAATGGATAAGAAAGATATATATTATAATAATAACAATCATTACTCTTATACTTATAGTCTAATTTTAATTGAAATATACATAGTCTTTTAAAAAATAGTACTTTTTCATAAGATAAATATTTTATTTGAGTAGTTGTCATTTTCAATGATTGTAAGATTTTTTAAATTTTATTTTAATTTTTTATAAAATATAAAGAAATGTTGAAACTTAATATTAATATCATGACTAAATCAAATTTTACATTCAAAAGAAATCATTGAAGTAAGATCTCATAACTATACATAATATTCTAACAAATATAAAAAATTATCATTAAAAAGTTATAAATTTCCTAATATATATTCCTCTAATAAAATTGTTGACTGATACCTACTTACTGTAGGTAGACAAATCTACTAATAAAAAAATTATATACGCAGGCACAAATGAATGACTATTGATAAATATTTTACTAGTTGATTGGTTGCAATTGGAATATGAGAAAACCTGCTTATATTGTGGAGTTCTGTAGGATATAAAAGAAATGATGAAACTTGGCAGTCAAGCACCATGGGGAAACTGCTTTGGGATGTTACAAATCCCTATGCCTATAAATAATGTAGATAGTCCATTAGGCTTCATACAAAGAGCTAAGCAAATCATAGATAGAAAGAAAATGTCACTCGAAGTCTTCATCACTAGAAAACTACTCAGTTATCTAGGCCCACGGGTATGTGGTTTATCCTGAGATTGATTTCATTACATTTGTAGGTTGAGAGAATTTTAGGTTGAATTAAAGCTTCTGCTATTAAATTTTGTAGGCATCTGCTACTGGCATGTATAACACTCTCGCAAACACAACATTAGCATTATCAAATATGATCGGCCCCATGGATAAGATAGCACTCAATCGAATTCCCATTAAGAGCATCTCTTTCTTGGTATCAGGGATTCCTCAAGTAAGTAGTTTAGAGGCCATTATAGAAAAAATTAACTTAAAATTATTCACCAAATACTTATCAGATATATGCTTACCACTTTTATTCTAATTATTAGTGTAAGAATGTGTGTATCTGCTACTTGAAGTTCATCTTTTAGGTTAGGAATATGATAATTCTAAACTCTATTTCCTATGGAAGATATTATTTGACATAACAAATTGTTTTGCTATACAAACTCTTCTTTTGACTGTGGTGAGCTACATGGGAAGTTTGAGGTTGGAAGTGATTGGCACCAAGGGTTATGTGAATATTGATGCTTTGGCCAAGTGTTTTACTCAGTGCTTTAATGATATGATGGAGGCCATCAAGGAATAGCTCAATTGGGTCCTTGATTTGTCTTCTTTCTTTTAAATAAGAGCTTATTCCTAAGCTTGGGTTTGTGTATCTAAAATATTGATACAAATGGAAAACCTAACATCCAGACTCCAACACATTGGCTAAGTATTGTAACAATTAACGTTAGAATTTGTAATTGCTAATTGTAAGTCTTGCTTCATTTTCTTTCATTATAATAAGATCTTATCCCTAAGTTTGGGTGTGTGTATCTAAAATATAGTATTGATACAAGCTGAAAACCTTACATCAATGACTCCAACACATTGGACGAGTACTATAAGAATTAATGTTAGAATGTGTAATTGTTAACAGTAAGCTTTGTTTTTATGTAATAGGTAAGATAGTTTAACAATTGTTCAACTTTTATGACTTATAAGAGCTATGATATGTGGATTTCAAAAATCAATGTACCTAATTGTGGAGCTATTTTAAAGTCTTTATTAGTTTATTATACCAGTACAATTTCATCTTTTATTTACATTATATTTTTTACTAATTGGTATGAAAGTCCGTAGAATAATCCTCGTGCACTTTTTATCGTTTCTTTAAATTCTCTTTTGTAATCAGTGGGTTGAATAAAAATGAAAGTTTATAGGAGAGTTCAAATGCATTCTTTTATTGGATTTGGTGATATTAATATTTAGAACTGATGACAATGTATTTAAATTTAAATAATTCATAATTAAATTACCACTAGCTCAGCTCCTGATAAAAAGTGCAATCTTAATATGTATAAGATATTATATAGTAATCATCTTGAACACAAACAAACGATGACAAACATAATGAACAAGAATAAATATTTGAATCCCTCTTCCGCTGCTTCTACATTTCCATTTTTATTTTGTTCCAACCATTGTCATTGCTTGAAGAATTTACCTATATGAATCTCTAAAATCAAGTAAAATTTTGCACAAGAAAGATAAAAGGAAATATATGATCTCTAAAATCCTAATAAGACTAACAGATACACAAGAAAGTTACAAAGAGGAACAAGAAATATATGATCTCTAAAATCCTAATAAGACTAAAAGATACACAAGAAAGTTACAAAGAATAAGAAGAAGAAGATATTTTAAAGTAGTTAATTCAGAAAATAAGACAAGTTGTTGTGGAGGCAAAAAAAAAGGATTAAGAGAACTAGAATAAAAACTAATATCATAGGAAAAATATATTTAGTAAAAATGCTAAATGCTACAACTTTTTACAAGGATCCTCCTCATGTGTAGACAAGAGCATTAGGTCAAGGTTTGGAGATCAAAGGGCTTTTTGGTCTTTGAATTAAGAACAATCTAGGTTTTGATTTAAGGGCTTTGTGGGTATTTTGGAATGATGATAATGGGTTTGTGGGCAGGTGTGCACATTAATCTAGTTGCAACTTTAATGGTATTTCTGGCAAGAAAGATTTTACTGCCACAATTCTGATCGTAGGAATGTGCATCGACCTTGCTTGGAGCCTTGGAGCTATCATAACTTTCAACAAAGAACATGCCTTGGATGACCATGTTAGCATATGTTTAATCCCTACTTTAATTTATGTTTGATCATTTAAATGCGCAAAGATTTGGGATCTTCATTTCTATTTATGTAGCCTAGTTTTTACTTGGGTTTTTATGTTTGATACAATAATTTTACATCGAATTATCATCCGATGTTAAAAAAAAATTATGAGTGAGAAAAATAATTAAATTATTTGTTAATGTTAGACTTTAAAAATATTCTTTAATATAGAAATGTGAGTTACATTATTTTAAATTATTATTATTTGATTGGTAAGTGTGAGGTTTCCATGATACAGTCTTGATTTTAAAACATTTAATTTAACCTTCAATTGTCATTGTAGTCATTTATCTATTTTACCAAAGATATTTTAATTTCTCAATTATTAAAAATAGTTTCAATAGCTTCTAAAAATAAATTATAAATAATAAAATTATTTTACTTCACGAAGTTAGACTTGACAAATGGATTAAAATTTTGTTATTTTTGAGTGATAAATTTTATATTTTAATGCAATTTTATATTTAATTTTGATGTATTTTTAAAAAATTTGAAGAATAGTAAAATCTTATGTAAAGCTAGATTCATTCTCATCACCCTTGTCTATGGAAACTCATTCAAACATATTTGATCCATATGTTGTCTCTATTCACATAACATAAAAGTAACAATTATTTATACAATATTTCACATAATCAATGAAAAACAATACCTTAGCATTGAGGTAATTTATATCAAACACATGAAATGTTAAACTAGATTTTGTGAAATTGGGAATGAAACGGAGAGAAAGAATTCAATTTTAATGCATTCCTTGTTATTGATATTTTATCTCCCTCCTTGCTTGGTAGTTTTAGTTGTTGGAAGTGGGCAACACTTCCTATGTTAAACTACTATACTTGTGGAGAAAGTAGATTTTAAATTTTAAATTTTATTTATTATAGGATTAAGGAGGATTATCAAAAATATGTGTGAATTTTCATTAAAATTTAGAAAATATATTCATTTAATTTAAAATAGATGTTGTGACCGATTGCAATGTAATGAATCAGATTAAATAGCTATACAATTTTTAGTTTGGTGACATAAATTTAAATGTATGCAAGCAATGTAAATTGAAACTATAAAAATTGAAACTATAAAGGAAAGTATCAGAGCATCTAAATGAAACACAAATAAACACCATAATATTTATTTTTTGCCGATTGTAAAACCCTCAAAACCATGTGTTTTTCTCATAGGGAGAAGAACAACTCCAAATCTGTATCTCTTTAATGATTTGAATGACCACCAACACTTTACAAAGTTTAGCAACACGTATTGCAAGGAGCACCTATTGAACTATAGTGTGACACAATTTTCACTTTTTCAAATTAAAGCAAGGACTGACAATGTTATGGCCAATTGCAATGTAATGAATAAAATTAAATAGCTATACAATTTTTAGTTCAATGATAGAAATATAAATGTATGAAAGCAATGTAAACTGAAACTTTAAAGGAAAGTATTAGAGCATCTAAATGGAACACAAATAAACACCATAAAACATCAATTTGTCTCAATTGGGAAACCCTCAAAACCAACTAATTTTGTCATAAGGAGAAAAATCACTCAAAATTTGTGTCTCTTTATTGATTCAAATGACACCAACTCTTTACAAACTTTAGCAACACCTATTGCAAGGAACACCTACTAAATCAGAGTGTGACACAATTTTCACTTTTTTCAGATTAAAACAAGGATTGAAAATTTTGTGTCCAATTTCCATGTAATGATTCAAATTAAATAGCTATAAAATTGTTAGTTCAATGACAAAAATATAGATGTATGTAAGCAATGTAAATTGAAACTATAAAGGAAAGTATTGAAGCATCTAAATGGAACACAGATAAATACAATAACACATTATTTTATAGTGTCGATTGGGAAACCATCAAAACTAATTCATTTTGTCATAGGGAGAAAAAAAACTCCAAAAGCGTATCTCTTATTTGACTCAAATGATCACCAACTCTTTACAAAGTTTAGCAACACCTATTGCAAGGAGGACCAACCCATCTTCCAAATTCTAACTAAAAATAATGATCAAATTACAAATGGTTTCATAAATTTATCAATGACTTAGGATCCATGAGATCACATGCAAGTATATCATATTTTAATTGTTGATTTTCTTAGATCAGTGCAAATGTACTAAGCACTGCCATGATATTTGGTATGTGTTTTCCAATTTGCAACAATCTCTTATTTATATATACAAGTGAATAAAGAGTACACATGTCCCTTCATGGGACATGTCTATTCATTAATATAATCACAATCTTATAGTTATGTTATATATATATATATATATATATATATATATATATATATATATATATATATATATATATATATATATTTGAGAGAAGCTACAAAACATTAACACTCTCTCTTAGCTAGAGAGGATAAACACATGACATGTATTACACCATTGGTAATGTTAGGAATGAAAAATTTTAAGGATATCTTTGATTAGAAGATATCCAACATTTTGATATCAAGAGTATTGGCCTCCTAGAATATCATACGATACTCACTAATTACTCAAAATAAAGTTTGATATCACATCTGATCAAGATTATTGGCCTCCCATAATATCAATGATATTCACCAAGTACTCTTTGAGTAATGGCCTCCCAGAATGTTGAGATGCAAAACATTCACCATATACTCATTGTTTAATCTCATAATAAAAGTTATTGTAAGGTCATCACCTTACAACAACTTCTCCAAATACAAGTGATAATCATTTGGAAGTCATCACTTCCTCATGATATACATAGGGGGTAGGCCCATTAAAATCATATGGTCACAATGTATGAACCAAGGTCCTCTTGACTATGACAATTTATTGATCATTGAAAAATCCATCTCATCATTGTTTATTCCCTCTTAATCAATAACATCGAGATCACTGAAGGTTAATAACATCCTCAATCTTCTCCCTCTCTTTCAAATATGTCAGGCTCCCTCTACATCTCAATCTTCCTTTCCCTGCAATAACATTCTCAAAGAAAAAGATCAAGGAACATAACTGTTATAATAAGAATGATTTGCATAATAATATAAGATCATTCTAATTTAATATAGAAAAATATGGGTAAAAGTACAAAGTTGTGTCACCTTTCAGTCTGACTTATCAGAATGACTAAATTTGAGTATTTCTATCTCAAAATCTTTTTCTTTAAAACATATGATATAGACAAATTCATTCTAGCTAAGTTATATACGGTCTCACACTTTTCAAATTGAAAACATTGTCTATTAAATACATGTTTTATACTGGTTTGTATCCAATTACTAAAGAAATAAAATTGTTTTAGAAAAGTGGCATTTCAATAACTCTAACTATTTTTTATGATATTTTTTTAATAATATGTAAACACCATTTTATAGTGTTCAGAGTCAAGAATATTCTCATATAAAGTCTATAGTGTTTTAATTAGATATAGTATATTGTAATTAAAAAATTCTACAACCACGTATTTTAATACTTGAAATGATGTCAATTTTGAGAAAGAAAAAAATATTAGATCGTATCAAAAAAATCTAAAAACGATACGACATTCTAGAGGAGAGAGTCCTCTTCTAGAATGTATAATTTTTCTCCTAGTTAGAATAGATTTAAGGTGAGTTGAGATTTCAATCCCCATAAAAGAGAAAATATAGGTCTAAAACTGATTTTTATTTTTGATTGTTCTAGATATAAATGTTATCTATAACATAGTTTGAGATCAAAGGGAAATAAGTTTATTTCCATATAGTTTTGTGGTGGGAATTAGACCCCTAATTTCAACATTTTTCAGCACCTAAAATACTATCTACAAAAATTAGGAAAATATATTAATTCTTATTCCAAATAATTATTAAAAATTATAATCCTAAACTTCATCCATTTTTACACATTTCATTAGTTTACTTCATTTCTAAATTCAAAATAATAATACCAATTTTATGTCATTAAAAGTGAACAATTATAATTTTGTTAGCCTTTTCCTTTACAAAAGGGTGACACAAGTTTGCGCTTTTACCCATATCTAATTTAAAGATATTATTTAATCTATAGTCATTTATATTTATAAGAGGTTATATTACTATCTTGATGTAAACCAACTAATTCTATTACATTTCATAATGTCAAATTATTAAATTAAAATATGTTACACATAGATATATTTTGTATATTCATGCTATTTCCATTTACATACAAATTAATAATATATCATACTTACCTTTGGAATAGCTACTCAATACTTCTATTAACTTAGGTGGTTGATGTGTATGACATGTGTAGTTTTTATTATTATCATGCTTACACTCCCTATGCCTGATCAATGCCCTTCCTCATAATATCTTCCTTGTTGAGGTCACTATATATGTATATATATAAAGCATGTTATGTTGGGGCCTCTAAGTTTGATTATACTTCTCACATTGTAGAGTACCTAAGTATACACCACCTTATAGTGGTTTTTAATAGTTTGGAATGTACACAACAATTGTTATTTATTCCTTTATGGCCCACAAATATCTTAGAAACCTGAACAATGACAGGGACTCTATTGTCACTGTTGTGCTAGATCTCATCTGCCCTTGGGTCTTGCTTCTTACCCTTCATAATCGGTCTTGCAAAAATTGAATGTATACATACCATTATAAATTTTAGTCATCCTTCTATCTTGACCTCAATATGTATCATATTATTCCCTATTATTTCTTTATACATTATTGTTCCTTAATCTATTATGCATTTATATCTGTCCAGCTTGCTGCTAGGAGTATGGTTAATCCTTAGTGGAGTACATAGGTCTCAATGTAATTGCCTGTAATGACCATCCTTGTATATGCTCTTTTTGATAATAGAAACCAATCCATGATATTCAATTATATTGGAAAAGGTATCTCAATAGCCAAGTTTTCCATTTCTATGTTGATGAACATATATTTCTTTACAAACTAAGAGATTCAAATAAGTCTACTGATATCTTCATTGTATTTGTATAGTAATATATGAAGGAGACATTGTATACTGAATGTTATCTCTTACGTATCACTCTCTATCACCACACCAATTGTTAGGTGGGCAGAGGCATAGTAAAATATGAAATGCAATAAATGTGCTGCGACACAATATTTGATTATCCTTTTATTGATTGACCGAATGAATACACGACACTCCCTTTTATAGGCAAGTTTACAATCTCTAGAAATCTCTAACATTTGCTGACAAGACAAATATCTACAAAATTCTGGAAACTACTACAGCCAACACAACCTAACCCTATACCTAAACCTAAAATTCTAGAATCATTTAATGAATCATTTAATGACAGATTGAATAGAAATTAATATTTCTAACACTCCCCCCTAATTTATACTATCAACTATTACAAAACTTCTTTAATATTTACAACTCTTAGAGCCTCCTTCAAAATTTCAAACTGTACTTGTGGTAAAGCCTTGGTGAAGATGTCTGCAAGTTGCTCCTCTGATCTGCAATGTTGTAGATTAATTTCTCTACTATTAACCAACTCTCTAATGAAATGATACCTTGTGTCAATGTTCTTTGTCCTCTTGTGAAACACATGGTTCTTTGAAAGTGCAATAGCAGACTTGTTATCACAATAGATTGTAGTAGGTCCATCTTGAGCTTGCATTAAGTCTTTCAAAATTCTTCGCATCCATACTGCTTGACAGGCTGTTATTGTTCCTGCTACATACTCTGCTTCAGCTGATGAGAGTTACTACAGGTTGCTTCTTTGATGCCCAAGCTACAACACCTGTCCCAAGATGAAATGCATATCCAGATGTGCTCCTTCTATTCTCAGTATTCCTTGCAAAATCACTATTTGTATATCCAACTAACTAAGAATTATTTCAAGTAGAATACAAAATGCCATAATTTGTAGTTCCTGCAATATATCTCAAAATCCTTTTTCCTACCAGCCAATGTGAGGTCTTTGGTGAATCCATGAATCTAGAGATTAAACTCACTCCATACATTATATCTAGTCTTGTAGTAGTGAGATACATCAAACTACCAACCAATCTTCTAAATATAGTTGAATCAAAATCTTTCTCAGTATCTTCTCTATTTAATTTGGTGCCTACTACCACAGGTGTAGAAACTGGACTACAATTTATCATTCTAAATCTTTTCAAAATATCTTTTGCATATTTACTTTGGCAAATAAAAATTCCTTTGTCATTTTGAGTAACTTCAATGCCAAGAAAATATTTCATCAATCCTAGATCTGTCATTTCAAATTCCCTTTTCATTGTTGATTTAAACATGTCAATAGATAAATTACCTGTGAAGATCAAATCATCAACATATAAATAAACAATCAAAATCTGACCTTGTTCATTGATCTTGGTATATAATTTAGGTTCACTAGTGCTTCTCTTGAATCCATTCTCCATCATGTATGAATCTATTCTACTGTACCAGGCTCTTGGAGCTTGCTTCAATCCATAGAGTGCATTCTTCAACTTACAAACTTTGTCTTTATGTCCTCTTATTTCATATCTTGGTGGTTGTTGCAGATAGACTTCTTCATCCAAATATCCATTCAAAAATGCTGATTTGACGTCCATTTGGTGAACCATCCACTTGTTTTGAGCTGCAATAGCTAATACTATTCTGACAGTATCAAGTCTTGCTATAGGTGCAAATTTCTCATTATAGTCAACCCCATATTCTTGTGAAAATATCTTAGCAACTAACCTTGCCTTATATTTTTCTACATCTCCATTAGCTTTAAACTTAGTCTTATAAACCCATTTTACACCAATAGAATCTTTGTTCTTAGGCAAATCAACTAATTCCCATGTATCATTTCTCTCAATTGATTCTATTTCATCATCCATTGCATTAATCCAATGTTCTTCCTTAATTGCATCTTCAAAATATATAGGATCTTGAGTAAATAAAGAAAAATTTGATTGCAAATCTAATTTACTTCCTTGCTCATAAATCTCACTCAACCTTCTAGTTTTCTTGCTTGATCTCAGTTGTGCAAGTATAGGGTTTGAATTATTACTTACTTGTGAATTTGAAGATTCTCCATGCTCAACTTCAATTTCTAAGCGATCTCCTTGTGGACTTTGTGGTGTAGTTCCTTCTTGGTCACTTGGTTGATCCTCTTGATCTTCATGATCCTTTTTATCCTTCTCATCATATGTTATTGTTCCAACACTTGTAACATTTGTATCTATATTTCCATCCCAAGATTCATCTTCTTTAAATACAACATCCCTACTCACAATGACTTTTCTAGTGATAGGATTAAACAACCTATATGCCTTAGATTGCTCATCATAGCCAACAAAAATGCATTTCTCACTCTTATCATCTAACTTACTTCTATTTTCTTTAGGAACATGTGCATATGCAATACAACCAAATACTTTGAGATGAGAAACACTATGAATCTTACCACTCCATGCTTGTTGTGGAACCATGTCCCTCACAATCTTTGTTGGACTCCTATTCAAAATATAAACAACACAAGAAACTGCCTCAACCCAATACTCATTAGGAAGATTCTTACCTTTCAACATGCTCCTTGCCATCTCCATTATTGTCCTATTTTTTCTCTCTACGACACCATTTTGCTGTGGTGTGTAACTGGTAGTAAATTGTTTTTTGATTCCATTATCCCTGCAATAATCTAAAAATTCATTTGACTTATACTCTCCTCCTCTATCAGATCTCAATACCTTGATAGGTAAACCACTTTGTTTCTCAACAAAAGCCGTAAATTCTTTAAATTTGCCCAAAGTTTCAGATTTGTATTTAAGAAAGTAAACCCATGTCTTTCTAGTAAAGTCATCAATAAATTTTAAGAAATAAATACTCCCCCCTCCTGATGGCGTTTTCATTGGACCACATATATCTGAATGCACAATTTCTAAAGGTACCAATGCTCTATATGACACCCCTTTTGGAAAAATTTCTCTATGATGTTTGGCCAAAATACAACTTTCACATGGACCTAATGATGCTTCAATTGGGGGTAAGCCTCTTACCATTTCCTTTCTTTGCAATAAAGATAATCCTTTGAGATTTAGGTGACCATACCTCAAGTGCCATATCCATGTTTGATCTTGACTTGCTGCAACTTCATCAGTAATATTGCTCTTCATCCAAAGTGGAAACATTCTATTATTTGTCATTTCTACCCTTGCAATCACCATTTTACTAGGAGGCATATCAAATATAGTGCACAAATTTTTTCTCAAAAATAACTCTATAACCTTTTTGACTAAGCTACTCCACACTTATATGATTATGTTTCAAACTAGGTACAAAGTATACATCATAAATAGATTTCTTACCTTGCTTTGTTATAACATTGATTGTGCCTTTTCTACTCACTTCCACTATCTCATTATTTCCTAACTTCACTTCAGATTTAATTGATCTATCTAAACTTTCAAAAAACTCTTCATTGCTTGTCATATGATTGCTGCAACCACTATCTAAAAACCAAAAATCATTTGTGCTCTTTTGAGCTACATTACAAGTAATGAACAATGACTCAGAATTACTCTAAGAAAAATTTACATTTTTCTTACTGATATCAGCTTGTTTTTCTCGACACTCATTTGGAAAATGTCTAAACTTCTTGTAGTAATAACATTGAACATTTGATTTATCATACCTTTGTGATGTCTGATGGTTATAGCTTCCCCTTGAGTATTGATTTCTTCTTTCTCTTGAATCTAGACTCCGTTCTTCTTTTTGAAAATTATTTTGCCTCTTCCTCTTCCTCTAAATCCAACATTTCCTCTTCCTTTGCCAAATGTCATTTGTGTTTTAAATGCATTCTCCAGTGAATTACCATTACGCTTGTTCAACTTGTCTTCATGATTATACAAGGATCCAAAAACCTCATCTATAGAAAATGTTGTTAAATCCTTAGATTGTTCAATTGCAACCATAACATTATCAAACTTAGGAGGCAAACTTCTTAAAATCTTTTCTAAAAATTTTTGGTTAGAAAGCTCATCACCATTCATCCTTACTTGATTAACCACATTTATAACACGATTTGAAAATTGTTCTACAGAGTCAGACTCCTTCATTTGTAAATTCTCAAATTCTCTTCTAAGTGCTTGCAATTTGACAATCTTTACCTTACTTGTACCTTGATATGAAGTCTCAAGAATGTCCCAAGCTTGCTTGGCTGTAACAACTGGCTTAATTTTTCCAAGAACTGAGTCATCCAGAGCTTGTCCAATAATCTGCAAAGCTTTTTTACTCTTTTGCCTATTCTCATCAAGCTTTTTCTTTTGGTCAACATTTAAAGTAGACTCATCCACAGGTTCAACATAACCAGTTAATATTATATCTAATAACTCATAGGAATCAAATATAAGCTTCATTCTAAAAGCCCAATCATCATAATTCTTTCCAGAGAACATAGGAATTGAAGCCTGAAAACTCCCTGAAGCCATGCTCGACAAATACTTATAAACAATAAGAAACTTACTGATCTCACAATAACTTTCTCTGCTATAGTCCTCCTTACATACAATCCTTCAAATAATTCTTCTTAACTTGGCTCTGATACCACTTGTTAGGTGGGTAGAGGCATAGTAAAATATGAAATGCAATAAATGTGTTGCGGCATAATATTTGATTATCCTTTTATTGATTGACCAAATGAATACACGACACTCCCTTTTATAGGCAAGTTTACAATCTCTAGAAATCTCTAACATTTTTCGAAAGACAAATATCTACAAAATTTTGGAAACTACTACAACCGACACAACCTAACCCTATATCTAAACCTAAACTTCTAGAATCATTTAATGACAGATTGAGTAGAAATTAATATTTCTAACACCAATGACATTGTTGTAAATAGTTTCTAATATTAAGACAATGACTCCCAATAACATTGATGATATAATATGGGTTCTCAAAGCCTCTCCCCTTTCATGACTTATTTGAACATGGCCGCTAAGGCCGAGAAAGTCCCTCTCTAGGATCTAATTGAGTAGTTTCTGATCTCCACCCTCATAAAGATTAAAATTTAAAATTGTGATGCCACTAGAGGATACTAAGAAATCTCCATTAAATAATCCATTACCCAGAAGATCATGGATAGCAATAGCAACGACCTACACTTGTATCATATCAAATGAGGGAAATAGAAAAGAAGACAGAGTAATATCAATGGAGGGAAGTGGCACTAGTGTATGTGGATGAGAAGTTAGGGAAAAAAAAGTTTATGAAGATGCAATGCCTCCATAGGCCAACCTCTCTGTAATGAGAAGTCTTCTTCAGTATAAGCTTATCAACCTGACTCAGATGGAGTCTTGAGTAGTCAAAATTTTCTTAGGCGACCATATTAGAAATAATGAGTAGTGATGTAGTGTGGATCATTACCAATGGATTTTGCAGTCTACTATAATCTTTTGATTATACTTCTCTTGTCAACTATGTAATTAAATGCATTTGCACTTATCTAGCAAAACATGATCAAGATTCTTCACTATTTAATGGTCATGCAAAAAATGAAGTGCTCATGATTAGGAAATAGAGCTTGAATTTACACATTGCATTAATATCTTTTTCAGAACCATTCATTTTCTTCTACGCTAGTCCTAAATACTCTCATGGCGTGATCATCCATACTAGGTTGCGACATCTTTGTAGATATCGCTGGTCACTAAGGAATAATTTGGGGAGACTATGAGGGAATATCTTAAAAATTAAAATTACTCTCATTAATAACAATTCAATAATCATCCACATTGCATTTAATTCTCAAATCTTTTCATCTTCAACGCACAGGTAGATCTTCTTCTCTGATATCATGTTGATTTTCTCAGATTGATGCAAATGTACTAAGCACTGCCATGATATTTGGTACGTGTTTTCGAATTTGCATCCATCAGTTATTTATATATAAAAGTGAGTAAAGAGAAGACACGTCCCTTCATGGGACATGTCTATTCATTAATATATATATATATATATATATATATATATATATATATATATATCTTTGCTAAAGTTTATCCAAGAGAATATCTATATATATATATATATATATATATATCCATCTCATATATACATATATATCTTTGCTACAGTTTATCCAAGAGAATATATATATATATATAAACACACACACATGCACACATACATATATATCTTTGCTATAGTTTATACGAGAGAAGCTACAAAATATTAACATTAATGAATCAATAGACAAATACAACGTTATACAAATGTAGATAGACACACATGCTCTATGAATTTTGCATGCCTACCTTCATTTATATGTAAGGCATATGATACATATTTCACATTTCATTCCTTGTTTAAATAATTATTTCAACAAAAAGATTCAATTGCCATATTTTTGGATAGATTTATCCTCTATTAGGGTAAAAACAAAAAATTCAGACTATTCAAGATATTTTGTTCATACAAAAGTCAACATTGTTCATAGTACCACAAAATGAAGTTGTTTTTCATTTAAACATAATCTTCAAATAAACTAACTCATTTGTTTTTATTCCAAAGAATCACTCAACAAAGATTTCTAAAACAAACCCATTTAGTGTTTGTTTCCAAAGAAATCTTCTTCATTTAAAATCTATTTTCCAAAGATGTAATTGTTTTAAGGATGCACCTTATACAGTACAAAATATCTAACAAGGGTTTTACACAAAATCTTTAATACTTTATCTAGGGTCTTTCATCAAACACATTTTTTTTTTCCTAAAATAAAGTTTACATTCTAAATCATCGTGAAATGAACTAAGAACGTTAATGTTAAGTTCTATTTGTTTTTGTCAACAAAATAGGCCAATTGGACAGTGAGTTCGGTGGTCTTGCCCCTGAAGCTATTTGGACAATGGGTCCTTCTACCTTCCATAATTCCTAACAAGATTGGAATCTCCTCACATGGATTCAAAGTCTCATAATAGGGTCTGATATGTATTGAATATATTTCATTGACTTCTAATAGGGTTTATCCTTTTACAAAGAACTTATATATTAGTACATCATTTTGTGGGTACTATCCCCACCAAGGTTTTCCCTTTGATCAAGGGTTTCCCTAGTCAATAGATATGGTTATCTTCTTGTGGTTATTACACTTGTTGATTACATGTTTCAAATTTAATAAGGTTAATAAGAGTTGTTTTAATTGGATAACTAATTCCTCGCCCCCCCCCTCGCCCCCCACCCCCCCTCCCTCACAATTATATTGGTGAACTTTAGTTTCTAACATAATTAACTTGTAAGGAACTCCAAATCTGGTTATAATATTTTTCATCAAAAATTTAGTCATGACTTTGCTAGTTTTTTGCTTGGTAGCTAGGTATGGCTTCTACCCATTTAATGAAATAATCAATGGCCACAAAGATTCAATTGTGTCGTCCACTTGATTTATGTGAAATTTCACCTATGAAGTCAATACCCCACATCTAAAATGGTTCCTAAGATTGAAAATTCCTTAAAGAGAGCACTCCATTATACTTTTTCTTTCCAGAGAACTAACATGCTTCTCATTTCCTAGAATAGGTATGATAATCCCTAAATTTATATGGCTAGTAGTATCCTGCACATAGTACCTTATTAGTTGTAGTCTTAGCTCAGAAGTGAGCCCCACAAAGTCCTTCAAGGTAACTTTTTCCTGATATGCATTCAAATACAATAGTAATATTCCATCCTTGTTTCTCTAATAAAGATCTCCATGAATTAAGACATACTTTGATGCTTGCAATTTTATAATCCTTTTTTATTTTTATCTAGATCAACATGACATTTCAAATGTCTTAATTAGTAAACCACATTTTTTTACCAAGGGAAATTCTCAATACTAAAAAATGTGTTTTCTAAATTGACATGATTCACCTAGGCTCTGTCCAAATTAGCATCAGTCATAATCTTTGCTAGACCTTGACCTCTTACCAACTTTGCAATTTGAATGTTGATGTTGAATTCTTGAATTTGATTGATCCACATGCATCTCCTCACTATAGTTTATGTCTTCCTAATGTTGTCTTTAATAGTAGCATTTGGTGCATATTCCATTACTTTAGCACCAACTAGATATAGCTTAAAGGACTTTACAACCTTTACTAATGCATAGGCTTGTTTTTTATTGATGTCATAATTTAAGTCAGAACTTTGCAAGCTTTACTAAAGAATAAAATATGTTGTTCATGTCCTTAATTTTTCTATAGCATGACAACAACTATTGTATGGTATGAAACAAAGGAAAATATTTGAAACAATTTTTTAAAATTAGGAGTCTTTAAGACTGGTGCCTCTTTTACTACTTTCTTGATATCAAAGAATGTATGTAAAGTTTCCTCATTCCAAATCATTTTAGCTCCCTTTTTAAACATTTTAGAAATAGGCTTGACTATCTCTAAAAAATTTGAAACAAATCTTCTCACAAAACTAATTTTCCAAAAAAATTCTTAAATAGCTTTAATAGTTTTAGGGATCTTAATATTGTCAATTACTGCTACCTTCTAAGCATCTTTCCTAACTTTGTCTTTAGACACTAGATGCCTAAGAATTTTTCCTTTTGTGACACCAGATTGACACTTTTTAGGGTTTAAGGATACCCCATGCTCAAGATCTCTTTTGAATATCTTCTCTAGATGATTATAATGATCATCTTCCCTTTTTGAATAAGCAATGAGATCATCATGATATACTACAACAATAAGATCAATTAGACCCTCAAAACCAACATCCATAGCCCTTTGAAAAGTAGCTCTTGCATTGGTTAAACCAAATAGAATTCTTTCTTACACATATGTTCCCCATGGAGTGGTAAAAGAAGTCTTATATTGTTCAGATTCTTTTACTTTTACCTGGTTGTAACTAGAGAAACCATCCATCATAGAAAAGAGTTCATTCCTTGTTACTTTCTCCAATAGTGCTTCCATGTTAGGAAGAGCATAATTATCCTTTAGTGATGAGATATTCAAATTTATGAAATCAATGCATAATATGAGGTCACCATTCTTTTTCCTTATAAGGAAAAGGTTGGAAACCCATGTAGAGTGTCTAATTGGTTTAATAATCCTTACATCCCTCATTTTGATTAACTCCTCCTTCATTTTTATACTAACACTGGATTTATAGGCCTTTACTTTTTTTTGAATGGCTTAGCATTTGGTTTTACAGATATTTCATGTTGGAATAAATCATCTCTATAAGCTTTCAACTCATTATAAGACCATGCAAACACATGTTTGTATTTTCTCAACAAAGAGGTGAGATCTAATCTAACTTTAGGAGATAATTTTTTACCAATAAAGATTTCTTTTGTAGAATTTTCATTCCCAAGGTTCAGTTTCTCAACTTTATCTGGCATAGCAGTAGGTGTTTAAGTTTTGAGGTTTTCATGTTCATCAAAGATTCTTTCTAATGCTACAAATCCTTTGGGTAATTTATTAGACATGAGCTGAACAATTTCTTCTCCAAATAAAGTCTCCTTATCTTCTTGATTTTAAACAAAACTATTCCAACCAATACTTTGATCTTGGTAATGTCCTTCACATGTTAGAAAATAAAGCATATCCTTATCATTATCAAAAACCTTCCAATTGTGTACATTATTAGGTATAGATTGCCTATTTTTCATCTCAACTTAAACAATCTATTGTATGTGATGACAATATATTTGATAGCTAAATCAACCATCATATCAGCCAAGAACTTTTCACTTCTGTCAATCCATTTTATTGAAAATGTATCAAAATGTTCAATCAAGTCCCATAAATAATTTATTTATTGCTTCAATCTTGAATTCTTAGTGGTATGTAGGCTTCTAATTTGAGATAGTGTTAGTTTAGAATCTCCTAAAACTGATAAGATTTTGATCTTATGTACTTTAGTCATGTTTAGCCCCAATATTAATGCTTTATGTTCAGCAATGTTGTTGGTGAATTTAAAATTTAATAAAAAGGAATATTTGAATTTTTTTTAGGAGATATAAGACTTACTCCTACACTATTACCTTCCTTACTACAAGCTCCACCAAAATTTATCTAACATATTTCATTCCTCTCCTCCTATGGATATGATGCAGGAGCATCTAAGGTCTTTTCTATTTACTCCAGTAGTCTGATGTAGGGGCATCCTTGGTTCCTTAACTTTCTACTCTTTTCTACTAGTTGCTACCGAGTTTCAATGGCTACCAAGTTCCAATTGCTGCAGAATATTCCTTCATGTGCCGAGTTATCCAATGGGTGTCGAGTTTGTGTGGTTGCTGAGTTCCTGTTGATGCTGAATGATCCTTTGGGTGTGAAGTTCCTATTGATGCCGAGTGATCCTTTGGGTGTCGAGTTCTTGTTGATGCCAAGTGATCCTTTGGGTGCCAAGTTCCTGTTGATGCCGAGTGATTCTTTGGGTGCCGAGTGCCACTATTTTGTAGAATGTTCATTTGTCGAGTTGTTTGTGTCTAGTTCCAGTTTGGGCCAACCTTGCAAGTGTTTAATTTCATGATGGGCATTTAATATTTATTGAGAGCTGACTTGTAGTTATGTATTTAATGTAAGGGTTTATTAGTTGGTATTTTCTTCAAGCTGACTTGTGGCCTTTCTATGTTCTAGAATCTTCTATAAGCCATTTTAGCAAGTATTTAAAGGAGTCTTAGGTAGAGTCTTAGGCATTATGATTAGATGAAGATTAAGGATTCAATGAGGGATGATTGCAAAAGCTGGAGATGTAGAATTTGGAAGTATGGAGTCTTAGCCTAGAGTAGTTTGGAGATAGAATTCACATTTGAGTCTTGAGATCTATTCTTCTTTGAAAGATGTATTCTTCTTTGTAATGATCATAACCCAAAAGGTCGTATATTTAGGCATGTTGGATGTAAACTTATTGCTTCAAATATATGAAATATTGTCTCTCTAGATCTAAATCTCATTCCTCTTGGTCATATTCTACTGTGTGTTTGTTTGTTGGTTTCTGGATCACCTCATTTTGGGGTACATCCAGAATAGCACTGCATCAGGATAAATTTCCTTTGGCTCATCAATATATTGTATGGGTTTACTAAAATAAACCTTTAAGTTTTCTATATCAGTTTGACAAAAGTTAACTCCATAGTCAAGGATGAAGCTCTAAACTAGGTATGTGAATCTTGTTTCCTTGTCAATTCTAACACATCTTCTATTTAGAGGGATGGTTACATAGGAAGTCTATATTGAACATCATGGCTTGTATTTTCAACATTCTAAAATTTTGAAAAAATATTGTGAAAATTAGGGAGATGTATGCAATTAGGGTTTTCATGTATTCTGTTGCAAAAAATTTAGCAGAGAAGCCCTAAATTGGTTAACTCGTTCCCTAGGTCATGTTAAGATTTTAAGTATGGAGCATAGAGTCATAAGGGATATGAATCAAGTGTCTCAACCTTACATCTAAGACTCAAGTGTATCATCGTAAGTCTATTCTTTAAAGGTAAAAGTTTCTCCCAATTATATGTTCCAAGAGTTGAGCATAATGTCGTAAGTCAAAGTCCTTAAGTCTTGAAGTGAGTCTCGATAATATGAATAAAGGGAAAGTATAAGTGAATAGGTTGTCTTGCAAGATTCATCCAAAGATATGGCTAGGACTTGAGTGTAAATGCATAAAAACTATTTCCCATAGGGAATGAAGTCGTTTGATGCTATGATTAAATATTAAAGGTAATATTGTAAGGTTTACTTCAAGGTCTTATGAAGCTATGACTGAAGTGAAGCATAAGATTGGAGGATCATTTCAAAAGGTGACATGAATAGTCTCGATATCATGTTGAAATGATATTAAATTCCAAGCATAAGTTCACGGTTTGAAAGAGGATATAATAGTTAGGATCTCCAACTATACAATAAGTTTTCGAATGTAAGATCAGAGGAGTCTAGTAGTAAGGTTCACGAGGTTATGATGAAAGTCAAATTCAATGGAGCGTAAGATCGGAACTCTAATATGAAAAAAGTGCATAAAGTGACCTTGCTAAATTGAGAAAAGGTAGGTTTTCAGTCAATCAAACACTTTAATATAAAATAAAGAAGCTTAGTTGGTTGTTAACGTCACCAAATTCTAAAGTGACACTCATACTAAAAATTTGAATACTCATGCATGTAGATATTTAATGGAGTAATTGAAGTTAATGAAGCACACTCATGCATAAATACATTCTCTATAATTAAGAAAAGTACCAATTGTTGAAATTAGGGAAAAATATTGAGTTGCAGGGTGTTTAGGCCATCAAATTGCCAAATTGTTTCTTGTGAATTGTAGAATTTGAGTTTTATTTGTAGTTAAAATGTCTGAGATGGGAATTAATGAAGGATAATCCAAGAATGTGGAGATAGTTCAAGCATCACATCAAAAATGACCAAACTAGATAGAGAAAGCCAAATAAATATTTAGATGAATGGGCTCGACTCCTACCTAGGTCATTGAATGTTATTTCAAAAAATGACCACAATTTCAGAGACCCATATATGTATTATAGAGATGCCACATGCCCAAACACAAATGGGTATGAGCTTTTCATGTTTTTCTTCAGCAATAGATTCAAGAAGCCACCAGCCTCAAACCCATGGTAGAGGAATTGGGCAAAGATCATATTCCCAGAGGTATATGTCAATATAGACCTACTGAAAGCCCTTATAGTGTGTTATAACCCTACAACAAAATCCTTTCATAAGAAGGATAGGAGCGCATTGTGTACAATTCATCGTGCCTCTTTCATTGAATCTTTTGGGCTTGAAGGCCATATGAGTGCAGAGGTTGACATCCAACATTTTTTAAGAGAAGTTTGAAAGAAACGTCAGGTTTTATATTGGAAAAGTGATGATCCACCACATTCCATGTGAGCTCAAGTCAGTTAGAGACATCCCAAAGAAGGTGGATAAGATGCTCCTAGTAAAGAAGTTTTGTAATTATATGCAAGACACAATCTATGGCTTGCATAAGGCACTCAGGAGTGACGGTTTTGATATGGTGTATAGAGGTCCTTACCTCATGGCCCTGAATATTCAATACCCTTTCAAAAATATAGAGTATGATTATGTGAAATATATCATTGAGAAGATGCAAGAACATATTGGAGCTTCCTAAAGGGGAGAATTTGGGAGTTTCAAATTCTGCCACTATTCATTGCTGATGCA
Source organism: Cupressus sempervirens (assembly GCA_028749045.1). Lineage (NCBI taxonomy): Eukaryota > Viridiplantae > Streptophyta > Pinopsida > Cupressales > Cupressaceae > Cupressus > Cupressus sempervirens. The sequence continues at coordinate 896,899,940 of CM053792.1, forward strand.
TTTGATTCTATGCAAGAATATTGGCTACTTCAACACATAAAGTTTTATAGATCAAACTTTAGATCTTGATGGAGATTTTCTAGAGCAACTTTGGACCCAAATATGGGATAGGAACTACCCTTACTCTAGCTCAGTGTCATTTTAAAAAAAAAAAGTTTTGTTGTTATAAAAATGTTAGGTGCCCAACAAGATAGAATTCCAAAATTTTTAAAGAAAGCGTTGAGGCTTGCATTATTAAAAGATGATGCTAAGCTAGATCATAACTGTCGGGATGCATTTTTGTTTCAAAAAAAATTAGTCATGAGAGTTTATGCTTGCCCTCAACCCCCACATATATTGCCAAGATATATACCTACTAGGCTGGGGATAATGGAATTCTTGTGGCAACTCATCATGATGGATAGAGAATATCTAGGCCCTAACTTGCATAAAGGAAATTTTTTGTCTAGATATTTCAAGATAGGTAACTTCTTTATCGGGAAGGAATCTGTTGATCAAATTCATAAATTTTTGAGACATTATAATTTTTCTTCTGCACCACATAGAACATATGATCTTGAGAATGTAGTTAGGAGTGCCCTAAAAGAAATAAGAAACTACAATCTACCTAATAGTAAAGAATTTCCTCAAGAGGATATAATTAGAAATAATTTGATTTAGAGTGATAGAGAGGATAGGTTGATAAATTTTGAAGATATTCAAAGGGTGGAAAGGGAATTGAAGAAGAGTGACCCTGATTTCAAGGGATTTTGCTTAGAAGTTTCTTACCCTTTCAGATTAAAATTTTTATTGCAAAATTATTATCATATTATGTCTCAAATGCCACAAGACCCTAGAGAAGAAGATAGAGTAAACCCAGACTCTCCTAAACTAGATGTCACTCTGGAAGAAATAGATGATTAGTCTGAAACATCTGCATGGGTAGCCAAAGGAAATAAGAGGCAAAAAATTGTCCATATGCTTGAAAAGGTTAAGGAGGGGACTCTGCAATTAATTCCTAGCAAGAGGCAATATTTTGTTGGCATGAGGTAAAGCTTCTTGCAAGAAAGGGTCAAGGCAATTGAAATTTCCTTGACAAACTTGCAATTAACTGCAACAAGGCTGGATGATATGATCATTCAAGTAGAGAAATTTTTAGAAGATGATGAATTTATTAGATCATAAGAATTCAAAATTTTCTTTTACAAGGTCAAACAAAGTGAACTGACACTCACATTAAAACCAGGGGAGTTCGAGGAAAAGACCAAGGAGCTCATTGAGAAGCTACTGGTGTATGACCCTAATAGTGAAACCATGATAGTGAGAGAGGCAAAAGATCTTGTACAAATGAGTAGCATGCTACTGGTGCCTAGTTGTGACTTGGGGACATCTTTTGTGTTGGATTAGATAAGAAGGAAAGAAAAAAAATTCATATGAAACTTTTGGTGCACAGGGTCCACAAAGAGGCTATGATTTCAGTATTGACAATAAAACATTAGTTGTGTGGATCTTTTCTCCTAATACAAATAAGCCTTGATTGTTGGATGTGCAAGATATAGCTTAAGGAAGTACTGTACTGATAGTGGAATCTCAAGTGCTTTGAAACACTTTTCTTTCATGAATGAGGCCAAGGTTGGACAGATTGAAGATCATCTTGCCCAGAACTTCAAAGAATACATTACTAATAGAAAATTGTATGAAGAAGAGCTCAAGAAGATCTATGTATTGGAACAAAGGGTGAAGGAGCTAGAGGATAAAATACAAGAGTTAGAAAGTGAGATTGTCACTTTAAAGGAGTAGCTCAAAGCTATGGAAGAAAGAAAAGTGAGATGATGGTTGAGGAATCAGAAGGAGCAAATGAAAAAATTTCTCCCATGGCATAAGATAAAGTAGTTGAGACTAAGAAGGTAGTTCTTGTGATGGAGACTAAATCTCTAAATCAGAATAATCAAGTGAAGGTGGATGTGCTAAAGGGAATGTTAAATCACAGATTAGAGGTATTGAAAAGAGTATCCCGACATGTTCACCGTGTCTTCATCTCTTTGCAAAGTGTAGAATATGTGTGCAAAGAAGTTCTGACATGGTTCTTCCCTATCTTTAATCAATGGGGCCCATACATTCCATTCTTTGATAAGTTAATTATGTTGATGGCTATGAAGCTAGAGTTTCCTGACAAAATATTCATAGTAAAATTTGTTTTCAAAATGGGATATAAAGTTGGTCATCACTTGTTACAATAATTTGTCAAGTTTATTATTGGTTATTATTGACTTGTCATTAAAATTGCAATTTCAAAGAAGTTTCAAGACCAAAATCTGTTGTATGGGATTTGTGAGATAAGGTATTATTCATAAATTGTCAAAATCCTTAGGTTGACCCACCTTAGCTTAGAAGAGCCTAAAGAGTAAAAAGTATAAGTGTTTTGTTAAGTTGGTCCAGACTCCAATAAGTGTTGTAAACAGATTGATACAAGTATGATAAATGTGTTTCAATCATTGTTTTGTCACTGATGTCAAACCTGCTATTTGCTGGTAAGACAACTACTTACATGATTTAATTACTATCACTTATTTGATGATGAAGAGGATTTGATCAAAATATGTAACAATAGCACCTAGAGAAAAGGTTGAGTTATGATACAAAAAGAAGTACAAGACTCAACTAAGACAGTGGTAACATAGTGCATTGATAATCTACTTTAGGTTGCAAAAAGTTGGTTGCACTAAGCAAGTTCAGAGAACAAGTATAACAAATTTTGTCTACAAAGCTTAACCGAGTGGACAGTAGGTCCCGAGCAAAGTTAATGCAAGTCAAGCAGTAAATTAGTTGAAATTGAGTAAAAGTCTATTTTAGTGTATGCCGAGAAAAATAGTGGATGCCAAGTAAAGTTTAGTTGATGCCAAGCACCAGTAAACTTTAGTTCATGCTGAGTGATTTTACAAAGGATGTTGAGCAATGTAGTATATGTCGAGCATCAAAAGCAAGTTAATGTCAAGTGTCAACATTATTAGAAAGATCATGAATTTGACGGATTTGAGCTGACAAGTTTGTTTTCTTGGATTGTGTGAACCAGGTCGAAGATAAGATTGATGAGTTAGTGGCACAGAATTCATGATAAACTATTTTGAGGTGAATTCAAAGAGGGTTGAAGGATAAGTTTCTAGAAGTGATATGAAATGAGGGGTAGATTCATGGAATCCTACCTAATTTTCCCTAACCTTAAATTGGATGATGGAGAATGAACATCAAAAGATCTTAATTTCCTATTTAAAGGAATAGTTGTTCAGAAGCAAAGGTTGTCATGTGTGAGAACCTAAGGAAGACAAGCAGTCAAGGGTATTGCTTCATTCAAGTGACCTAATTAAAAGTTTGCTTTGACATGTTAAGCAATAAGGCTTAAGTGTATGGATGTTGAAGGGTGAACAAGTTGTCAGAATTGAAATGTGTGAAAGCCAAGTAGAATGGAGGACTGAAACAAAGATTTGTAATCTGCAAATTAAGTTGTTATCAGATGAAGCCTTACTATTACTCTTTAACAATTGTATCAATGTAGGGTAAATCCTTTGGATTAAGGTTGATCTAACAGTCATTTATAAATCCTTTAATGGAGTGACATTCCAAGTGAATGGTTTAAAGTCCTCTAACAAGGCTCACTCCTAACAGGGTGATTGAAATCGTATAACCAAGTCAAATTTAACAGTGTCTATTGTAACCTTTACCAAGGTTGGTCTTTCACGGGGCATCACTTTAGAAGACTGAAAAAGAGTAGCATGTTACTAGTGATTTTTCTCAAATTGGGTTTCCATGTAAATCATTGTGTCAAGTGTGTTGTTGAATCTGTTATGCTTCATGTTTACATTTTTGCAAATTGATTTGACAATAACCTACAAGTTTTAAGTGATTGCATAATCTTATGGATGCATGCATGATGATAAATGTTTTATGGGTTCACTAAGCTATGAAAAGTTTTATTTATACATCTGGACCTTGGATAACTGATTTACCCCTCCGTCCCCCCTCTTAGTTATTCTAAAAAATTTCAACAATGAGATGTACCATGCATGAGAAGTAGCTAACCCCTAGGTGTCATCTTATTCTTGTTTTTATGGTATTATTAAATATGTTAAATCAAAAACCAATAGAACAACTTGAAGGATTTGTTGATCCAAACAAAATTGATATGGTATGTAAGTTGCATAGAGCTTTGTATGGATTAAAACAAGCCCCTAGAGCATGGTATGACAGGTCACACACATACTTTGTGAAGATTGGTTTTGCAAGGACAAATGATAATTTAAATCTATATTTGAAGACTAAATCTAAATAAGTGATACTGTTACCTGAGATATTTTTGGATGATATCATATTTAGAGGAAATGATGCGTTGTGTAAGTCATTTGCAGATCAAATGAGGCAAGAGTTTGAGATGTCTATGTTTGGAGAGATAAAATGCTTTGTTGGCTTGCAAGTGTATCAAATGAAGAAATGTATCTACATTACTCAATCAAAATTTATCAAGGAAATATTGAAAAATTTAGTATGGAAGACTCAAAACCAGTTGGAACACCCATGTATGCTGAACATAAACTTTCAAAGAATGATGATTCTATTGTTGTGAACTAGACCTTGTATAGATCAATGGTTGGAAAATTACAATAAGTTGTTCATAGCATACCAGATATTGCACTAGCAGTTGGGATAGTTGCTAGATTTTTTTCAAATCCCATTGAAAATTGCATGATTGTTGTCAAAAGAACAGTGAGATATTTGAAAGGAACAGAGGATTATGGATTGTATTACAAGAAGAATGACAAGTTTCAACTAAAAGTGTATACTAATGTAGATTGGGTTAAAAATTTTGATGATAGAAAGAGTACAAGTGATGGCGCCTTCTTTCTAGGAAAGAGACTAGTTTCATGGACAATTAAGAAGTAAAATTGCATCTCCTACTCTATAGCACAAGTTGAAAATGTAGTAGCAACAGTTCATTGTTCTAACATATTGTAGATCAAGCAATTATTGAAAGGAATGAAGGAAGAGATCACTGAACCAATTGTCATATTTTGTGATAATACAAATGTTATAAACATATCTAAAAATCTTGTGATGCACACTAAGACCTAGCATATTGCTAACACGTATCATTACTTGAGAGAGTTGGTACAAGACAAAGAAGTGAGATTACAATATGTGAAACAAAGGAATAGATAGTTGATATATTCAAAAAATCTTTACCTAAGGATGCTCATGATTATCTAAGAGGTAAACTAGGGGTGATTCCCCTAATGGAGGCTACTTATGCTAAGATGGAGCTCTACATCAAATATTTTGCTCAGAATATCTTCCAAATTGATGTAGAAGTTTATAGTTTAGGATTTGCCTAAAGTTACGAGGAGATAAGAACAAGAAGATAAATCAGTCATAAGCAAGATGATATAGGGAAAATATAGTTTAGAAAATTGACAAAGAGATATGTACATGTTGAAGATGTATGAGATAGAGTTAACTGAGGATGTTGGAGTGTCTTTGGCATTATTGTCAAAGAGGGAGAGAATTGTATATTAGTTACCCCAAGAAGATAAGGTCAAGATGAAGAAATTGTTAGTCATGTATGCAATTAGAGGGAGAGCTTCTAAAGTAGTTCATGTTATGATATGATAGAAGCAAAATTGATGACTAGAGATGATGCATATCAGACTTGCATAAATGAGAATTAGAATGAAACTAAAAGATGAGATCATAAAACTTGTTGGATGTTGAGATGAGAATCAGAATGAAAGTAAAGATATAAATAAAAATTTGTTACTAAACATAGAGGGATTTGATTGAAGCAAGTCAAATATTTTAGATTACATGGTAACTAGAGGTGTTGTCATCAATGCCAAAGAGGGAGATTGTTGGAAACTATAATTTGAGCAATTGTTATATTATCATTGATGTCAAACCTTAGTGGTGAGACACTTTCTACCTGAGAAGAGTTTCATATCAAGATGATTGATGAAGAGGATTTGAGAAGAACATATATCAAGATGACCTAGTGGAAAGGTTGATTTATGTGGAAATTAAAATGGGCACTTAATCAGCTGGACCTTGACAAGATAATGTGTTGTTCAATCATAGCACAAGTGAAGGAGTTAGTTGTGTTGAAGCCTAGAAGAGATGATATTATCAATGAAAGATCAAATTAATAGCCTAAACTAAGCTACAAAGTAGAAGATTAAGGAACTTATAATTGAAGTCAAGCTATGCTTGTGTTGATTGAGTAAACAGTAGAAGCCAAGAAAATTTAGTGTTGACAAAGCACCATTAAAAGATCGAGTGAAGACAGTATAAGTCGAACAAGAAAGTTAGTGATGACCAAGGCTAAGGAACACAGTATTGACCGAGTGACATCATTTTATAGTTTGTGAAGGAATTAAGATTCCTAGTCGACATAGATTAAATTCTTGTAATATATAAAGCATGTTGAAGATAAGGATTGATGAGCTAGATTTTTTAATACAAAATAAATTGTGTTTGAGTGTTCCTAGGCATGGATTTAAAGAGAGGTTTTGAGGAGTTTCTAGAAGGAAAAGAAAGAAAGAAAATGATAGAATGGGTCAATGAAACTGACCTAAACCTAAGATCAATGGTGTTGTTTAAGAAGAAAAAGGTCAAAGTTACCTATTTAAGGAGGCATAAGGATTAACCTAAAAGAGATTAGTAGTTGTTGATTTTGTTGATTGGGGAACTTGAGCAGCAGGCTAAGAAGGAGCATAGTATAGTTGAAGAGTGATTGCTTGAAGGATTTTCCAAGAAAATCAGAGATAGTGATAGAGACATGAATGGAGTCTAGTCAATGAGTTAGTTGATGAGCTACATTGTGATTTGTATTTGCAAAGTGAGTCGTACTTATTAGATCAACCTGGTGTTACTTTCTAACCATTGTATAAGTTGAAATCCTTTAATAAAATTTGACTTAACAATCATTTATAAATCCTTTAATCAAGGTGACATTCTAATGGAATGTTCTTAAGTCCTCTAACAAGGCCACTCTTAATAGGGTGATTAAATCCTTTTATAGGGTCACACCTAATAGTGTGTATTGCAACCTTTAACGTGGTTGGCTCCTAATAGAGCTCACTTTAGAAGAGTACAAATTTTTGTAGCATATTACTAGGGGTTTTACCCAAATTGGGTTTCCACGTTAAATCTTAGTGTTATACTTGTGTGAATGTTGTTTTGGAATGTTTTACTGTTTAATGTGTATCATTCTACAAGTTGGTTACTATTGGGATAGTAAGTTGCATGTAACTAAATGTTAAATTGCTATATAGAGGTCAAGCTACTTAATGAACAGATCTAAGTTTCTTAAAGAGTTCAAAAGTTGAATTGGTACATTGGGTAAGGAAAACTGATTCACCAACCCTCCCCCTCTTAGTTATTCTAAATCATTCTAACTATATATATATATATATATATATATATATATATATATATATATATATATATTTACACACATATATATACACACATATATATGTGTGTGTGTGTATGTATATATATATATATATATATAGATATATGTATGTATGTATGTATGTATGTACATATATGTATATATGTAAATATATCTATATAGATGTGTATATATATACATATATATAGATGCATACAAATATATAAATGTGTCTGTAGATATATCTATATATATGTAGATATATTAATATTTATCTATATAAATAAATAAATAAATAAATAGTTTAAGATATGTAAATAAGTGAAGTTAAAGTTATAGTCATGTTGATCTACCTTCTTGATATGTTTCTAGGGGAATAGGAAGTGCGTGCAAGAAGGGGACATCAAGATATGATCCATAGAAGTTAGTCAATCTTATGGGAGGGATGTGTACCTATTAACTCCATTATGAGAGCTAATACAAATTAACAATCTTGATATATAAGATGATTGTCACAACTTGACAAACTCATCCTAAAATATGTATATGCATATCACTTAGGTTATTGGATTCAAATTGAAATTATTTTTAAATATTCAAAGAAGTTGGAAGGTCATTGTGCATTCATGTCCTCATTAGAAGTTAAACATAGACTTGATCTGAAATTGAAAGGCCTTTTCAACTTATAAAATATATGTTTAAATTGATTAAATTGGTAGATACTTGAGAGGGGGGTGAATTAGTTATGTCCAGTTATCTTATGGGCCTTTCAAACACTTTAGTAACAATTAAACTTCATAAACATCAATAGCAATAACTCAAAGATCTCACTCAACTTCACAATTCAATCTTGTAATAAATTTACCCCAAATTGGTATCTCACTATATTTGTTATTACCAAGTACCAGAAATATAACTTAGTTTTTACTCAACTCTTACCTAGTTGTTACTGAGTTGTAGTATTAAGTAAATACCATGAAAATCAACTTACAACATAAAAACATTCACACATTTGAAACCATGATTTAACATGGAAAGATTGTATAAGAAAAAACCACCTGGGTCCAGAAATCCAAATAATTTCACTCTTCTAAAGTGAGATCTGTTGGAGCCAACCTTGTTAAAGGTTTACATGCACATTTTTAGTGTTACCTGGTTAGAGGGTTTTAACACAGAGATCACCTAGACCTTATCACTCCTTGATCATGTCTAAAGGACTTACAAACATCACTAACTGATGTTACCATATAGGATTTCAAAGACTTGTTAGGTCCACTTAGTTAAGAGAATTTTCTACTACAATGGTAAGAAAGGAGCATTCAAATGATCTATAAGATTTACCACTACCTTTTTGCCATGAGTTTTGATGATACTACACTGGGGGAGTATCCTAAGCATTGGAGAGTATTGACATATTGCATTCATGACTGTGTTTGTCATTGATGTCAACATAGCATGATTTCTATTAAGATTGGTTGAGAAGTAGACAGAGATCTTAATGGTGCAAACAATGGTTTAATTATCTAGTAATACACAATTACGAAAAATGTTCGACAAAGTGTCCTGATGACGTGGTTAAGTGCATAGAGTCTGAGTCGAAGATGTACAAAAGTTGTACCTAATTTACAGAAAGCATTTCAGAGATAGAGTATTGGGAAAGTTCCTAATGTTTGTGTGCTAGATTACATCAGAGATGTAGTGAGAAGATGCACAATTAAGTAGTGAAAGAGGACAATAAGCTGATGACATCGACAAGTGTGCAAGCCCTAGCATGTGTGAATTTTTGTATAGACTTTGAGCCAATAGTGCTATTGTAATTGTAATTAATTAATTATCTTATTATAATTAATTGGGAAATCCTCAAGGGTGACTCAAGGAATTATTATGAAGATATGGTATAAAGGGAACATGTTTTCCTTGTTTTTAATGTGGAATATGTGTTATGATCGTTGTATGAAGTGAAAAGTGTGAAAAGGAGCAAAGTTCTTACTAAATGCGTTAAGTGATATAAGGGATTATTGGATGTGAGATTTTTGATTTGGTTACAAGATCAGAAGGAGAAGAGGTTTGGTTGACAAGAAAAAAAAAGATGAAGGAACAATACAATACAATTCTATTATTCTGCAAGGAATAATACAAAGATCATTTGAATAGTGGGTTCATTGGTCTTGCCCTTGAAGTTGTTTGGGCAGTGGGTCCAGCTATCTTCCAAAACTCCTAATAGGGTTGGCACAACTCCTAACAGGGATTCAAAGTCTCCTAATAGGTACTCATATGTATTGAATGTATTCATAGACTCCTAACAGGGTCCATCCTCTAAAAAGGAACATTTATATTAGCACATCATCTTGTGGGTAACATCCCCACCAGGGTTTTCCCTCTAGTCAAGGCTTTCCCTAGTTAACATATATGGTGTCATTGTGTATGAGTATCTTGTTGTGGTTTTAGTTTATATTACTCATATGTTTAAGTTTTTTTAAGGTTGATAATTGTGATAATAGTTGTATAACTGATTCACCACCCCCCCCCCCCCCCCGCCTCTCAGTTAGATCAATGGACTATATATTGTAACAATTGGTATCAGAGCATCAAATTCTTGAAGGATAAGCTTAATAGCTTTGGGAGATTGATGCTAAATCTTTTTAGAAAGCATGGTCCTAAATTTGATGGGGCCAACTATGACAGTTGGAAGGAGAAGATGAAGACTCGTCTGTTGTGCATGGGCCTAAGATATTGGATCTTAACTAAGAGTAAGAAGTCAATCATTGAAGAAGAAAAGCTAGAAGGATGTAGTGAAGATGAAAGAGATCTGTTCATGTGTAACACGAGAGAAAGAGAAGCTCTACTAACATCTTCTCCATTGAATGAATATAGTCAGGTAGGGTCACTTGAAACATCTTATGAAATTTGGAAAGCATTAGAATCTACCTTTGAAGGTGATAAACATGCAAAAAGAATGAGATTACAGAATTGGATATGTGCATTTCAAGATGCTAAAATGATGGAAGATGAATCTGTATGAAGTTTTATTGGTAGAATATTAGAAATTTTTGTAGGAATTCAGTCTCATGGTGGAAGCAAGGAAGATGATTAAGTTATATGGAAGATCTTGAAAATTTTGACACCACCATTCAAGAAAGTAGCTCAAATGATTCAGCTAGTAATGCCCTACATTAAGGATTTCAAAAAGGAAAGGTTGCTTGGAAAATTAGAATCAACATAAGTAGATCTAAAACTATCTGGAGATCTAGCAAGAGTTGAAACAAATTTCAGTGCCCTAAACTTTCAACCTAATATGACAAAGAGTGCAACCACAAGTGGAGATTTTGCTGGTAGCAACAGATCTAATGAAGATAAGAAGATTTAGGAAGGAATAACCCTTCTTGTGAGAAGAGAAAAAGATGGTATGACAATCTTTGAATGTTGGACTTGTGATGAAATTGGTCATTATGTATCTAAATGTCCTAAAAGAGAGAAAAAATATAAGGAAAATTTTAAGCCTAGAAGAGATAGAGATAGAAATTGTTTGTATGCAAATGAAGATGAAGAATCTGATGAGAAAATTCAAAGTGAAAGTGATGATGGATTGGGATTTGTGGCTATCAAGGAAGATGATCTTGATAGAGAAATTAGAGAAGAAAGAGTTGTAATTTCCCCAGTGGAAAATAAATATGATTGGATAATTGACAATGGTTGATCACATCGCATGACTGGTGATATGAATAAGTTTGTTAAGTTCAAGAATCATGATGGAGGTATTGTTAGAGTTGGTAACAATGCAACCCGCCATATAATAGGAATTGGATCCATTACTCTTGATGTAAAACTAACATGAATGATGTTTATTTTGTTGATGGATTGAAGCATAACTTGTTGAGTTGGATAGTTGGTGGACAAGGGTTATCAGTTGTGGTTCACTGAGAAGACCTGCATTATCAAAGACAGAGATGGTAAGCTAATTGGAACTGGCACTAGATCTAGAGATAATGTATTTCAATTGAATCGAACTGAAATAATAGTTAGTTTTGGCATAGAAGATTTTGTCACATAAACTTTGATAATATTGTGAAGGTTAGTATCACTTTTGCAATCAGAGACTTGCCTAAGATTACAAAGCCTAATAATGTTGTGTGTAAAGAACGTATTTTGGCTAAGCAAAAAGATTACAAAGCCTACTAATGTTGTGTGTAAAGAGTGTATTTTGGCTAAGCAAAATAAAGTATCCTTTTCTAGGAAGAAGTTCACTACCATAGAGAAGCTAGAGATATTTCACACAAATTTGAGTGGTCCCTCTAGAACAAGAGGATTCTATGGTGAAAGGTATTTTATAGTTTTGGTTGATGATTTCACTAGAATGATGTGGGTAGCATTTCTTAAGGAGAAATTTGAAGCTTTTGAGAAGTTTAAGATATTTAAGAATAGAGTTGAGAATGAATCTGGTGTTAAGATAAAGTGTTTGAGGTCTGATAGAGGAGGACAATTCACCTCTACAGAGCTTAACTTATTTTGCGAAGAGAATGGAATCAAAAGGAAACTATCTTCACCTAGAACACCTGAGAAAAATGGTATTATTGAAAGAAGAAATAAGTCAGTAGCAAAAGAAACAAGAGTGATGTTGTTTGAGAATGATATTTCTAAGAAATTTTGGAGAGAAGCAGTCAATACAACACTATACACTCTGAACAGGGTACAGATCATAAAAGGTATGAACACGACACCTTATGAACTATGGTTTGGTCATTCACCATCAATTAATTATTTTAGAATATTCGAGAGAAAATGTTATATTAAGAGAGATGATGACATTGGTAAGTTTGATCCAAGAAGTGATGAAGGTATGTTTCTTGGTTATTCATTGAAAAGCAAGGCATACAGATGTTTAAAATATAGAACTAAGACAATAGTTAAATGCACAACTGTAAGGATTGATAAAAAGTTTGGAACTAAGGAAAAGATGGTGGATTATAATTTAGATAAAGAAGAAGATAATTATGGAATTATTAGACAGAATGTTGAAGTTTTCTTTGAGACTAACAATGATTTGTAGAATGATATGCTAATTGCTGAGCAAAGAGAAGAGCAGAGATCTGAACCTAGAGATGTGATAAGAGTTGAGATGTCAATTCCTACCTCTAATAGGAATCTAACAAAGAATCACCCTCCTAAGAAGATAATTGGAAAAGACAAAGGTCTGATGAAAAGGAACAAAGTAAATGAGGAGATATGTTTGATATCTCAAGTTGAACCTAAGAGCACAAATGAAGCATGTAAAGATTATCATTGGATTCAAGCGATGAAGGAAGAATTAGATTAGATTAAGAAGAATGATACGTGGGAGTTAGTTTCTAGACCTAAAGACAAGAATGTGATAGGAACCAAATGGGTATTCAGAAAAAAGATGAATGAGCAAGGCGGAGTTGTGAATGGAAGCAATAAGGATGTTCTTGGCTTATGCAACAAATAAGAAGTTCAAGGTTTAGCAGATGGATGTTAAATCAACCTTTCTAAATGGAGAACTTGAAGAAATATATATTGAGTAGCCTGAAGGTTTTCCTTTATTAGAAGACAAAGACATGGTATGTAGACTAAAGAAAGCTCTATATCGTTTGAAACAAGTAGCTAAAACTTGGTATGCAAGGTTGGATAGTTATTTGGCAAAGCTTGGATTTGCTAAAGGTATGACAAATAATAACTTGTATTTGAAAGAAGTTGAAAATGGTTTGTTGATTATTGTAATATTTGTTGATGACATCATTTTTTGAGGTAATGATGAAGCAAGTGATAAGTTTGTTGAAGAGAGCATGATAGGAGAAATGAAGTTTTTCCTAGAATTGTAGATTGTATAGAATAGTGATGGTATTTTTATTTCACAAGCTAAGTACTTGAATGATTTTTTGAAAAGGTTTGGTTTGGAAAGTTCTAAACCTATTGGTACACCTATGATAACTGGTCACAAGTTATCCAACAAAGATGAGACACCTGCAGTAGAGAAGAAGAAGTATAGATCCATGATTGGAGGTTTGTAGTATCTGACTCACACCAGACATATTATAGAAGATGTAGTTGGGATTGTAGCTAGATTTCAGGATGATCCTAAGGAGTATCATTTTGCAGTAGTAAAGAGAATATTTAGATATTTGAAAGGAACATCTGACTATGGAATTTGCTATGATAGATCAAGTGATTTCACTCTATGTGCATCTACTAATGTAGATTGGGCAAGAAGTATGGATGATAGAAAGAGCACCAGTAGTGGAACATTATTTCTTGGAGGAAGATTGGTTCCTTGGTTAAGCAAGAAGCAAGATTGTATTTCGTAGAGTATGTTGCAGTAGCAAATAACTGTAATCAAGTTATGTGGATGAAAAAGATGTTGAAGGATATTATAATTGAGTTTGAAGAACCTGTTATCATTTACAATGATAACACAAGTACAATGAGTATGTCTAAGAATAATGTATTACATTCTAAAACTAAGCATATATCTATTAAGTATCATGTGCTGAGAGAGAAAGTAGTAGGTAAGGAGATCATATTGGAGTATGTGAGTACTAAAGATCATATTGAAGATATCCTTAAGAAGCCTTTTTCATAAAGATACATTTGAGTACTTAAGAGGTATTCTTGGGGTTATGAACCTACCTACTTCTGAATGAATGATGCAAAGAGTGCATCAGTCCAGTGGCATAGAGAACTATTGTTATCCTGGACTAAATGTTGATGCTTCTCATATGGGGGAGTATTTTTGATGATTTGAGTCACTAAGGACTCTTGGTATTCGGTATCGAATAGTGTCATTAGACACTCGAGTTGGTTGAAGATGTGGTGCAACATATCAGCAATTGGTATTTAACAATTGGTATGTTGTGACAATGAGATTGAGGTCTTTGACATTGATGTCAATGGGGGAGAGTATGTATGAAAGAAACAACTCCTAAGAATGGGAGAGAGATATCTCTTTAGAGGGATTTAGAAAGATTCATGAAAGGAAGTAGGGATATGCATTTGATGCATTGTGAATTGTTTAGTGTGAAGTAAATAATTAATTTCTAAGAAGCAGGAGTAAGCACCTATTGTATTGATATTATTTTTAGTGTCTGGACAACTATTGTTGGTCAGTAGTAGCAATAGAACATTGTTTGGTATTCTTGAAACTTAGATGGTTCTTTCATCTATGTTGTCATCAATGTCAAAGGGGGATATTGTTAGCATGAATACTGATGATACTACATTGGGGAGTATCCTAAGCATTGGAGAGTATTGACAGGTTGCATGCATGACTATGTTTGTCATTGATGTCAACATAGCATGGTTTCGATAAAGACTGGTTGAGTAGCATATAGAGATCTTAATGGTATGGACAATGGTTTGATTTTTTGGTAATGTGCAGTTATGAACATATTCGACACAATGTCCTAATGATGTGGTTAAGTGTATAGAGTCTGAGTCAAAGATGTACGGAAGTTGTACATGATTTACAAAAAGCAGTTTAGAGACAAAGTAATGTGAAAGCAATTCCTAATGTTTGTTCTCTAGATTACATCTGAGATGTAGTGAGAAGATGCACAATCAGGAAATGACAGAGCACAGTTAGTTGATGGTGTGAACGAGTGTGCAAGCCCTAGTATCGCACGTGTCAAGTTTTGTATAGACTGCGAGCCAACAGTGCTATTGTAATTGTAATTAATTAATTATCTTATTATAATTAATTGGGAAAGCCTCAAGGTTGAATCAAGGAATTATTATGAATATATGGTATAAAGGAAAGATGTTTTCCTTGTTTTTAATGTGGATTATGTGTTATGATCATTGTATTAAGTGTGAAGTGTGAAGTGTGAAAAGGAGCAGAGTGCTTACTCATTGCGTGTAAGCGATCCAAGGGATTATTGGATGCAAGATTTGTGATTTGGTTACAAGATTAGAAGAAGAGGTCTAGTTGATAGGACAGAAAAAGAGGAAGGAAAAATACAGTAAAATTCTATTATTCTACAAGGAATAATACAAAGATCATTTGGACAGTGGGTTCATTGGTCTTGCCCTTGAAGTTTTTTGGGCAGTGGGTCCAGTTGTCTTCCACAACTCCTAACAGGGTTGGAATCTCCTAATAGGGATTCAAAGTCTCCTAACAAGGACTCATATGTATTGAATGTATTTGTAGACTCCTAACAAGGTCCATCCTCTAACAAGGAACATTTATATTAGTACATCATCTTGTCGGAACCATCCCCACTAAGGTTTTCCCTCTAATCAAGGGTTTCCCTAGTTAACATATCTGGTGTCATTGTGTACAAGTATCTTGTTGTGGTTTTAGTTTATATTACTCATATGGTTAAGTTTTTTTAAGGTTAATAATTGTGATAATAGTTGTAGAACTGATTCAAACCACACCCCCAAGAGTTATATCAGTGAACTATATATTTTAACATACCTTTCTTGTTCAAATGTTTGTTATGTTATGTCTTCTTCCTCTTTTGATCTTTGTTTGGTTGGTTCACTTCTTCACACTTTCACTTTTCTCTAACTCTATTTGATCTTCCTTCTTCTCTACTTGGATCACCTTGCTCCTTTCTTTTTCTTTCTTTGCACAAATTTGCAACTCCAACAATATTGATCAACAACCAAAAACTTGTTCCAACATCTCCTTAAATAGTAAACTCTCGTCTTCCAAATTCTTCCAAGTTTTTCCATTTAATCACATCTATCAATTTGAAATTCAATGTACTTAGTCACTTAAAAAATAGAGCTTTCATTGAACTTTATGGTCATCCTTATCTCCCTTAAATCTCCATCACCCTATCTTTATTATATTTTTCCAATTGTCGATCTTAAAACAAACTTTGACTTTATCCTTTGAACTTCTTGAACATTTTTTATTTTCACCATAAGTCAACCTCAGATTCCATCTTTCTTAACTTGTTCTTCCAACACTTACTAAGTGAACATTGCATTTCACTCAGGCAATACATCACTTGGTTAGCATATGAATGACTTAGTTAACACTAAACTTCAACTTGTTTTTTCCAAATGCTCAGTTAATACTGTGGTAGCTTGGGCAATATTGTACTCCTTTCACCTCATCACTTAATGTAGCTTGTATAGCTTGGTGAGTACATAAACTTCATCATTACTTTACATAATTAAATGTTTGTTAAACAATCAAACCAATATTACATTATCACTGTCCAACTCATTCAAGTGTCTATTGAATACAATACTTATCAACTCTGTCATCATCATACTTTCTTCGAATTCTCTTCATCAATCAAACAATGTTGCACTTTACTGAATTAACATAATGTCTATCCAACTAAGACTTTGACATCAATGGAAACATAACAAATGATATGACTCTTTAACATACATTCATAGCATTCTCAATTATATTATCAATTAGGGCTCACATAAATATCTCATTTAATGTAATATACCAACTTATTTATCATCAATAACACCAAACCCTAATTGTAATACTAATTATAACCCTAAATATTAATACTAACCAAGTAGGCTTAACCTTTGGACCGTAATACAAACCCTAAGCCTAAACATGATTCTAACCATCTCTACTCTTCCCTTTAAATATATAAATTTATATTGTGTAATTACATTAAATTTCTTAGAAAATGTGAATTAAAGTCATTGATATAAAATCTATCAAAAGTCATATGTATTGGGAAAAAGATACACGAATATCAATGTCAAAAGTAGCATAAATAAATTATTTCAAGCATTAAGAAGACGAGCTCTTGTGCAACCAAAAACTATGAGCAGTGCAAGATTTTTTTTAATTTGCACTAATATTCTAAAATAATGAAAATGGTATGCATAGTATGGCAGTTGATTTAAAGATTTAGAGACATACCTTTCTTCCTTCTATAGTATCCTTCTAATGTTTTTTTGATTATTTTCTTCTTCTTCTTCCTCTGACCTATTTCATGCAAACTTGCTCTTATTTTTGTCCCATCACAAATTCATTTGCAAAATTTGAAAAAACATGATGTGGATATATTTCCTCCCAATATAAGTGTGAATTGTTTGATTAGTTAGAATTTAAAAAATGAAATAATTCATTTCTTATTTATATGTAAACCTTTGAAAAAATTAAAAAAGCCAAAAGGCCAACCTAGGTTTCAATAGAATCAATTAGAAGTAACTGGGCAAGTATTTTACTCGTAGTTATTGCGTTCTTTACTTGTGATCAAAACTATGGAAAAGCAGTTTGATCAAAAGCAAGAAGGCATTTTTTTATAGAAAGTAAGTTTTTATTAAAAGTGTAAAATTAGACACGTTTTGCAAAGGCCATAATATTTTTTTTATTTTCATGGCTTCCGAGATCAATGGCCATGTTCAGATGGGACATTGAAGACATGGAAATTTTCTTAAGTACCGAGAATAAGCTTTCTAATGACAATGGATGTGATGCATTTAGAATTTTTTGAGTATACATTTTTTGACATCAATTGAATAGAGGTTTATTATTAGAAACAAACCTCTGTACTAGAGGCTCATGGAAAAATGGTAAACAAGAGAATAAAAATTCTAAAAAATAACAAATATCTTCGTATCAATTCCTCTTTCTATTAGAAAAATAAATTTTGAAATCAGACAAATACAAAATAAGTCATATGCATCAAAAATACCATATGTCAAAATTAGAGTTGGGTCAACTTTAAATGTCAATAAAATATCAAATACTAAGGATAAAGACATCAAACCACCTCCATGAGCTTGGTATGAATGTTAACAAACTAAATTAGAAAGAGTCATATTGATATCTATTATATAAAATAAAGTTATGCGTGTCAAAATTAGTGTCACTATTTAAAATCAAGTTTTTGACAACATACCAATTTTTATGGAGAAATAATTGAATCAAATCAATTATATATGTGTGTGTGTGTGTGTGTGTGTGTGTGTGTGTGTGTGTGTGTATAGAGAGAGGGGGAATCTAAAAAGGAAATCGTAAAAGACTCTAATTTACTTCATCTTGAAATTTGTAACCGTTAAACAGTTCATTCAAAAGTGAAAGTTTTTTTGAAAATTCATAGTTTAGTGTCCATTTAGGCAAAAAAAATGTAACTCACTATTGTGGGTTGACCTAATTTACAATTATGAGTGTTAAATTTGGATTGACTCACAAATGCAATTTTTTATAGCAAAGATTAAATAGTTTGAGCTAGTCTATTGATAGTAGATCTAGTAAAAAGAGTGATATGAGATATGTTTCAAATATTTGAACCATTATGAAAGGAATGGTAGAATATGAAAAAAGAACATTGTTGTAAGTGGGTATAGATAAAAGTAAGGAAACACATGAAATATTTGAAGGAGGAATAATAGGATTAAGAATGAATTTTTTTTTAGGATTCATGTTTTGAATGGAAGAAGTCATGAGAGGTGGAGCAAATGTAAACATGCTATGTATTAAGGTAAAAATATGAATGGAGAACAAACAATAGTGGTAGGTGTAATTAAACCCAATTCTTGGGCACACTCTCTAACAGGATTTACATTTTTATAAATGAGATGAGAGATACTATAAACTATGTTGAAACCATGTTCATTATTATGAAAATTATCTAATTCAAACCCTGTACAATTGAGATGACCTCAAGATTGGGATTACCTTGTCCTGTCTCTTAATAATAGAAGGGATTTTACTAATAGGCATGTTGGTCTCATCAAGATTTCAAGGAAATGTATAGGACTTGAGATTAAAGGAGCCTATAAGTTTGTGGCTTTTCCTAGCTAGAATATGTAAGTAGGACTCAGTGTAATAACTTTGGTAAATAAGAAGATGAAAAAATATTGTTCTAATGAAATTATAAACTTTGAAAGACATGATTGCAACATCCATCAACTAAGAAAATTAGCACATTAATGAAAATCACATCTAACCATCAACAAAAACATGAACATTTAATGCATATAATATAGTATATATTGGCTAATGCAATGCATATAACAAGATCTCTAGATAAAGAAATTAGAATGCAAATGCCATGAGTTGGGTTCACCAAATATGTATAATGTGAAATGGGAAGAAAACAAAAAGGGGATTATTACACCCTTTTAAAATTGCATACTCGAATTGAGCTTGAAATGTAGAATAGGAATCAAGCGTGCCCTTAAAAAAACATGTACTTATGAATCTCACTCCTAGATATTTATTGTAGATATTCTTGATAGTCACTTTAAATGGAGGGATGACTATATATATATATATATATATATATATATGGAATTAAGGATCCTCTTTCTTGATTAGAAATTTATGTACTCACCCATAATGAGAGAGAGAAAAAGAAATGGAGAAGATTGGCTTGGAATTGACGTGAATGAATTGGAGAAACTAGATATTGGATGTTTTCCTTCAAATATTGAATCCAATTGCTTGAATATTTGATTTCTCTTGGTTACACTTCATAGCTTAAGTGTAGTTATGATGTGATATACAAAATTAGGATAGATAGGGTGTTTATATATTTCATGCATCATTTTGAGATTTGGAAATAAGTCAAGTTGACTGTGTGATCTAATTTCTTACTAACACCATAGCAAAGAGATCTAGGCCAAATTTGAGCCAAAAAGTGTGGGGACATAAGTTTTGAAATATTTTTTTTCTTGGATATGGAATATTTCAAACATTTTGTGCCTAGGAGAATTAACCCAAATTTGAACTACGTGTCAAGATGGTTGAAAAGATGCAGGAAAAGAAGAATGAAGTTTCTATGATCAAGAATAACATACATCAAATCTCAAAATCACAAAAGAAAAGTCTAATAGATATTTCAATTATGGATGTCAATACTTTAGAGCAATATGTTAGATATTAAACATGTGTAGGCATAGAGATTTGACTTAAATTCTCATAAAAAATAATGGTTGATTGAGGCTCTACACCTTAAAGGGAATCTACAAGTCAATAAATTATTCTTGCATGGATGTTATACATAGGGATCAAGGTCACAAAATGCATGCAAAAAAACTATAGAAAATAGAAATGCTTAAACAATACAAATTCTAAGAAAAAATTCATTTAAATATTTCATACAATGAAGTAAACTTATAATCTTTATATGCATAAAATGTAACAAGTATATGAAGCATATAAATCAAATGTAGACATCTAAATTTGATGAACGATGCTCCCCTTAATACCACAACAAACAACAAAAAAAGAGAACAACACAAATTGAGAGAACAAAATATGGGCTTCTTATTATCACCGCAAATGCAAAATTATAGAATTACAATATGAAAACCCACATGGGTGTCTTCCTTACAATAGTCTGCAGGACAAAGCTATGATTATCACCCAAAATTGCCCTAGACAACCTATGAGCCTTCCTTATATAGGAACTTTTAATCACCCCAGAAGGTTCTAGGCACTAAGCCCTAACACTTGAGGCTGACCAACCTCATATTATATCATTACATTATACCTTATTACATAAGATTGACTCAAGACGATTTACAAGTTATATTTTCATATGGGTTCACATTTGGAGATCATAACTAGCAAATTGTTGACCTGATGGGCTATTAGAAGCCCATTCCAGAACCCTTGGCTAGCGATCTACATCAAAAATTATGCAAGAGTCCATTAGCCAAATTTTCACCTCGTTTTAGAGTCATTTAGGCCTTCATCGCTGAACCTAAAGTTTGGATAGCCAAAATTCATACTGAAAATCTACAATGAGTGCACCAATACATATGATATGACAATAAAATTCATCCAACAGGTTGATATGTCAAAGATGAACATCCATATATGAGATTAAATTAATACCTAGGATGCTCCTACATCAGACACCCAAAGTAATTTGAGAAGTGACCATGTCACATCTCAAGTAGTCAGAGGAAAACCAAGACGGTCCACCTCCACCCATGCTAGCCATGATGAATCCTCCACTGGTCTCCCTTTCCCTTTGACTAAATACTCCTAATATGTTATGTTCCTTGTGCTTATTCCCACACAACTATCTAGTATCTCATCAATCTCTTGTGTAGCTGAAATAGATGTTGGAACACTCCACTATGCTTCTGTAACTTCATCTCCATCACCTTCCTCATAATATTTTGTCAAATCTGAAATGATGAACACTAGTGAAATATTCAATTTAGTAGTCAACTCTATTTTATATGCATTTCCAGAATCGTACATTTTCACTATCTTGCATGGTCCAAACTTCTTTAGTTTCATCTTATTAAATGTACCTACTGTAAATCTCTCCTTCCTCAAATGAACCATGATTTCATCTCTAATATGAAAATCCTTATACCTCCTTTTCATATATGCCTTAGCCTTATACTATGTATTTATCTTTGTAATGTGTTTCCTCACCTCCTCATATATGTTCTTCAAATGGTCAGCAAAATCTGCTTTAGCACTACTTATTTCTCCTTTATTCGGCTGCCTCAATTCAAACTCATTTTTAGGACTTCTCTCTCATACAATCTGGAAGGATGATTTACCAGTACTCTTGTTGATAGATTTATTGTATGCAAATTTTTCCTGTGATAAAATCATATCCCAACCTTTTGGCTTATATTAAAACAAACATCTTAGCGAGTTCTCCAAACTCTTCTTCACAACTTTTGTTTGTCCATCTGTTTGTGGATGATGGGATGAATTGAACTTCAAATCTGTTTTCAATTTCTTCCACAATGTATACCAGAAATACCCAACAAACTTGTTAATGTGATTAGAAAATATACTCTTTGGCAGACCATGTAGTCTCACCACTTCTCTAAAAAATAACTCTGTCACATGAATAACATCACTAGTCTTCTTGCGGAGAATGAAATGTGTCATTTTTGAAAATGTCAACCACTACAAATATTGAATCATTCCCTCGCCGACTCTTTGGAAAATCAAGAACAAAATCCATGTTGACATACTCCATGGCTTCCCTGGTACATGCAAATATTGATACAATCCAATATTCTACTTCACTTCTTTCACCATCTAACATAGTTGACAACTCTACACAAACTTCTTCACATCTTGCTACAACTGTGGCCAAAAATAATTCTCAGTAACCAAAGCAATGGTCTTATATCTACCAAAGTGTCTAGCCAATCCTCCACTATGCTTCTCCTTAATGAGATTCTCTCTCATAGAACTTCTGGGAATGCACAAAAAACTTCCTTTGAATAACATACCATCTTGGATTATAAAATCCAACCACTTTATCCTGTCAAGTGTAACAGATTCTATACAAGCTTTCCAAGCCTCACCAAAATCAGGATCCTCCACGTATAAATTCTTGAGTTCCTTGAACCCAACCACCTCAATCTGCATTTCTGTCAACAAAACTTGTCTTCTACTAAGAGCATATACAACTCTATTAGACTTTCCACTCCCATGTTTCAAAAAAAATGTATAACTCTGTGAAAACTCTTTGGTTCATTTTTCCTTGACTATTCAAATATTGCAAACTTTGATGATTAGTATACAAAAAACCTCCTTATGCAGAAGATAGTGTCTCCACTTCGTCAATGCCTGAACTATAGCATAAAGTTCCTGATCATAAACATAATACTTTCTTTTGGCATCATTCAACTTCTCACTAAAATAAGCAACAAGTCTACATTCTTGACTCAAAACAACTCCTATTGCAGTACCACTAGCATCACAGTCTACTTGAAACACCTTATTGAAATCTAGAAGTGTTAAAACAAGATGCTTTATAACTTTCTAATTCAACATATTAAAACTCTTATCTGCTCCTATAGTCCACCTAAAGTATTTCCTATCCCCTCTCATTGTTTCAGTCAAATGCCCACAAATACTACTAAAACCTCTTATAAACTTTCTTTAAAACTAATCGAGTCCATGAAAAGATCTTACCTCACTCGCACTCCTTGGAGTAGGCCATTCAAGGATAGCTTTCACTTTCTCAGGATTCATTTTCAGACCTTTCGCTGAAACAAAAAATCCCAAGTACACCAACTCCCTCAAAAACTAAACTTCTTTAAAATTCTCGATAGTTTTTCTTCCCTTATCTTATCAAACACTTTACAAACGTGCATCAAATGATCCTCCAATGTCTTATTAAAGATAAATATATTGTCTAGGTAAATAATGATAAACTTAACCAGAAACTTCTTTAGTACGTCATTCATGAGCCTCATGAAAGTGCTTGATGCATTGGACGTTAGCCCAAAAGGCATAACTAACGACTTGTACAATCCTTCCCTTGTCTTGAAATAAATCTTCCCCTCATCTCCTTTGATGTAAATCTGATGGTACTCACTCCTTAGGTCTATTTTTGTGAAATACATAGCTCTACTCAAACAATCCAAAATATCATCCATCCACAAAAATGAAAATCTATACTTGATTGTGCTCTTCTCCAAAGAGATCCATTCTTGTGTCTTAAATCACCATAAACATCACAAAAACACTAACCAAAACAAACAACTCCATATTTCTTTGTTAGAGGTTAGAAAACTTAAATAGAGATATTATTAAAAAGATAAATAAAAGAAACTACAAAAGGCCATCAACCAATGATTGAGGAGCGTAAACCTATAAAGTCTTAGAGGAGCATTTAAATAGAATAACAAGACTTCAAATTGAATAAACATCAACAAACCTAGAGCTGATTAATAACATCACAAAATACCTTTTTAAAATACTTCTACATACCAATCAGATTGATACATCTCAAAATCTAATCAGGAAAGAACCTTGAAACAGGGGAGGCTACTACCAAATACTTAAAGGGAGTAATAAAAGCCTCCCTTACAACCTTAGATTCCCAACTTCACAAAGATTTAGAGCTTGTGAATATAATCATGATTTAGTAAGGGGGAGAGTGCAAAAACTAATGATATCTCTCTTTTCCTACTTAAAAGACAACTTGTACTTACTAGCTTTTTTGAGCCTTGTTACTAATAATTAATAAGGAAGATGAGACAATAATTAAACATTTGATGCTAGAAAGACATTAATCCCCATATTAGCTAACTCATATGCTTGCTTTTAACTTCCTAATAGATATGATTATAAATAATTTTGCCAAAATATTTTCAAAGTTCTAAAGCTATAGCTAATTTTGCATCTATTCACTGGTTAGGAAGGGAACCTTTTCTACAAGTATTAATTATGATGGGAGAATCCCCTGCAACTTCTAAAAAATTAATATTTAAGGATTTACACGATAACTGAAGGCCCTCCACTAGAGCAAAAATATTTGCCCAATTATTAGTAGCTTCACCTATGTATTTGGAAAAGTTAGCTACTTCAATCCATTGATCACATGTGAATGCAAAACCCTATACCTGCTTGACCAAGATTTCCTCTAGAGGTTACATCAAAATTGAGGTTGAACCAGCCATCCTACGGAGCCTGCCAAACACATTCTAATCTCTTTAGGACCCTGCATCACCAAGAAAGGGAGAAATTTTTAGACCAATCCATCTACCTCTCATCCTTTCATCCCAATGAGTCATCTTAGCATGTTTGGGGAGAGAATTAAACAATCTATTATTAGTTAAAACAATGATAGAGACTTCAATCTTTTTCTTTAATTGATCAACATGAATTTTCTTATCCTAGAAGATTCTACTGTTCCTCTCCTTCCATAGTTTCCATAGAATTATGGTAGGAGACATAATCCAAAGGATATGATATATATTGTATTTTCTTAGTAGAGGCCAAGAAGTCAACATACTCTTGATTGAATTTGGAAAGACAACATAACTCCTAGTTGTGAACATAGCCAATGCTAATATGAGCTAAAATAAGGGGGGTTAAAAAAGATATGGTCATCAAGTTCACATAGTGGATATTTGCTAGGGCCCTGAATCCCAAACTTTTTAAGCCTTTATACTGTAAGGGCCCTTTGATGAAGGACAACCCACAAGAAAACTCATGCCTTGGGAAGGAAGAACTTATCCCAAAATAGATGGAGAAGGAAAAGATATGGAGAGAATCCTTGAAGAGATTCAAGATACAAATAGCCAATTTTTGAGTTGTACTCTCCAATTTTTCTCCTATCCCATGTGAGTTTATCATCTCCTCCCTTAAAGGAGATCATTCTAGATTTTAGAATTGAATAAAGAAGAAAATTCTCTTCTAAGGGAATATATTCAACATCAAGATTTCTCCACTTCCAATGCAATCTATCTTCTCCAAAAATTGCATAGTTCTTCATCTTTGTTCCCCATCTCTCTACCAAATAGGATTTAGCTTTCAGTGAGGAAGGATAACGTATAAGGGGATTATAGATGCCCCAAGAGTCTTCCCAAAACAAAGCTTCCTTTCCATCCCCAACATTCCATGAGTACTTATTCTAAATAATATTTTTGCATTTCAAGAGGAAATTCCAAAATCTTGGGCCTTTGGGAGGGTTGATCTCCCTAAAGATATTGATTGGATTAGGGGATGACAAGTATTTGTGGGAAAGAATCCCAACTCATTTGAGGTTAGGGAACCTAACCTGCACCCTCCATAATAACCTCGTTCCTAAGGCCATTCCTTGACAAATAATATTTTTTTATACCAGCTTGACCTATACTTTTAGACCTAAATATTTGGTCTCAAGAAAGAAGGGACTACTTATGTCGATTTACATTACCCTACTAGATAAAGGTTCTAAGTAGACCTTCAATTTTCAACACTTTTCTATTTGGGAGATCCAAACATGAAAGTTGGTAAATAGGTTGTCCTAACAAAACATTTGAAATCATAGTCTTCCTTCCTACCGAGGAAAGCCACTTACCTTTCCATCCAATGATTTTTACTTTTAATTTTTCTACTAGGGGATCCCATAGTTTAGAAACATTGTGACCCGAATTGAGAGGAAGACTCAAGTATCTGCAAGGCAAGATACCTTTGTTAAAGTTTAAAATGACAAAAATTTGGGCTTCCAAATTGGTGGATGTCTTGAAGAAAAAGATCTTCAATTTTTCTCTATTAATCTCCTGACATGATGCCTTCGTATAGTTACCTAGAATATCCTTCAATGCATAGGCCTCTCTATCCAATCCTTCTCCAAATAACATTGTATCATCTACAAAATATCGATGTGTAGGTGGCTCCTCCCTGTTGGTTATTGAGATATCTGTAATGGCTCATTCCATTGTTACTTGCGTAATTGACCTCCCTAACACATCGACCATTAGAATAAATAGAAAGGGAGAAATAAGGTCCCCATGTCTCAATCCACATGAAATAGGTTAACTTTGTGACCATCTTTTGCGACACCAAATTTTAGTGCTTTAACCATCAATGACCACATCACAACACTTATCTTCCAATTTGCATCTTGTGCGAAACAAATGCCTCATTTGATTAGGTTCATTCTTACCACTCAACAAGACTCTTCTATTCTCCTCTTTCAACATCTTCAAAAGGTGATGATTTGGCATCATCATCAACATGTGCAACTCTAGCCTGGCCTTCTGTTCTCTTATTTCCCCTTGTCGCTGGGAACATTAAAATATTCTATGCCCTTCTTCTTTGCGGTGAAAACATTATCCACAAAAACCTCCTCTTCTAGCTCCTTGCCCTCTTCTTCTTCCTCTCTAATCTCTATTGTTCTGATCATGGAAATAATTGGAATTATTCCCCCTATGGCTAGTACCATTGGCCTCATCCTTGTTCTTTCGATCATCATTTCGACCTCCATAAGGTTGTCCACTAGATCTTCCACTGCAACTTTTGCCACTATTTTTTCTTTCAAACTTCTTATTCAATGTTCCTCAACTCTTAGAGAAAACTGGTATGCCTCTTCAATACTGGTCATTCCAACCAGACTCAGATCCTCCTGAATACTTGGCCTCAAGACATTAAGATAATGGGAAACTTTTTCCTTATCATCTTTCTCATGACCAATTCTAATGAGAACTTGGTAGAACTCTTCAGTATACTCTTAAATTGATTTTCCTGCTTGCTTCAACCCTTACATTTTCTTTAGCAGATCAAGCTTATAATCCACAAGAATGAATTGTTGCTTCAATTTAGCTATCATCCAATCCCATTTGGTGATTTTTTCCTTCCCTCTTATATTTTGCTCCAATTGAATATCTTGCCACCAGATCTTCACATGCCCCTTCAGTTTTGCCTTCACAAACTTGACCCTATCAGGATCCTCAATATCTTCATACTCAAAGTATTCTTCCAATTCATTGATCCAATCGATCAACTCCTCGAGGTTAAGATTTCCAAAAAATATGGGTACCTCAAACTTAGGTATTTTTCCAATCTTGGAGATGGCCTTGAAAAGTCTTTCTTCTTCTGGGTTTAGAACTGCCTCTACTTCAGCATTTCTTCTTCTTTGTCTTCATCCTTGCTTTCATCTCTTACAGCAAGATTTATTCCTCTGCACATTTTTTCTTCTAATTATTGCATAGGCCTCTGAGGGGCTCTAAAACCCTCAAGTGTAACACCTATGACTCTTTCACCATGCTCTCTTCATAGAGGAATTTTCATGCTTTTGCTAAAACCCTAGTGCAAATAGCCTCACAATCGGCGATCCGTCTACACGCTTAGCCCAAACCACGATCCTGGTGCAACTACCTCACAATCGATGATCTATTTATATTCTTAGGAGCTTCATCTCTAATACCACTTGATGAAGAAAACTCCCCTTAATACCACGATAAACAACAGAAACAAAGAACACAAATTGAGAGAACAAAATATGGGTTTATTATCGCCACAAATGTGGAATTATAGAATTATAATATGCAAACCCACATGGGCACCTTCTTTACAAAGTCTACAAGATAAAGCTGTGACTATCACCCATTACTACCCTAGACAACCTATAGGTCTTCCTTATATAGGTACTTTAATTGCCCAAGAGGGTTCGAGACACCAAGCCCTAACCTTTGAGATTGACCAACCTCATATTATATCATCACATTATACTTTATTTAATAAGGTTGACTCAAGATAATTTACAAATTACATTTTTGGATGGGTCCACTTCTTGAGACCATAAATAGCAAACTATTGACCTGATGGGCTATTATAACCCCATTCCAGAATCCTCAGCTAGCAATCTACAACACTTGATTGTGCAAGCATCCATCAATTGAGGTTTCACCTTGTTTCAGAGCCATTTAGGCCTTTATCAATGGACCTAGAGTTTGGATAGCCAAAATTCATGTCAAAAATCTGCAATGACCGCACCGATGCATATGATATGACAATAAAACTCATCCAGTAGGCTGATATGTCAAAGATGAACTACCATATATGGGATTTGAGCAATACTCAGCATGCTCTTGCATCAAAATTAGAGTGCAAGTAGGAATTTTTTGTTTCACCAACATTTATTTGTAGAAAAAGGTGAATGAAGATCTATAAGTTCATGTGGGAAAACAAGGAATCCAATACATGATAATCACACTATATTAGAAGAAAAAAGATCCACTAGGCTTGAGATGGCTTGAGAACAAAGTGGATTTGGTGATGATTCACTATAGGGGACTATGAAAGTTATAGGGGTAAAGTGGGAGAGAAGGTAGTTTCCTACATGCATAGGAGGGTTGATAATTAAGAGGGAAATTTGCAAAGAAGATCTAGAAAATACTATTTAAATGACATGTAGTCTAAAATCTAATCTAGAGTGGAGGGACTTGGGTGCCCAACTTTGAATGCTAACTAGATTGGGGTGTGTTTCTCATCCCACTCTCAACAGTTCCAATTCATTGAATTGTATATTGTATATCTTCTTTTGATAATAATAACATATTTTTTGTGTCTGCCACCTATACCTACACATAAAAATGAAGGGAAATGTTGTGTAGAAAAGGATTTGCGTCAAATTCTAATTTAGGAACCTTTAATTAAAAATAAATTGATAGTGATTTATCAAGCATGTTGAAGTATAGAAGAGGCTATATCTAAAAACTAGAGTTTTTGTATCTTCATAAATCTTATTGATGTTGACTTGATGTTAATTTTAGGATAGGGTCATGATAATGGAAGTACTTACAAACACTTAGAACTAAAAATTACACCATGTCTTCAATGCCTTGGATGCTTGATCTCTTACCTTAGGACTTGAAAATGCAAAATTAAAGTTGAGAGATTGATTTGAATTGTGTTGTTTATAAAATGAGGGAGGCTAGTACCTCTGCCAAGCATTTTGGGTTGTCAAAACTTAAACTCAAAGGATATTGACATGGGTTTTAAAAAATTCATTGAAATAATATGACCAACAAATGATTTCAAATTGGACCTCAAAATTGAACAGTAAGGCGCCCAAGTTTCCCTACTCTTGAGAGTGAGGTGCTCAAGGAAACTTGCTCCCTCTAATGTGATCCAAAACTAGGACCTAAGGTCCTATTTCAATAGAAGAAGTTGAAGTAATTTGTGAAATTGAATTAGATCAAGCATGTCAAGTACAAAAGGCAAAGAACACTCAAATAAGGCCTTGTTTCTGAAGATATTGAATAGGGATGAAATTTATGACTCTATGGTACTGACAACACTACCTCTATAATATCTCAAACTTGTGATGGTAGGAGTACTTAATGCTTTTCTATCTAAAATTGGCATGATATAGAGACAAATCTTCTGTGCTAGTAAGGCCCCATTAATTTCTTTGATTATTTTATGAATATTGGAAAAAAATATTTAAACATAAGAGGCGCACACTAATTTAGATTTAAACACAAACACATGTATTAACTCGATAAAATTACATCTCATGTTCCAACATTCCCTTTCCTACTCACACAATGCCAAGATACATTGGACGCAAATGTAAAACTAGTAATTTTATGCAACTCATGCATGTTATTCTACACCATGTGCACCTCATAGTTGTGTTGCATAACTAATTGTGTGGTCATGTGTTCATCACAATTTTACCAATCTATGTTGATGCACATCCATACCTAGACTGCAAATATGGTCATCTATGCAACTAATTGAAGGGAAAGGTGCTTAATGAAACAACCCTTTAGTTACATTAGAAGGAAGTATCCAAATTCTAAAGAACTCAAAATGTGATTTTGATGAAGGAACCAAAGTGTCCATCTTGAAAGTAGGAATTCAGCCAGTTGTAGTGCATTGCATACATACTACCTATCAACCTACACATCTAAATTATTAAATAGTTTCCCACTTACAGTCATAACATCTTACATTTTCATCAAAGAACTCGATTGTTTAAGAAAATTTGGGATCACTTGAGATGTGCCATGTTGTTATTGTTGGCCATGAAATGATATATTGCTTTGCTCAAACGAGCATTTGTGTATTGCTTTCATCAACAAACTCAAGACTGTTGATTCCTAAGAAGATGAAAGATTTTGAAAACTAGAGCCAATGCCTTGTCAACTAATATGATATTTGTAGGTACAATATGCACAAGTGAAATTAATCCTTTTGATTAATATAGATATTGTATGGTCTAAATGGTTATTAAAACTATAGGGATGTGGCTAACCTCTAGAGAAAATGTATCTTTGACTAAAATTGAAAAAATTGAAAACACAATAGATTTTGTTGAAATTTTCAGCATTTGTTCTTCATGATTTGTATGTTCTATAATCGAAAACAAGGAAAAATTGAAAAAAAAATCATTGTGTTTTCAGAGATATGAGAAACAAATTGACTTTTGATCCATTCTCTTAGAACATAGCAGGGGCCAAAGTAGAAAACATCAAAACTTTCAAGTACACAAAATCCTTGCATAGGTCCATTTCTATAACCCAACTTACTCTGATGCCTATAGCTAGATCATATCCTTGTGTTTCATTTTGCCTTCATATAAACTTTGAAAGCACTTGAGTACTCTATATCCCTATTTAAGAAATTGGGTTTAGATCAAAATAAATGTAATAGTGATCAATAAAGAAAAATAAAATAAAATAAAATAAAATAAATAAATAAATAAATAAATAAATAAATAAATATATATATATATATATATATATATATATAGAGAGTCTTTGGATATCTCATATTCTAATTTAAGTATGATTATTCTAACCTTTTATTTATTCAAAAGATACTTTAAAAAATTAATGTAATATTGAATAAGTTATCTGGTCAAATTAAAATTTAAAAGTTGTTTTTCAAACTTATTTCAAAGAGAGACAAGATAAATAAATGATATGAGATTTATTACCTGTCTTTCAAGAATACAAGTTATCTATCATTAGTTCAACACAAATGTACCAATGAAATATAACCAACTGATCTAATGTTATTAGTTCATGTCATATGACAAGATACTATAGCATCCATGTAGATGTTATTTTCCTAAATAGTTTTGACCAATGAGAAAGTTGTATTTATTTTAAATAACCATTTAGAAGAAACCATAGATTTACCTTTTAGTCTTGGAACAACATCTCAAACATCATTCCTAAGTATAGATTGATACTATTCCATCACTGCATCCTTTCATACTTGTTGATTAGAGGCTTCTTCAACACTAGGGGGTTTTGAAGAAATTATGTGACTCATCAATGCAACACAACCAACAAACTTTTGAGCTATCTTACTTCTCTAAAAGTATCACAAGGAGCAGCATAGATTTCAAATTCTTCCAAAATATTTCTAGCTCATAAAGGCCTTTTCTTATTTGCTAGAGTAATGCTTGAACTTGTTGGAATATTAATGTGATTAGTAGGAGAAGATGGACCAACTTGAAACTCTAACTCTTAAATCTCCCTGTGAATCTCTAAAGGTGGAGCTAAATTTTTCATTACAAAATTTTTGAGAGTTCTCAACTTTCCCTTCATCATTTCAAGAATTAGTATCATTGGATAATTTGCAAGCTATAACTTAATCACATGTGATGTTACATCCCAATTTTTGACCTAATTTGAAATATAGCCATTGAAGTTCACATGAAGTTAGTTGATAGTTAAATTGGTTATAATCTTGTGAAATGATAAAATGGTTAGTTGTTATAATTTCATGTGAAGATAACATGCTAGTGGAATAATTATCACGAATTCATGGAATTGAAAAGGTAACTAGCGGTTATGATTATTTATAACTTGTTATGATAATATGATTTAATTACGAAGAATTTTCTTGCAGGAAACACGTCAAAGGGGTGGAAGCATTGTTAGAAAAGAATTAGGCACAGGAGCATCACCATCATTGGGCAAATGGATTGAGGACCTAGCGACTGGAAAAACATGTTACATCTATGGGACTTGCATGAGCTATTTAAATAAATAATTTGAAAAACATAAATAGAGTTAAAATATATAACGTACCTTAAAGGATTTAATATGATCTTTCATTTTATTATTATAATAGATATAACTATATACGTACATATAGATATAAAAATGAAATGACACCATTATATTATAATAATTTAATAAAGTGATGTCACCCCATTAATATATTTACATGTACATATATAAATATAAGATTATAATAATATTCAAATTATAATAACATTCAAATTATAATAATATTTGAATTATAATCTTCCAACTTTATTCTTTCCATTTAATTATTCCTTGCTTTTAACCGATTAACACTTGGCATGATAAATTGATTATAATCTTTTATGTTTCGGAAGACAAAAAGTCATGGCTTGCTCTCTAAATGGAAGTCATGAGGGAGGCAAACAAGTATTTTTACTTTTATGATGTATATGCAAGACTATGATAAGATTGATTGAATTATATCATCGTTACAAATATTTTACAGTTAGTTGCGAGAGATAGATTTCTCTAATGGATTATTATAACAATCTTTCATTTATATGAATAATAAATAGGAGCATATCTTCTAATCTTATGTTATTGCCACAGAAAGCAATTGGAAGGAAATGAATGATATAGTGGTATCTAGACCCCTAAATGATACAGTGGTATTTGAAGCCCTAATTGAATTAGTGGTATTTGAAGCCCTAATTGATACAGTGGTATTTGATACCTTAAAGGATCCAATGGTAATTGAAGCCCTAAGTGATATAGTGGTATCTGATGCCCTAGATGATCCAATGGTAATCAATGCCCTAATTGATATAGTGGTATGTGATGCCCTAGTTTTATATAGTGGTATTTATTGGTAATCGTCATTTGATTTTTGATATAACAGTATTGGATGGAAGTCGTTATATGATATTGTTATAGTGGTATTTGTGGACTAATCTAGGTGATTGCAGAAGCATCCCTACAAAGATTTATCTATTCAAATTCCATGGTATGTTGTTTTTAGTTTCATAGTAAATTCATTGATGATGTTTTTAAGTTCTTAGTTAAGAAATTTTGTTTAACTTTTTTTAACCATCAATCTCATTCACATGAACATAACTGATATAATTGTCTTCCTATGAAAATGAAGAATAATTGTATTTCTTTGAGTATGTTAGTTGTTAATTAAGACACGGGAAAACTGGATGTTACATGTGACATCCATGCTACTTTTAATTTGTTTTTGTCTTGGAACATGGATTCTATATGTTTTTGAAGAATCACCATAGCCAACAAAAACTCCTTTCTTTCCTGAGGGTTTCAACATTGTCCTCTTCTCTTTAAGAATGTGAATATAAACAAAACAACCAAAAAGTTTGAAATAACTAATGTTTGGTTTGATACCTGAGAATGTCTTTTCAAGAGTTATGTTGTTAAGAATCTAATATGGACAATGATTTTAAATATGAATTTTTGTCCTACAAGCTCTAGCCCATAGAAAAGTAGGAAGACCTTGATCATTAATCATTCCCTTAGCAGCTTCAACAATTGCCCTATTATTTCTTTTAGTCACACTATTTGGTTAAGGATTGTAGGGAACACAAAGCTCCCTCTTAATTCTAGCTTTACCACAAATTTTTTGAAAAATTCAAGAAACATACTGTTCTCTATTATCTAATCTTATAATCTTAATCCTTTTGTTAGACAAATCTTCAACCAAGGCCTAGAATTCTTTGAACCAAGACAACACTTCATTGAATTCCTAAGACTTAAGAAAGTAGATCCAACACGTGCAAGAGAAATCATTAATAAAGGAAATATAATACCAATAACCACTAAGATCTAAGAAACAAACATTGGACCACATAAATCTAGAAGAATGATTTCTAGAATTTCATCTAGATTCACTACTATGAAAACTACTCTTATTCTTACCTAGAGTGCATCCCTAGTAAACTCTTCCATGGTCCTTATTAAGTTTGGGAAGACCAACAATAACTTTTTCCATAGAGGTTAGAGTTCTTAAATTTATACGTTTAAACCTCTTGTGCCATAATTCACATGAACCAGATCAGTTTAGAAAGAGAGCAAGTAGAGGTTGTTATGACGAACTCCAAATTCATGTGCTGACTTCAAATTCGAGTTTCTTTTCCATGCCAAAACTTTACCATTGGCAAAAGCCACATGATATACTTTATCCTCTAAGGCTGATAAAAAAATATGATTCATTTTCATATCTAAAATAAATAACACGTCACTTAGATGGAGAGGACCACAATAATCCAATTTAAAAGATGTAGAGCCAACATCTTTTATCGAATAACTAGCATCATCACCAATAATGACTTACAAGTGAGAGTCATTTTCTTTTAAATTAAATAGGTGTTGTTTGAAACCAATGATGTGACAAGAAACAATGCTCCCAATTAACCATGCATCACTATTTGTAGGAATTCTATTGGAAAGTGCACAAATAAGAAAGAAAGTCTTCAAAATTATTGCAAGACTCCTTTTAAGGTGAAGAATTCTCTACATCTACTACATTAGCTCCATGAGATGGTTTTGGTTTCACATACAATCTCTTGCAAAGTGACAAAACCTATCACACCTAAAGTAGTTTATTCAAGAAAGATCTCTTTTCATTTTCTTGAATTCAATATCTAGTTGATGACTCTTTATCTTTGAGTCTTTTTAAGTTTTCTTTCTTTCCTCTGCCTTTTGAAGTATGGGTTGTATGGCCATGATCATCTTAATGAATACTTCTACAACTGCTCCCTCTTGCTTCTAGAATACATTCCTCTAGAATGCAATCAACCCTCACTCAATTGAACTTTGGAAGTTCATCAATTACACTAATACCTTGAATGAATGACTCAAGATTGAGGAAGACCATTCATAGCCAACATAACAAGGTATTTATCACTAAAAGTTTTGCCAATGCCACCAAATTGATCTTTTAATTCTAGAATTTCCATAAAATAGGAGACCACAAATTCTCCACTTGGCAACTTAATGTGCAGCAATTGATGACTCAGAGCAAGAGCTCTACTGGTGTCATTAGACTCATATAGATCCTTCAAGGTGTTGAACATTTATCTAGAAAAATCTAACTTTGAAATCATTGGAATCAAATGATCTTTAAAAGAATCAATCGCAATTTTTTTTGCCATAAGTTTATTCTTCTTCCACTAAAATTTACTAACATCATTCGATGGTTCCTCAACATCAAACTTTATATATTCTAGAAGATCATTTTCCTAAAAAACAATTAGGATTTTGGGCTTCCAACAAGCGGAGTTTGAAATCCCTCTATCATGTCTTGAACTTTTGAGTCATTAACCATCTTCACACGCAAGGGAAATATAATAAATAACAATAAAAAAGATTCAAGATGAAAGATTTTCTGGTTCACAATCAAAATTCTTCAGCTTGGCTTTGATACCATGTTATGAGCCAAAAATGTAATGTAAAACTTCTAGAGAAACAACAAGGAAGGTTATCCTCAAAAAAATCCTCCTCACTAAGAGAAACAACCCAACCCACCAAACTTGTGCACTTTATTTGAATTAAATAAGAAGAATACAATACTGTAATAATCTTGAAAGTCTTTCACAAAAACAG
Organism: Cupressus sempervirens; assembly: GCA_028749045.1. Taxonomy (NCBI): domain Eukaryota; kingdom Viridiplantae; phylum Streptophyta; class Pinopsida; order Cupressales; family Cupressaceae; genus Cupressus; species Cupressus sempervirens. The sequence continues at coordinate 896,936,121 of CM053792.1, forward strand.
ATAATGAATGTCCTTCACCCAAACTAATGATGAAGTATGTTAAAATAAGACTATTAAATTCTACTGATCAAGCTCACTCTAAAAAGAAATACTAATGAATATATTGCAATCTGATTCCAAAACATGATCAAGAGATAATAATAATTGAATTGAAGAGCCCCAATCACTACCCAATAACGATCAACCAAGAGATTGATCACAACTAATGTTTAATAGTAATCAGACTGAAGAATGCAATGAGGAGTGTTGAGGAGAAAATACTACAACCAAAATGAAGCACTTGAAAAAATCCTTGCTTGAGAAAACCCTACATGCTATATCAAAACCATTATTGCAATTCTCTTTGAATGTTGTAGATAGCATAGTGGTCCTAGATGAAGGTGAAGAAATGATACAATCATCGTTTCTTTTAACCAAGCATTAAGAAAAAATAAGAGTGATAATCAATACAGTCCGTCAAATATTATTCGACACTTTTAATTGGCAACAATAAAAAACCAATAATAATAGCATTGCATGCCAAATATGATGCAAGGAAAACAAAAAAATGACTCAAATCACATTCCACATACCCATATGACATAGGTGGATGACATGGAAGACCAATCATCATAGATTGCACAAGAGGTGAGTCTATCAAAGACGTAGAACTCCAAAATGATGAGAGGATAATGTAAGTAACATATGAAGGAAGTCACATGAAGACAAACAAATAACATATGTTGAGGAGATAGCATATGTTACATCCCAAATTTTGACCTAATTTAAAATATAGCCATTGTGGTTCACATGAAGTCAATTGACAGTTAAATGTGTTATAATCCTGTGAAATGGTAAGATGGTTAGTCGTTATAATTATTTATCACAAATTCATGGAATTGAATAGGTGGTTAGTCATTATGATTAAATAATGTGTTATGTTAATATGATTTATTTGTGGAGAATTCCCTTGCAAGAAGCACGTCAAATAGGTAGAAGCATTGTTAGAAAAAAATTGGACATAGAAGGATCACCATCACTAAGAAAATGGGTATGAATCGTGAATCACCATAGTTGAGGATTTAGTGACTTAAACATCAGGATACAATCGATGGAACTACATGAGCTATTAAATAAATAATTTAAAACATACAATAATTTAATTATAAAATGTACCTCAAAAGATTTTAAATGATCTTTCACCATATTATTATAATATATATGTATATACATACATATAGATATAAAAATGAAATGGCACCATTATATTATAATAATATAATAAAATGATGTCACCACATTAATATATTTACATGAACATATGTAAATATAAATTATAACAATAATCGAATTATAACTTTCCAACTTTTCTTCCATACTTTTTATTTTTCTTCTTGATTGTAACCGATTAAACACTTGGCATTCTTATTTGACAAATAATCTCTAAAGTTATGAAAGCCAAGAAGTCATGGCTTGTTCTTTAAAATAGAAGCCATGAGAAGAGTCGGGCATCATATATCTCGCACACCCAGCTACCTTTTTCCTTGCTACGTTTTCCTTTAATCTCTCTGCCACCCTCAACACCCAACTTCATATATTTTTCTTATGCTGAAATCTTCTTTTATTTTAGTCTATACTTCCATTCTCAAGCAGCATCTATGTCATATGTACTTAGCTCATTGAGGAATAAAATAATTCTACACTTTGCATATGTCTGCAACATCTAAAGAAGGGCAAATTTCCAATCGATTGCAAGGCTTCAGACATATTAAGAATATGCATCAGATCATGTGATGTTATTTCAATATCATTTTATTGTTTTCCATAATAGCCTGTTAGGCTCACAAGACTCTTTTCTTTCTAGATTTATTTCAAGTTACAATATGAGATTTGTTGCATACTCCATGTCCTTTGTTATCAATCCTCTTATTTAAATGTTCATAATAAGTTAGATACAACTCTTATGGAAGCATTTTTTCGAATGCAATAAAATCTGCAATGAAATATACTATCCAATAATATTCCCAATTAGTCTCATGAACATAATCTTTCTGGTCACAGTTTGTGATAAGCATACTAAGCAGCAAATCCTTCTAGAATTTATGCATAAAGCAGATTGCTCAGGAAATTCCGAACACCTGGGACTCATCGACTGTATAGCCAAGTAAGGTGAAGAGGTGGAATAAATCTGCAAGAAAGCATAAGAGAAATCAGACATGAATAACTTAAATGAATTATTAAATAGCTCATGCATGGTCATATTTATTGTATTCTCCTGCTATCAAGTTATGTGGTATGATTAGATACTAGGATGCTTAGTGGATGACAAGGTGTTCCATATCTATTTCAAGCAGGGAGGGCCTTTCTTGTTAAAGATAGTGTGGGGATAAGTTATGGTTTGAGGTTGGGTGGTTAAGCCATTGACAATGTTTCACCTCTCCCCAAGTTGTCGGACGTGCAATAGATAAAGATAAGTTGAGCAATTCAAACAATTGTTAGAAACAAGTATTTTTACTTTTATGATGTATATTCAAGTAGAAGGTAAGATTAATTGAGTGTATCATCATTACAGTTATTTCTTTAAATGAAAGCAACTCTTATCATCATTATAATGGGCAACTAGTTTGAAGATTAGATTTATCTGATGGATTGATATTTTAGTCTTTCATTTACATGAATAATGATATGAGCATATTTTCTAATCTTATGTTAATGCCACAGTTTAACAAATCATAAAGAAAGGAATGATCCATTGGTATTTAAAGCCCTAAATGATACAGTGGTAATTGATGCCCTAGATGATAAAGTGGTATTTGAAGCCCTAAGTGATATAGTGGTATCTGATGCCCTAATTGAAACAATGGTATCTGAAGCCCTAAGTGATATAGTGGTATCTGATGCCCTAAATGATCCAATGGTAATCGATGCCCTAATTGATACAGTGGTATGGAATGCCCTAATTGATAGTGTATTTAATGATAATCATCATTTGATTTTGAAATAGCGGTAATGGATGGTAGTTGTCATTTGATATTGTTATAGTGATATTTGTGGACTAAGATGGGTGGTTGCAAAAGCATCCCTAGATTGATTTCGGTCTCAAGTTCCATGATATGTAGATTTTAATTTCCATAGTAATTTCATTAATCGTGTTTTTAAATTCTTAGTTAAGAAATTTTGTTTAACTAATTTTAATCGTTAATCTCATTCATATGAACAAATTGATTTAACTATTTTCCCTATGAAATGAAGTAATATTTGTAATTCTCGAATATGTTAGTTGATAATTACAACCCTAGAAAACTAGATGTTACAACATAGCTCGCATATTGCATATCGCATATCCAACCAAAAATATGGAATAAAAGGGTATTCATAACTATACTCAAGCAACAACCCGAGAGCTAGAGCACATGTAGAGAGCACACAACAAAGAACTAAAAAACAACTGAAACTAGAGAATCCAAAAATGTGAAATTGTGGTATGTGAAGATTTATCTCATTACCATTTTACATTTCAACACCATTGAGCCCTCTTTAGGATGTGTACTTACATATCCAGATGGACATGCATCTACTAAGGCATTTGCAAGCCCTACAACTAACCCAATTGTGGATGTATCCCTATTTGTCATTTTAATGATGTTTCAAACTACACAAGCAAAATGAAACCACAAATTAATATGCTATATTTTAATAAAGAAATTTAGCAAACAATCTAAATTGGTTTTAAACATGGTTAAAACTTGGAAAAAAAATGTTAGGGTATGACATTTTTTAGGAAATATTAATTTTTTGAGAAAACTATGAATTTTTTTTTACAAAATTGCTAAAAATTGGTGTTAGATCTTCTCCAATGCACTCCAAAAAAATTTAGGGTTCGTTTGGCAGTGGGAATACAAGTGGAATAGGCATATGTAAATTCTTTAAATTTTGAATTCTTTGTTTGGATGCACCAAATCAAAATTGGAATAGGAATAAAATTGGAATACGTATTCCAATTTTGGCCCAAAAATGAGCATTTGTTATTCCACCTAAATACGTATTCCTATTCCAATTTTATTTATTTTAGAAAACATAAATTTTTGGGTCTGTGAATTCCCCATCAAATTTTGAATGAACCAAACAAGAATAGGAATACGTACCCCCATTTTCTATTCGAGAATAAGTATTCCTATTCCCATATTTATATTCCCGCAACCAAACAGACCCTTAGAGTATATTAGAAATGCTCTTAAAAAATTAATGAAAAGAACTTTGAAACTTACTTGTGAATCGGATTTTGCTTAAAGATCTCTTTAAATAAACTTCAAATCCACAACAAATTGCTCTAAAATGTTATTTGGGTTGTCAATCCTATTGATATGAGTTTTGTTCCACAACAACATGCAAAATCAAACACTCAATATTTCAAAGTGAAGCATTTAAATACCCATCCCTTCTTGAATAAGGTCACTTCTTATGCTGATAATGAAATGACTTCAAGGTTCCTTCTATTGTAGATAATCGCTCCACAAAATAATGTGATTTTCTCTAATGAATGACCTTCTGCTTTTTCTCAGGACTTACCAACTTACTTGTATGGATTTGGCCTTAATGTGCAATGAAAATATAGCATTTTGATTCTCAAAATCTTCAACTCTCAACTTGAATTTAAGCTTAACTTTTTCTATTTCTACTTCTAACCATAAATGCAAGGAAGTGTGAATAACTTGTGATGGAGCTCTAATTTTTACAAAGGATTAGATTCTCCATTTGAGAAATAATGTTGGAGATTCATAATGGAAATATAAGCATTAATGTCAAATAAAAAATTCAAATAATGAAAATTTCAAGTATATACAGTGGGGTATGGTTGTGTGAAAATTATGCTACATATGATGAAATACATTTAAAGCAACTCTACAACAGCTAGAAAGTGAATGATAAACATTAGTATATGTAGCAAATTATACATAGAAGAAATGGATACCAATCTTACAATACAAAGACATCCAATTTAAGTGTTCAATCAGTGATGAAGATATTGTTGTCTAAGACCAAGTATTACCAAACCACGATATGGAATACAAATGAATGAAAAAGAAATTGATGTGTCATAGACTCCTACAACAATCAAACAATTTGGACATGTGATATATACAGAATGGGCTGATAAGTAAAAGGTAACAATAAGATAACAATCCTCATGAAAACTTAAGCCACAGATATGTATGCTTGAGGAGTGCAGAAAAAGAAGAACCGACAGAGAAGTTTGAAGACCATAAATAAAGATAATATACAAATAGCATGTGATTAAAGACAGAGATAAGCATAGATGAATCCATTCAAACTACATATGATTCATGATATTTGAATATCTTACCAAGTTCCAATACTGATAGATATGGAGATTCTGCAAACTTTATTAATGTTTTAGGATGTATATCCTACAACTAACGGTGAAGCAAATTAATTGTAGAAGAGTAAAAACAACTAAGCTACTCAAATCCTTATATGCACAGGCTAATGAGACATCCACGTCCTTGTTGAAGTGTCACGATGATTTAAACATATGATATTATACAACTACAAACTTTAAACCGTCGAATTCTACTTGTCTAGATGCTACAAAACATTTTGGTCAAGAGAAGCCAAAGTTTGATTCAAATCCAAATCGAAACTATCCAGATATACTGTTGTCAATGGAGATTATTCAGATGTTATCATGCATGGTTCACAAAGAAGTAACAATATTGTGAGAAATATAAATTAAAAATTTAAATCTCAAACTCACAACTTAACCCTAAACCTAAAAAAATTTACCCGGCACTTAAAAGTTGCTCGGCACATGAAGGTGCCAAGTGCCAGTTTTACTCAGCACTTGATGGTGCCGAGTGGAAGGTTGCTCGGCACTTGAAGAAAAGTGCTCGACATAGGAAGGTGCCAAGTGACCGAATTACTCGGCACTTGCTTGGCAATTGAAGGTGCCGAGTGATAGGCAACGGGTGTCGAGTGAACTCAGCACAAAGAGGAGCTCGACACTTGCACAAGAAATGCTTGGCACCAATGGATGCTGAGTGAGCTCGGCTCCAACTGAGAAAGAAGATGCCGAGTGTTCTATTTCAAACTTAAGAAATATAACTTAGGAAATATTTCAATGTGAATGCTTTCACCATTAAAACCAGAAAGCCAAAGCTTTAACCTTTCAACCAAACTCGTCAAATGCAATGAATAGAAGATGAAGAACAATAGATTAAGTATGCTGCTTGCTTTCTATTCAACTGAGATTTAAACTATTACAAAATCTGGGAGCATTCGACTTCAACCAGAAAACCCTAAAATAACCCTAAACTGATAATACTTCAAACTTTAATGAACTTTTAAACCTATAACTCTAATGGTTGCATACAATGGTGCCTGGAGAAATCACTGCTTCAACAGGACAAATCCAAACAACAAACTTACAGAGTGAACAAGGAACCATGTGCAACTGCAGGCACAAACTTCCTTCCTTCTTCCTTCTCTGCTCAGCTCTGCAACTTCTCTCTGATATGCTTGATCTCACTACAATGAATGAATGAATGTTGAAACATTCCTTTTGTCACATTCTTCCTTTCCCTCTAAACATTCATATTCAAAATCTCACCTACCAAAATGAATGCCTGTCGTTCATGGATGCCTGCAGTGACCTAACAGGGTAGATGGGCGTGGGGCTTAAGGACAACCTGCAGGTGTTGACGTTTAATTTTCAACACTCCCCCTTTGTCTCAAGCCAAACAAACAAGGATCATAGCTGATCCAAATCAACTACACCAAGACACTCTCTTAGGTGTACAAAAGCTCCAATGCCTAATGGCTTGGTAAAAATGTCTGCTAGCTGCTACTCAGACTTGCAAAAATTCATCTTGATATCCCCATTCTCCACCAACTCTCTGATGAAGTGATATCTGATCTCAATATGCTTGCTTCTCCCATGGAAGACTGGATTCTTGGACAATGTAATTGATGAGATGTTGTCACAATAAATTGTGGTTCCATCCTCTTGCCTTTCATTCAAATCTGTCAAGATCCTCCTTAGCCAAATTGCTTGACATGCTGCTATGTATTCAGCCTCTGCTGTAGATTGAGCAACAATAGGTTGCTTCTTGGATGCCCATGAAATTGTACCCGATCCCATATGGAACATATATTCGGAAGTGCTCTTCCTATCATCTATACTTCCAGCCCAATTACTATCTGTGTATCCCACCAACTTGAAATCATCATTTGCAGTATACAAAATCCCAAATCCCTTAGTACCTTTCACATTTCCTGCTTGCCAATGGGAATCCTTTGGTGTTTCCATAAATATGGAAATCAAACTTACTGCATGCATCAGGTCTGGCCGAGTTGCAGTCAAATACATTAAAATTCCAACCATACTCTTGTATAATGTTGGATCCACTCTCTTGCTAGAGTCTTCCTTGCTCAAATTCAGACCTATTGCTATTGGTGTGGGGGCTGCCTTACTGTTCTGCATTTTGAATCTCTCCAAGATCTGCCTTGCATACTTTTCTTGAGAGATGAAGATGCCATCATGCATTTGTTTTACTTCTATGCCTAGAAAGTATTTCAAGAGACCTAGGTTTGTCATTTCAAATTCACTTTTCATGGCCTCTTTGAACTCACCAATTAGAGCCTTGTCATTACTAGTAAAAATCAAATCATCTACATACAAGACAACAATCAACACATTACCATTTGCTGCCTTGATGTAGAGAGTGTGCTCACCATTGCTTTTGCTAAAGCCATTGCTCATCAAATATGAGTCAATCCTACTATACCATGCCCGTGGAGCTTGCTTGAGCCCATAAAGAGCTCTCTTCAATTTATATACTTTATGTTCTTCACCTGCAACTTCATAACCAGGTGGTTGCTCCACATATACTTCTTCTTTCAATACACCATTTAGGAAGGCGAATTTCACATCCATTTGAAATACCTTCCACTTGTGCTGAGCTGCAATTTCTATGACAACACACATGATTTCCATTCTTGCAACCGGGGCATAGGTCTCATCATAATCTCTACCATATTACTGTTTGTAGCCCTTGACTACTAGCCTTGCCTTATGCCTATCAATCTTGCCTTCAACATTGCATTTGGTCTTGTAGACCCATTTTACTCCAATCACTTGCTTCTTTGGAGGAAATTTAGTTAGCTCCCATGTCTCATTTCTTTCTATAGCATCTATTTCCTCATCTATGGAATTACACCATTTCTTCTCCTTAATAGATTCCTCAAAATATACTGGATCACTATGAGAAAATAATGCAAAATTAACACTCTCATCATAATCTTCATACCTTTCATCTTGGTATATCTCCCTAAGACTCTTGGTCTTTCTTGGTAACAAGGAGGATAGTGTGGGATTAGAATCTTCATTGTTGCTGCATTTTCGACTTGGTTGGTCTTCACTGGTACTCGACACTAACACTTGGTCATGCCTAGAGGAGCTCGGCAATGTCTAAATCTATTTGCCTTTTCTTCTATTTGCTCCTTCCTCTTGTTGTTCATCAGCATCTTCTTCACTCATAATTGGCACTTTACTTGAAGTGCTTGGTGACTCATCAATTTGTGCATACCAAGATTGATTTTCAAGAAATTCCACATCTCTTGAAAGCATCATCTTGTTGTTCAATGGATCATACAATCCGTATGCCTTTGATTCTGGGCTGTACCCTTTGAAAATGCATTTCACACCTTTGTCATCAAATTTTTGCCTTTGCTCTTTAGGCACATGTGCATATGCTACTTATCCAAACACCCTTAGGTGTTCAACTTTCCATCTTATTCGTGACCAAGCTTCCATTGGAATTCTGTCAGGGACTGACTTTGTAGGACACCTATTAATTAGGTAAACTACTGTTGCCACAACCTCTCTCCAAAACTCAGTTGGGAGACCTTTCTCTTTCATCATGCTCCTTGCCATTTCAACAATGGTCCTGTTCTTTCTTTCAGCCACTCCATTCTGCTGTGGTGTATAGTTGGCTATGAGCTCTTTCTTAATGCCATGTTTCCTGCAAAAGTTTACAAAAGAATTAGAGGTATACTCCCCTCCTCTATCTGATCTTAAGACCTTAATATAGTGTCCACATTCTCTTTCAACCTGGGCTTTAAATTCTACAAATTTCTCAAATGCTTCAGATTTATTCTTTAAGAAATATACCTATGTCCTATGACTGAAATCATCAATGAATGTCATAAAATATGTACTCTTTCCAATGGAAGTAACTTGCATAGGACCGACAAGGTTAGTATGCACTAACTCTAATGGATATCTAGCCCTCCTAGAATTTCTAGAATTAAAGGGAAGCTTATGTTGCTTACCCAAAATACAAGCCTCACACTTGTCACAAGAATTTCCTACACGTGGCAAACCTTCTACCATTCTTTTATTTGACAATAAATTTAAACTAGCATAGCCAAGATGACCATACCTGAGGTGCCATAGCCGTGAGGGATCTTCAATCACACTACTTAGAGCTGATTGTGTAGGAGGTGCAACACGAACTTGAGATGAGAAACATGTCTCAATCCTCAAGGGAAACATTCTATTCTTTGTCATTTGAACTGCTGCAAATAGGTTCTTGCTCCCATCCTTTTCTTGAATGACACACATGTAATTCTCCATTAGTACTTTGTATCCATTTTGAATGAGCTGACCAATGCTCATCAAGTTGTGCTTCATACTAGGGGTGAAATAAACATTTTATATTTCCCTTTTCTCACCTTTCTTGGTGCAGACGATAACAGATCCTTTTCCCACAACTGGTAGGGTTCCATTATTACCCATCTTAATTTCTGATTTGAGACTCTTATCAATGAATGAAAAAAAGTTTTCATTACCACTCATGTGGTTGCTACATCCACTATCAAGGTACCAAACCTCAGAGCTTCCTTCTTCACCAACATTACACATGATGAAGGTAGTAGCATTGGGTCCACTTCCCATGTTCACATCAGCCATATTTGCTTGTCCTGACTGATCATTCTGCTTCTTCCAGCATTCACTTGCATAATGCCCATATTTATGACAGTAGTAGCATTCTACATTACTCTTATTTGAGTTGTAGTTTTTCTTACCTCGTCTTGAAGTATTTTGTGAGCTACTTGCTCCATCTGCTCTTCTTGAGCTTTTTGCTGCAATATTTCTTTGTCCTCCATTTCCTCGGCCTCTACCTCTGGAGTTCCTGCCTGAGCCATTTCTTCCTCTCCCCCTTCCTCTTGAATTTGACTGAGATTTGAATGCTTTCTCTTGGGTAGAAGAAGATGTGGATCTATTGATCCTATACTCATGGGTTTGAAGAGAAGCCATCAACTCATCTATTGTCAAAGTAATGAGGTCTTTTGCCTCTTCTATTGTCATGACTAAATGGTCATATTTATGAGGTAAACTCTTCAATATCTTTTTCACTATCCTATGCTCTTGATAGTCTTCTCCATTTGACTTCAGTTGATTAATTAAATTGGAGGTCCTTGAACTGAAGTCTGCAACTGATTCATTGTCCTTCATTTGAAGGTTCTCAAACTCCCTCCTTATGTTTTGTAGCTTTACTGTATGGACTTTATCAGTCCCCTTGAAGTTTGTCTCAAGGATATCCCATGCTTCCTTTGCATAATTTTCTGTTGCAATCTTAGGGAATATAGTCTCTGTCATTGCTGCTTCAATAAGGCTTAATGCCTTTGCATATTTCCTCCTTGACTCTTTCAAATGAGTCTTCTGTGCATTTGTGAGGGCAGCATACTGAGTTGGATCGGTCGCATCATTGAATCTATTAACCACAAACTATCACAAATCATTTGCAACCATAATGGTTTTCATCTTTTTTGCAAATGTATCATAATTCTATCCATTAAATGATGGTGGCTACTGTATATGAGCAATGTTAGTATGCTAATAGAAACCAAATTTAAATAAAGCTTCGACAAACTAAACAAAATTCATAAACTTCAAGATAGACTAAGATGAGCTCTCAATTGAGAATATGAGCAATTAATGGAATCTCTCAAATTGAAGCTCTTTTGTTGAGTGGCTTTGTCTAAATAGATAAGATGTATGCTCAAGCTTATGCTTCAAAAATGGCTTCAAATGGAGTTGGAATTTGGGTGTGAGTATATGGTTTTGATGTAAAATAGCTTCTTAAAATGGCATTATGACTTTACTTCATGGATTGTGTTATTTTGCAAAGGGGCAAGATCCAATTTATAGGCAAGAGGCTTGAGGGATTGAGGGCTAAGATGCGAGGATGAGAAAAAGCTCATGGAGGACTCAGATTGCATGAGAAGAGAGCACATGGATTGTGCTTCCTTACAACCAATCAGGGAGTGACACATGTCACAGGGTGAAAGGATGGAGGAAAGGGGAAGGATGAGTCAACAAAGAAGGCTCAAGGGATAAAATCTTCATAAAGACCCTCATAATGGCTTGTAAGAGCAATAAAAAGGGCTTGGAAGAGTCATTTATGGCCTAGTGGGCTTCATACAGTTTTATAGTTGAGATATTTTGAGGGAGATGAGAGCAATTTTGACTTGGGCTTGATTAGGAGGGTTTTAAGCTTGTTGAGGATTGTGCAAATGATTAGAGGATGGATTAGGATGGTTTAGGATTAGCTTAGGGATAGGCAAGTGGATGGCATTTAATGAGGGTGGGTGAAGGAGGAGATATTTGTTAACTTTGGCTTGGGTTAGTAAGTCTTAACCCATTTTTAAGGAATGTGACAAGGTTAGGAGGGGATTAGGATTAGGTTTAAAGACATCTTCTAGAAGAGTCTAGACTTTGGATGAGGATAAAGACTTTCTAAAATAGTCTAGAATTTCCTAGGATGAGGATGAAGACTTTCTAGAAGAGTCTAGAACTTCTTAGGATGAGGATAAATTAGATTTTTAGGAAATAAATAAAGTTTTATTTATTTCAAGGGTTTGGGTTGAGGAGATATTTATTAAAACTTTTTTTAATAAACATGAGGATTAATATTTAATCTTAATTAAATATTTTGAGTTGGGATTAGGGGTAGGAAATGATGGGATTAGCCTTTAATTAAAATTAAAGAAGGATTAGAAGATTTTGGAAGAGGTTAGTGGTCTTAAGGAAATTGGCCAAGTTTTGGGCAAAAAATAATTTTTTTATTTATTTTGGGTTTTTTGGTCAATTTATTAATTAAATAATTAATAAATAAGGAAATAATGTTTAAATAAGATTTAAACATTTTTTGGGAGGGATTCCTTAATTAAATATTTTTAATTAAGATAAAGGGATTTAATGACATAAAAATAAATAAATAAATAAATTAATAAATGATGATGTCATCAGGAATTTTTCAGAAAATAAAAATACATTATTTTCTAAAGGTTTTTAGGTGTCTACATTTTGCCCCTCTTTGATGTGATGCTACAAGTGGCATGGCATCAAAGATAAGAAAATAAGATGCCCAAGGCTAGAGTAGAAGAGGAGAGAATGGACTGCAAGATGCCCCCTCAAGAAGGCGGCGGGGAGAGAAAGCGAGGCTCGATGACTTCTTGAAAAGTGCAAGAATCCAAGATGAGCAAGAAGACTCAGATTGGCTTAAGAGAAGAGGTTTAGTTAGCTCAAACTCTCACTACGGGAGAATGATAAAGGGAGAATTAGAGGCACAAGAGGAAGCAAGCTTAAGTTCTCAGGGATTGCAGAGGATGAAGGAGTGGAGCGCTATAAAAGGAATCCAGGATGGGGAGATGGATGAGGGGATTAAAAAGCTGATGCAACAGGATTTCAAAGAGTCAGATTGGTGGAAGATGAGTTTCGGAGATCCCTAGGACTAGGATTGTGGATCTCGAAAGATGAGGCTTGGTGGATTGATTTGGATTGGTGGATCCCTAAGACTAGGATTGTGGATCCCTAAAGCTAAAGGTGAGGAGTGATTCAAAGAGATACTGATGCATAAGCTGGGGTAGGAGAAACAAATGCTAGATATGGACGAGGGATAATGGAGATGAAGGAAAACCATTGAAGCTTTTTGAGCGGGGGGATACTTCAAAGAGAAGTACCACCATGTAGTTGAGTACTAGAATTGCTATAGGACTGTTGGTTAATTGCCAAGGTTACCAAGAACATCAAGGCCTTTTCACTAACTGTCCAGAGGACTGACGAACTGACTCAAAACAAACACGCAAGGATTGCCCCAGTATCACACATGAATCCCAGAGGAAGCAATGTGGAAACGACACTGGGTAACCCACAAGCAGAAAAGAAAACAAGCAAAAGACATGATCAAGACCTTATGCTCTAATTGCCCCATTCGCAGTATACCATGATATGGAAGATCGTGGCAACCTTGAGGAGGGAACAAGGAGATTGCTTGGAAAAGATATTTCAAGACCCAACAGGGAAGAGTCCAAATCAAAAGAAAGCAAAAATCCAAAAGAGAACCATTTGCCAATGAGATGGGTAAGACAAGGTACTAACGGACCAAGATCAGACATGAGGAAAGCTATATCCTGCAAGGACCTATCGGAGAGCACCTAAGCTGGTGGATTTGGATGAGTGATGCATCTGACAAGCTGAACTAAGAAAGATAACACTTTGGTGATAGGAAATCTAGCTAAAGGATGCATTGGAATAGCTAACCAAGATGTGTGATGTGTGCAAGATGCTGATCAAGGACGAACTGACACGAACGCTGGATAGATACAATGGTACTAAGCTAAAGAGGATGTACAAGCTGATGGACCAAGATATGTTACAAATGTAAAAGTTTGTTCATGTTTTGGTTTTTGTGAGATGGAAATGTTTGTGAAGGATGGGATGTCTATAATAGGTGATAGGTGGATAGGTAGATGGTTTGCAAAAAGCTTAAGTGAAAATGGGGTTTTGTGTGTGCATGTGATAGTATACAAGCTAGGATACAAGATTATTTACAGGCTGGAATATGGTACAAACTTTGGACAAGATTCGGATATACAAGGTATGGTACAAGATTTACAAGGTATAATACAAGCTTTGGTACAAGATTTTACAAGCTGAGGTACAAGATTTTACAAGCTGTACAGGAGGTATTTACAAGCTCCATTAGATTTTGGATATTTGGTTGGAACACCAAGGGAACAAGCAGGTATTTTATGGGATGGTGGGTGAATGGATGAGGGATAGGATAGTGATAGATAATGGATTAGTCTTAGTACACAAGGTGCCTGAATTACCAGGTTTTCACCAAGGTACCTATCCAAGGCACTTGAATTGCCAAGTTTTCACCATTGGACGCTTATTTCTCTTTACTATTTTTTTTTTGTATTTTTTAAAAGCTGGGTATACCAAGGATCTTCAAGCATAGAACTTCTTGAGATGAATGATGTTAGTAGGATCATTCAAGAGTTCTCCTTCCGGTGTAGATAGCTGATAGGCTCAGGAGCCAAAGGAAGCAGTGACAACATAAGGACCAAGCCATGTAGGTTCAAACTTGCCTTTCTTTTCTCGATCTGCTTGGACTTTCATGTTTTCTTTGAGGACCATGTCACCTGACTGAAAGTGTCATGGAAGCACCTTCTTGTTGAAATTCCTTTTGAGGCCTAACTCACTATGGATATGGGGCCTCAAAGCTTTGATACCATGTGAGAAATATAAATTAAAAATTTAAATCTCAAACTCACAACTTAACCCTAAACCTAAAAAGTTTTACCCGACACTTAAAAGTTGCTGAGCACATGAAGGTGCCGAGTGCCAGTTTTACTCAGCACTTTATGGTGCCGAGTGGTAGGTTTCTCGGCACTTGAAGAAAAGTGCTCGGCACATGAAGGTGCCGAGTGCCAGAATTACTCAGCACTTGCTCAACACTTGAAGGTGCCGAGTGACAGGCAACAGGTGCTGAGTGAACTCGGCACAAAGAGGAGCTCAACACTTGCATAGGAAATGCTCATCACCAATGGATGCCGAGTGAGCTCGGCTCCAACTGAGAAAGAAGATGCCGAGTGTTCTATTTCAAACTTAAGAAATATAACTTAGGAAATATTTCAACGTGAATGCTTTCACCATTAAAACCAGAAAGCCAAAGCTTTAACCTTTCAACCAAACTTGTCAAATGCAATGAATAGAAGATGAAGAACAATAGATTAAGTATGCTGCTTGCTTTCTATTCAACTGAGATTTAAACTATTACAAAATCTGGGAGCATTCAGCTTCAACCAAAAAACCCTAAAATAACCCTAAACTGATAATACTTCAAACTTTATTGAACTTTTAAACCTGCAACTCTAGTGGCTGCATACAATGGTGCCTAGAGCAATCACTGCTTCAACAGGACAAATCCAAACAACAAACATACAAAGTGAACAAGGAACCACATGCAACTACAGGCACAAACTTCTTTCCTTCTTCCTTCTCTGCTCAGCTCTGCAACTTCTCTCTGATCTACTTGATCTCACTACAATGAATGAATGAATGTTGAAACATTCCTTTTTTCAAATTCTTCCTTTCCCTCTCAATATTCAAATTCAAAATCTCACCTACCAAAATGAATGCCTATTGTTCATGGATGCCTGCGGTGACCTAACAGGGTAGATGGGCATGGGGCTCAAGGACAACCTGCAGGCGTTGATGTTTAATTTTCAACAAATATGTGATAAACCCTTGTTGAGGCTTAGCGAATACGAAAGGAATAATATAGTTATTGTTTTGCTGGTACCCGAATAATATGTCCATGGACAAGCCAAGAAGAGATAGAAGTTTAGCACACGGAGGTGCAGAAATCTCTATGAAAAAGAAAGCACCAAGGTTCAAATGGAGACACTCACAATGACATTTTTGGCAAGATATTCATTGTATAGAATACTCAAGCTTTGAATTGAAAGTCTAACAGGTGATAGGCCTTCCACACACAAACTCAAATTACAATTTTGAGAGATTTGTATTCGCAGAAGTTGGTGTTTGAAGTGATTGTGTGGACAAACAAACCTAGCAAAAGGAAGGACGTGGAGGTCAGGAAGGCAAACATAGATGCACAATGTTCTAGCTAAGTGAAAACAATAACTAGATGATGCTATTTTTGATAGAGAGTTCATTGTATTGGAGCAAGGAGGAAAAACGATGGCAAAAATCATGAATATTGGTTTCCAAAACTAATTGATTTGTTTTCCAAACTAATGCAGTCATCACATTTTATCAAGCTCTAACTATACCAAACATATATTTTTTATTAAAAAGCCCGATTAAGTTCTTGCCTAGAAGGTGTGATTATCCCTTTATTTTAAAGAGATGTTACTTTTCTTTTGAAAAGTCATGTCCTCTTTTAGATAAGATATAAATAGAAGCTCTTTTATTAGACAAAAGTATTCAACAAGAAGTATTTTATATTTATTTGTATGGAGGAATAAGGGCTTAAATATGATTTGCAATATAAATTCATTTTTTTTATTTTAGTAATAAAATAAAATGTCTTTTGTTTATTTCTAAATGGCATGCAGATTTAAATTATAGATGATTCATCCTTTGTAATTATTTTTTGGAACTCTGTGTACAATTTAAATGTCAGATAAATGGACATAGTCATTTAGCATTTTAAATTCGATCATCATAGATAGAGTGAAATATATAATTGTTTCTATATCTGTGTCCACTTTATCTCCCTACCAAAGGAGTTAAAGTTCAATCTGGACTAATTTAAGATTGCATATACACTTGATAGGTAGCATCTTGATTATTTAATTGTTGGCAGTATAAGTGCATAGAACATTATAAAGTTATGCGTTATAATCTTCATTGTGGTAGACTTTGTTGCCCAAATAAGTTAAAACACTGATCTATTGAATTTATATTTGAAGTTAGAAAATCTATAACTTCCTTCTTGCAAACCTCAAATCAATCATTAACAAACCTTATAAAAAGCATTCAATTATTTCAAGCATTTAGGTAACCTTATTTTGATCGAATTCAAGGACCTTGCTAGCCAGATAACTCCAAAGCTTAAATTCACTTTAGAAAAGCTCTGAACCAAGTAATCAGGTTCAAGGAGAAGGTCTACCTACCTAGGTGTAGCGGAGCTTGAAGTGCAAGGGAATTGAAAAGTATTTCTGCTCGTTGGCCAAAATTGATTGTGGAATCCTATCAGAGAATTGGCAAGCTCTTGGATTTCCAATCTGCAATTTTGGAAACCAACAACTTGGATGCTACTAGATGCAATTTCGTTAGTGACCCAACCTACCCAGTGCAAACTTCTAAGATGTACTCAAATGGTTTTCAAATCAATATCTTCTCTTCAATCTCATCAATGGATGCAAACTAAATATTGAATATCAGTTGATGTTAAGCACTTTCAATTACTAGCTCACCACATCAGGTACGCTTATAGTCAATAGGAGGCTATTGGCCTAGTTTCAAGTTTGAGTCTAGCAAGTAAACATTCACAATTTATTTCATCCAACTAAACTAATTAATGCAAATTCTATTCTATATCAACAACTTGAAATTGAAATCTATTCTAAGTGAGGATGAAGAAAACCATGCAATAATTCAAACTTGTTCACAGTAATTCACCATGCAAAACACAACAATAACAAGTAGAGCAGATTTGGAGTATCTTTGCAACAATTCTCCAACAACTCTTATAAAGGAGATGAGCAAGCCTTAAATAGGAAGCTCGAGTACAATGAACAACCAAGATAAAATTAAAATCAACAAACCCTAATTAAGGTTGAATCCTATAAACTGAGCTGATAGCGAAATTACCAAGTAGCGATAACCAACCAAATGGCAGCCAAACATAAGTGTTAATGTTTTGAAGCAGAACTGCATAAAATAAAACATGCAGATAAATAAAAAACACAGTAACACTAGAGATACCCTGGGAAAACCCTCCTGCTTGAAGAAAAATCCAGCTACACCAAAAATTCTTCTTCATTAAAGAATCAATGGATCTTAATACAAAGCTCACAAGCTTTATAAGAAGAATTGCTTCTTCACTAAGCCTCACAAATACTTAATACAGAATGATTCACAAATCAAAATGATCATGCACAGATCATTTACAAATGATGCCTGTGACAAACATGGTGATAATTGCACTTCACACTGATGAATCTGACTCAGAATCCCCTACAATCTCATAATACATGAAAATTGCAGAAACCAGGTCACCGCCAAGAGAATGTCTTCAGGCAGTTCTAATGTTACACCACATAATAAGAAATGCACCGACAAGAAACTCACGGTCAAACAATACAATACTTGAAAGATACCTACAGAAAATATATAAGATGGACACTAACAGTCACCCGCAAGAAACTCAGTATCTCAGAACAATGCAAATATCTTTCCTAGGTGCTAAGAAGAAATAAACTCGAGCACGATCCTGCAAAACATTTACTTATTACAAGCCGATGAATCTTTATTGAATTTAATGACTCAACAGACACAGCCACAGTAGTTACAACATAACTCTTTAATACACAAGCACGAGGCCCTTCAAAATCTGAATGCTAACAAAAGACATGACTCTTCAAATTATAGGTCGCGTACACAACAGTTAAGATGATAGAAAAATCACCACTGATCATGAATAGGAAGGGACCACGATATCATGTTATCCCATACCCAAATGAAGAAGAAACACATAATACGATTAAAAAATGACAGTAATTCACAGTCTAGATTACAGCTCTTTACACAGCATTACTACAAAGTTAAATGTAGTCTAATAATAAATGAAGACGTTTCATCCGACAGTAAATACCATAGCCTTTGAAATAAAGACCAAAGAATAATGATAGGAGATACAAAAGAAATGCACCTGGACAATTTGACTGCGGCTCTAAATGATGCAAACCAGAGAATCAATAAGACATACACGTAAGTGAGAACAATAGCATTACCTTCTTCTAGGATTTCATTATCGCTTATGACCCTCGGAGCCTCAAAAAACATGGGAAATAGACAGGTACACAAAATAAAAATCAAATCTACCAGCTCAACTGAAGTTCTAGTGCTCCAATAAATTTTACCTCACACAGGTTTGAATTTTTCTAGCTGACCCCACATACGACCTTCTTTCAGCCAAACATAAGTTACAAAAAAATCTGAGGCAAAAATGTGTAAGAGAGACAGAATAGCCTGTATTATATGTCCACCATCCTCGTTCTCTTAAAATTGGAAAAGAATATAGGAAAATCATCGTGAAATCTCTGATAAATCTCAACAAATCTCCCATTTTGACAAAGGTAAATTGATCAAGATTTCAAAAGCAATGAAATTTGTGGATGACAGATTTGTTCCTGCTAAATTTGCTGGCAAAGAAGCTGAAGGCATTAGAGCTCTTATTTCAGGGGGCAAAAGCCCACAACGAAAAGTCTATCAGCTAATAAATAAAGAGATATGTGCATAGATTAAAATCTCTCTGAGAAGTGGCAGATATCTCCACTTCTTGCAAGAACTTTTACACAACAAGAAAACTTAATCTTTTATCATGAGAAATTCGAGCCGAGAAGACCTTAAATTCTTGCCGATAAGTTAGCCACTTCTCACAATAACTCAACTATTTCTCACAGATGGCATCAGTAAAACTGGGACACCCAGCAACTTGCCCATTCATTGTTTAGTTTGCAATTTTCAGTATTTGGTGGAGGAGAAGGGTTTTGGTGGAGAGAAATAGTCTTTGGCAGAGCCTCGTAATCGATTGCAAGTGGATTTGAAGTGGATTCAAAGAGATTTTTCAAGCAAATATTTTTCTATTTAGTGGGAAGGGGATGAGGAAGATGTAGATTAGTTTCATATTGTACTTGACATTTGTGAGGATGCAATTTTGTTACATATTGCATTTTTATATATGTAGATCAACTTGTTTGGTCTGTTTACTCATTTACTGACTCATTAGATGCATCTCCTTATTGAATTTCCAAAAAAATGCATTTCTAATTAAATTTAAGTCATTTTTAAAATTTCCAATATTTTATTGAGAAATTGCCAATTTATCTCCAATATTTGCCAAGAACTTTTTTTTGCCTTACTGAAAGGAATTTTGAACTATGGATATGTGTATGAATTTTAAATGTTTTTGTATAAATATTTTAATTATATATCCAATCCCAAAAAAGTGTCATACCTACATACATGAATTGTTGTACACATACCAATACCAACAACTTACATATAAATTGAGCCTAAATATGAATACTTCCATCCCTCTACCCAAATATAGATATTTTTTAATACGAATCATTATGCCACGTCCAATTTAGGGTTTAAAAATATGTGTGTGTGAACGTGGGCCCATACCTGCTGCAAAAAGGTCCAGGTACGAATCTAAGCTTGGGCTCCACTGGATAATCAATAAAGGTATACGGACAAATCTAAAAGAAAGCCCATTTTCCAGTACGCTTAAGCTCTGTAGTACCTTGACATGACCTACAAGCTGATGAAGAAAGTGACCACCAACTGTATTCCATTTTGCTGTCAATACAACATCTATCTTATCAACATATAAGCGCAAATGTGCATAGTGACCTATGTGGCAAAGAAGTATTATAGTACCTCTTCATCCTGCACAATCTGGGCAGATTCAACCAGTCTCTTGCAGAGCTGAGCAGAAAAAATTATCATGGGTTCATTTATGGTATTAAACTACACAACAAAATTCATTCTGGGTTTGCCAGGTTCCTTCAAAATGCACTCACTCACAAAAAATTGCCCCAGAGGAATCCTGAGCCAAATAAAGCATAAGATCCTAACTGATTTCAAACACACACATATTCAGGGCCTCCAAAGAATAGCTAGACGTTTAGCCACCAAGCAAAAATAGAGATAATAGAATTAGACAGGAAAAGAGAGGGTGGAGCAAAACCATAATATGGTGAAGTGCTATAAATTTCCACCTGTAACAGATGCAACTGGCAGCAAGTAGTAGCAAACTTCCAGACAACAAGACAACAGATGCAGAAACAACCATATAGATTTGACAAGCCAAGACTGGAATAACAAACAAGCATTTCGAGTGGTACTTAAGAGGATATCAAGAAAATCATTGCACACAAGTACACCATATGCGTGCAAAGTATTAGACAATTCTGATGTTTTCTCAATCCGTGTGCTTTCTTGCTGAACATTGAAACAAATTCATGGCTAAAGACTAACATCAGTTGACCAACTGGGGGAATTGTGAAATTGGACCAACACAGAGAGAATGAAAGTGCAAGTAGGCCATGTGACAAGATTGACATAACACTGTCTCTCATACAATTGGAAGTAACTCCTTACAGAGCACCTAAGCCCAATACTGGAACTTCAGAAGGCTAACCCTGATGTGTTTTTGCTTTTGCTTTGTCATAAAATGAAATGTGTTCCTCCAAAATCCTCCTCAATCTTCACTTCGTAGACCTCAAGAATTGGTTGTGGAAATCAAGCCCCTCTGACAACCATAATAATTCTTTGTATAAATTCTAGTTAAATCCCTCTCCCCAAAACCTTATACATATATGATGGATAGATGCCCAATTGCAACCCTAGCCATGCAGCTTCTAACATGACAATAGTTCGTCCTCCCTCTATCTCAGTTCAACATCCACAAAGAGAATAATTTTTGGCATAAATCAGGTTTCAGCTGATGAAGAAGAGTATTCACATTGTAAGGAACACATTCTAGAAGATGAGGACCTCTTCCTTAGGGAATAACAAAAGATCGTGTATCAGACATGATAAATTTTTTGGAAAAGGATAATGAGCTACTTCCCTCTCATGGAATCACCATTATCTCCTAGATCAAGAGCAAAATCACAAAATCAAATTAAGGGGCTAGTGGCATGCAGAAGGAAGGAAAACTGATGAAGAAATAGTAGTATTACCCTCAGACGGCTATGACTCAATAGATAATGTAACTCAATGGACAATGGATGATCTCCTCACTAGTAGGAGGAAGCAATCAACAAAACAGTCTTGAGAAAAAGTAACTTGGCACAAGAATTTCTATCAGGATTTTAGATCCCTGAGTAGTTATCTTGGTTAGAATTCTCAGTTCTTCCTCTTTACTACTTCAGTTGTTTCAGATTTAATAGAAAACTCTCTCTTATCAGGGATGTAAGCTATTGTGTCTTGAAACAGGTTGCAACATTCATCCACTCCAAAAATGACTTTTTTATTATTATTTTATCATTATGGGAGAGGGCCCTAACCCTCACCTTTACCAATAAATAAATAATCAAAGATATATAGTTGGAAGGAGACATGTATCTAATCCCTTATCATCTTATATAATATAAGATGTTATGTGTAGAGTATTTTGAACCTAATTACTTCAGCAAAGATGCATATATTTTTGAGATTAAAAAAAAAATTGAACGAACAAACCCAACCACAAAATAATTTTGATATAAGCTTTGAACCTAATACTTAAACCCAAAACCGAATTAATACCAGGATCAGTAACTTAATAGTAAAGTGTTGCTCATGTCCAAAATGAATTTGGAGAAAAGGTTGGGTTATCTTCAGAGTTGATTGCAGCAACTCTAATAGAAGATCGTGACCCTCCTCAATCTATGACTCTTGTCTCTTTGATGAATTAACTATTCATCTTATCAGCTGAATTATGAAGACGGGTTGGAATGGGGAAAAGAAGTACATTTTATATTCTGTCTATGACAAGCTTTTTAAGAAATATTAGCATACAGAAATCTGCCCATCTACAGGGAAACGGGATTCTTTGGATTTTCTTACTTCTTTAAAGATAATCACAATAAACATCTACCCAGACGTTTTTCAGATATTGCACAGTATTGGTCAATCAAAGTTTTTTACAAGATATTTACCTGTTTTGAAATATTACCAAAGCTTAAAAAGCATTTTGAACATTGAAGAAGAATGTCATTGTAAGACGAAGAAGAGCAAGAGTCAGAAAATGGATCTTACCCAAGTGGTTAAAAAGGACACAGTTTTGAATAAAGGTTATTATATCTGAAAAAATCCTCGGCTAATTACATGGATAATGATGATGGCTACCATACCACTGCCCTACCCTTTGCTTATGGTAAAGCATAGCACCATAAGGAGATAATTTTTTCTTGTTTCCATTATTTTTATATTGAAAATCAAATAAAAAATGTCATTTTTCCCTACTATAGAACTTATTGGAAGAGATTAAGGGTTAGGAGTTATTTTCTTGATTCGATTGTGTAAAGATTTTTTACCATCAACGTTTTGAATCACACCAAGTGATCCATCATCAGGATGAAGAGAGCAAGAGATGTCAAACAAAAATCTCTTCATCCTGATGATGGATCACTTGGTGTGATTGTGAGAAATATTAAAAATTCTAAATTAAAACTCACAACCCTAAATAATGCTCGGAAAAACTATTACCGAGTGCCAAAATTTGCTCGGCACTTTAATAAACCGAGTGGCAGGAGTGTACCGAGTAAGCTCTGTAGATGAACAACTTGGCAACAATGGATGCCGAGTGAGCTTAGTAGCCATTTCAGGGTGGAGCTCGGTAGTGTGGATGTCGAGTGAACTCGGTATCAATTTTTGCCAAGTTGTTCATCTACCGAGCTTACTCGGTACACTCCTGCCACTCGGTTTATTTAAGTGCTGAGAAAATTTTGGCACTCGGTAATAGTTTTGCCGAGCATTATTTAGGGTTGTGAGTTTGAATTTATAATTTTTAATATTTCTCACATGGTATCAGAGTCTTCACTATTGCTGCATTGCCGACTAGCTTGTTCTTCACTGGTACTTGGCACTGACACTCGGTCATGCCTAGAGGAGCCCGGCAAGGTCTGAGGTTGCTTGCCTTTTCTTCTATTTGCTCCTTCTTCTTGTTGTTCATCAGCATCTTCTTCACTCATAATTGGCACTTTACTTGAAGTGCTCGATGACTCATTAGTTGGACCATACCAAGATTGACTTTCAAGAAATTCCACATCCCTTGAAAGAGTCATCTTGTTGTTCAATGGGTCATACAATCTATATGCCTTTGATTCTGAGCTGTACCCTATGAAGATGCACTTCACACCTTTGTCATCCAATTTCTACCTTTGCTCTTTAGGCACATGTGCATATGCTACACATCCAAACACCCTTAGGTGTTCAATTGTCCATCTTCCTCTTGACCATGCTTCCATTGAAATTCTATTACAAACTGCCTTTGTAGGACACCTATTAATTAGGTAAATTGCTGTTGCCACAACCTCTCCCCAAAATTCAGTTGGGAGACCTTTCTCTTTCATCATGCTCCTTGCCATTTCAACAATGGTCCTGCTTTTTCTTTTAGCCACTCCATTCTGCTATGGTGTATAACTGGCTGTGAGCTCTTTCTTTATGCCATGTTTCCTGCAAAAATTTACAAAAGAATTGGAGGTATACTCCCCTCCTCTATCTGATCTTAGGACTTTGATATAGTGTACACATTTTCTTTCAGCCTAGGCTTTAAATTCTACAAATTTATCAAATGCTTTAGATTTATTCTTTAAGAAATACACCCATGTCCTACGATTGAAATCATCAATAAATGTCATGAAATAAGTACTCCCCCTAATGGAAGTAACTTGCATAGGAATGACTAGGTCAGTATGCACTAACTCTAATGGATATCTAGCCCTCCTAGAATTTTCAGAATTAAAGGGAAGCCTATGTTGCTTAGCCAAAATACAAGCCTCACACTTGTCACATGAATTTCCTATTTGTGGCAAACCTTCTACCATTCTTTTATTTGACAACAAATTTAAACCAACATAGCCAAGATAACCATAGCTAAGGTGCCATAGCCATGAGGGGTCTTCAATCACACTCCTTAGAGCTGATTGTGTGGGAGATGCAACACCAACTTGAAATGAGAAACATGTCTCAATCCTCAAGGGAAACATTTTTTTCTTGGTCATTTGAATTGCTGCAAGTAAATTCTTGCTCCCATCCTTTTCATGAATGACACACGTGTCATTCTCCATCAACACTTTGTATCTATTTTGAATGAGCTGACCAATGCTCATCAGATTGTGCTTCATACTAGGGGCAAAATACACATTTTGTATTTCCTTCTTCTCACCTTTCTTAGTGCGGACCATAATTGATCTTTTGCCCACTACTAGTAGGGTTCCATTGTTACCCATTTTAATCTCAGATTTGAAACTCTTGTCAATGAATGAAAACAAGGTTTCATTACCACTCATGTGGTTGCTACATCCACTGTCGAGGTACCAAACCTCAGGGCTTCCTTCTTCACCAACATTACACATGATGAAAGCAGTGTCATTGTTTCCACTTCCCATGTTCACATCAACCACATTTGCTTGTCTTGACTGATAATTTTGCTTCTTCCAACATTCACTTGCATAATGCCCATATTTATGACAGTAGTAGCATTCTACATTACTCTTATTTGAGTTGTAATTTTTCTTACCTCCTCTTGAAGTATTTTGTGAGCTATTTGCTCTATCTGCTCTTCCTGAGCTTTCTACTGCAGCATTTCTTTGTCCTCCATTTCTTTGGCCTCTGCCTCTAGAGTTTCTACCTAAGCCATTTTTTCCTCTCCCCCTTCCTCTTGGATTTGACTGAGCCTTGAATGCTTGCACTTGGGAAGAAGATGCAGATCTATTGATCCTATGCTCATGGATTTGAAGTGTACCCATCAACTCATCCATTGTCAAAATAGTGAGGTCTTTTGCCTCTTCTATGGTCATGACCAAATTGTCATATTTATGAGGTAAACTCTTCAATATCTTTTCTACTATCCTCTGCTCTTGATAGTCTTCTCCATTTGACTTCAGTTGATTAATCACATTGGAGGTCCTTGAACTGAAATTTGCAATTGATATTTTCCTTTATTTGAAGGTTCTCAAACTCCCTCCTTATATTCTGTAGCTTTATAGTATAGACTTTATCAATCCCCTTGAAGTTCGTCTCAAGGATATCCCATGCTTCCTTTGCATAATTTGCTGCTACAATATTGGAAAAAATAGTTTTTGTCATTGCTGCCTAAATAAGACTTAATGCCTTTGCATATTTTCTCTTTGACTCTTTCAGCTGAGTCTTCTGTGCATTTGTGAGAGCAGCATACTGAGTTGTGTTTGTCACATCATTGAACCCATTAACTACAAACTCCCATAAATCATTTGCAACTATTATAGTTTTCATTTTCTTTGCCCATGTATCATAATTTTGTCCATTGAAGGGTGGTGGTTGCTGCCATATCTTTCCTGCATCTCCTGTCATGATAAATATCCCAAGAAAAAAAAATTGCCCTAACTCACTGTGGATGTGGGGCCTCAAAGCTCTTTAACTTTTAACTTCTTCTACTAGTCGAATGGAATAGAACATTCCTTTTTGTCTTTTGAACTAAAATGTTTTTCCCTCTCATTTGCAAATTTGAAAATTCACCTACCTATAATAAATGTTGCATTTAACCCTGGGGTCCCATGGGGGGGGGGGCTTGGGCTCTATATTTAAGGAGCTGGAGGTCCCATGATAATATTTTTGGGGGCTAAAGCTTAATTTGGAATCTTTTCCTATTAACTAGGAGCCCCTACTTTTTAGTTGAGCAGATGCACGGGGGGCGGGGCGGCTGGAAGTAGCCCCTATTGTTTAGGGAAGAATTTTGCCACTTGGCAAGAACCTACCTTTTATTTTCCCTCCAAATTGAAATCATCCTACCAAAAATTCTAAAAACAACAATTTATATTTTTAATATTTCTTTCAATTTAGGAGCTAATTTTTTAAAGCAAATTTATATGTAATGCCCATGTGACTGCTCCCCTTTAAATGTTCCTATAAAAGCTCAACAACACCCGCTCTATTTTTAAGCAAGCGGGTGCCCATGGGACCCCAACCTAATAATCCAACAGTAATTCGAAACGTTGATGGTAAAAAATCTTTACACAATCGATTCCAGAAATATATCAGTTTATTTTTGCTATGAATTATGGAAATTTGATCTCTTTAGTTGTTTTCTTCTTTTTATTTCACAAATTGCAACTCAATCAATATTTTTCAGGGGAAGAAAAGAGTGGAACAAGTCATGTTTAACCTTAGGAAAAAAATGATCTATACAAATAAAAACTTACCAATCAAGTTCTTCTACCAGCATCAAGTGCAGTAAAAAAAATGACAAAAAAGACCATTTAACCTAAACAACAGAATACTCGTAACCAGACATTTCTTTCAAAATCCAATAGGAAAAAAATATCGATCATTACATTGCTCCAACATTGATAAGAGAACCATATAAGACGTAACAATAAATTACCTGTATCAATCTATTTCACCACAAGCATCATCATCTTGGAGTTAAGGTCATCAATGATAAACTTATCAACAATTTTCTTATTCCTAGACAAGCTCTGCGGAAGAAACGCCACAAAGCCCGATATTGCCACGGTATAACCCCTGTTCACTTTCCCAAGAACAACACCCTAGACCTTCCTATTCCTTCACCAATACTTATTCAACTCGATCCAAGCCCTATGCTACCTGAATTTGTAGGGAGATATAATCTGTGGCTCCTCGAGCACGGAATCCCCAAACCCCACCATTTCATTCAATCTCATTGTTGCGTGGCCTTTTTCCACCTGATCCCCCGCTATGATATCCACAAATAATATCTCAAGAATTTTTGAGCCAGGCAATTGATCCCCCATTTTGACATCGGCAAGACCTGCCTTGCTTAGGCCGGTTGCAGACCTGGAATTACCACCTGCTACATCGAGAAGCCCTGTCCTATTCATGAATCTGGCAGTATGGTTAGTAGGGACTCTGGTTAGTTCATCTTGCATGTAGGCAGTGGGAGCTGCAAGTCCTGCATCCAGGAGGAAAACATTGTCTCGCAGGTGAGCAACTGAGGATTGCAGTGTGTTTCTGCATTGCAGGGAAAGCTTGAATTTGATTTTTTAAATAATCGCCCAAAATGGTTGCTCATTTTCTCCTAAACATTTGAAGCTTGATTTCCAATCACTCTTCCTGATAAACCAAAATTCTTGCTCGTCTATTGTACTGCTGCGATGAAGGTTCCTCATTAACCTAAAAATTTAGAGCAGGGCATCTGCGGAATTCGGATAAGAGATTGTTGCCCGGTTATAAAATTCTTTCAATTTTATAAGCCTTGGTTAATTTTTTTGAAACTTGCCCAATTTTAAGCTTTAAATTGGCCATTTTATCTTTGAATCGTTGTGAATCTCTGAATCCTCATGTCTCTGGCTCATTCTCAACTTGTTCAGCACTTGAAATTTTTGAAAATTGACTTCTGAGTCTCAAGTTATTGCAGGTTAATGTAGAGACCCAAAATACGCATTTTCAAGTTTATCATTAACCATTAACCTCTCAAAAAGGTTAGTGATAACTTTCAAATTGCACATTTTGGAGTAGGTTAATTAACCTCTCCAAAAATGCGTATTTCTTAACCTCACAAAAGGTTAATGAAAGCCCTCAAAACACATTTTTCCTAACCATTAACCTCTCAACAAGTTAATCATAACGTCCAAAATATATTTTTCTTAACCTCTCTGAGACAATCATTAACCTTATTTGTTTAGCTGATTAAGGTTAAGAACTGGAAGAAAGATCATCTAAAAGAAAAGTGTGGATATTGCGCTTGGTTAATCTTAAGGTGGAGGAAATGGAAAAGGATGGTTGGAAAACAGTTGTGTTCACAAATACTTTCGAAATACTCAGAGATTTTGGTGTTGAGAGTGAAAATTTTCAATTTGTTTACCAATAGGGAGATAGCTTGACAAAATTGTATAAGTAATATGGAGCTGTGGCATTTGTAATCACCAAATAAGGAGTCACTAACCGTTCTGTGAAATAGCTTTGCTTTGTCATTCCCTGCAAATCAACAGATATAGCAACAAGTTAGAAATCTGCACCATGGTGATCAATATGAAAATTTTGAAACGCTAGAAGATGATGTGAGAATCGTGACTTTAGTCTAGAACCTGTGCACTTGAAGATTATTTGGTCAAGGTGTATAGATTCATAACAATAGACAAGGCACGGGAATGAGTTTAACCTGGGTTATCAGGCATCAATCAAGCAAAAATATTATGTGCATCATCAAGCTCAAGATTTGAATCATCCAAACACCCACATCCCGAGTTTGGGCTGACGTGTAAGAATGAAGAAACCAGCACGAGAACTATTTGATCAAATGCACTGAAATACCTCACTGCCATAATTGCATATGTAATAAAGGTTTTAAAATTTTATCATTCAGAATGTGAGCTGTATACATGTTTCCAGCCGCAGCTATATTTTCTCTTCCTTCTAACCCGCAACACTTGGTGATGAATACAGAGCATATAAGCCATTTAACAAATTGCCACGCCTATAGATGATTATTGTCTCACTAATAGAGTCACGTGGGCTGTCTATCTTCTCAACATAGTGTCATTGAATGGCCTTCCTTGGCAATTGATAATCCATGTGAACAGTGGACTTGAAGTTTAAAACGAATATGGAAAGTGAGCAAAGGTAAAAGTGATGCCAAATTCTTTTATTATTTTGATGAGCAACTACATGAAGGCATGGAGCAATAAGAGGATATGGAATGACATACACAAAGTGCGTGAATAGGAATCTATTTGAATTGAATAGGATTCTAGTTATTCATTTCCAGATTCATGGACAAGTTGTAGAGGATGTAAACAGTAACCGAGATCTCTCCTGACTTGTTTGACATAATGCCAAAATAAAAGGGTGGTGAAAATGAACAAAACATATAGAATGCCATGGAAGTGTTTGACAAAATGAAATATTCATTTTTGACCCATAGTTCTGAAAGCTTCACTCATTAATTTATTTTAACTTCAGATCAGCATCCTTACTTTCTTAGGCAATCAACAATCTACAGATGAGCTGGAGCATCATTAATGCCGCACAAATTTATGAGTGAATTATAGTCTAGGAAAGATCAAATTCTTGTGAAAGACATGGTAATTTTTAGTCCAATGTAATGTTGATAGATCTTTTGGGTTGAGTGGTTGATTTGTTACCTTGAAGTTTGATGAAGTACGACTTTGATACCACTGACGAAGTACTGCTTTGATACCACTAACAAAGGGCCACACCACCCTTACCAACTCATGACAAAGAATGCAACAAGATCTCTCAAGATCTAATCCAAACCCAAGCTAGCCCAGATCCACACTCTGGTAGAAACCTCCGAGATCTCAACTTGTGCTCGCAAGCCACCAAGCAACCTCCTTGTTTCTAAACCGCAGTCACTAGCTCTTCTCACAAACTCTATCCAAGATCTAAGATCCCAGTGTAAACTGCCTCACATTCGGCACTTTGTCTACACACTCACAATTCCTGCTGTAAACTGCCTCACATTCGGCGCTCTGTCCACAGACTCAGGAAAATTCACTCTTCACTTCTTCCTTCTCTCTCACAACTTTCAAGCTTTCCAAGCTTCACCTTCCACAACTTTCACCTTTCCAAGCTTCTACTTCTCAAGCTTTCACCTTCTTCTCGAGCTACTCCTTGAGCTTCCTCTTGAGCTTGATTACAAATGATAATAAGCCTTGCTTAAATAGGCACTTCTAACCCAAGACATTACAAACACAACCAATGTGGGATAAAAGGTAAATACAACTATCTTTAAATAAATATTAAATTCCCACCCAAATACAACTAAGCACCCAACAAATATTAAATACATGATTTATCCAAAATCTTCTAGAATTTCCACCTACACGCCTTGATTAATGGAATAACAACTATTTTTTTTTAAAAAAAAAAAAAATTCTATTATGCCACCTATGCACCTCGAAAATAGAAATCCTCTTTTTTTCTTTTTCTCCTTTTTCCCTTTTTATTTATTTATTATTTCTCCTCTAATTTTCGTCACTTTCTCTCTACTCCAATTTTTTTTTTCCAAATTTTTTTTTTTTCGCCTTTTTTTCTTTTTCAATTTTTTTATTTTTTTTTTTCCAATAATTTTCCAATGCAAGATGCTCCTGCATCAGACTCCCCCGGTAGATAGAAAAGTGTGTCCCACACTTTGACGCCAAAAGAAAGATCTACCACCATCTTCATCTTCACCAAAGGCTTCCACCTCAATAGGGACAACAAAACCACCATGCAAATCCTCCACACCAACATCTCAACCATCCAATCAACAAGCTCATGCACAAGAACAAACTGAACATAATGCTTCATTAGCAAACTCCCATTCACATTAACAACTAGTGAATCCACACCAGCAGCAACAAACCCCGCATCAGCAACAAAAAACTTCATATCAGCACCAACATGTAGATCTCCATCAATACATGCCAAACTCTCAAAACAAACAACCTCATTGCTCACAACAAGATGCTCTACAATACATAACTCACCTCCAACAACTGGATCATCCACCTCCAAGTGCTCCATAATCTCCATGTCAGACTCAACCAATTGATCATGAAAACCAACCTCCATCCCAACATTAGCAAGGTTAGGAATATCCTCAGCAACAACCTCTATTTGCTCTACAAGTTCTGCATCAAACTCCACAGACTGATCAGCAAAACCAACCTCTTCCACCTCAACCTTGTGATGCCATCTTCTCTCACGAACCTCCTTAACTTGATCAGACAATCTATCATCCAACCGAGAAATCATCTTAGAAAAATTCCTCTCCACTATATCATGGATTTTGGCAATCATCTTAGGGTCCAATCCTCTTGGAGCCATCTTCCAAGATCTTCGTAAACCCTCTGCAATAAATCCTTCCCACGCTCCTTGTGACAACCAAATTGTTTGCAAGTCAGATCGCAACCTGCCACCTCGCACGAACAATCAGGAACCACATCACAAGTCTAGGACAACAGATTTGCAGTCCACCAGCTCTGATAAACTTTGCCCAACCAAGGTCCTGGTACAAACTGCCTCACACTTCGACGATCTGCTTGTACACTCAGGAACTCTTGCTCTGATACCACTTGATGAAGTACGACTTTGATACCACTGACGAAGTACTGCTTTGATACCACTAACAAAGGGCCACACCACCCTTACCAACTCATGACAAAGAATGCAACAAGATCTCTCAAGATCTAATCCAAACCCAAGCTAGCCCAGATCCACACTCTGGTAGAAACCTCCGAGATCTCAACTTGTGCTTACAAGCCACCAAGCAACCTCCTTGTTTCTAAACCGTAGTCACTAGCTCTTCTCACAAACTCTATCCAAGATCTAAGATCCCAGTGTAAACTGCCTCACATTCGGCGCTTTGTCTACACACTCACAATTCCTGCTGTAAACTGCCTCACATTCGGCGCTCTGTCCACAGACTCAGGAAAATTCACTCTTCACTTCTTCCTTCTCTCTCACAACTTTCAAGCTTTCCAAGCTTCACCTTCCACAACTTTCACCTTTCCAAGCTTCTACTTCTCAAGCTTTCACTTCTCAAGCTTTCACCTTCTTCTCGATCTACTCCTTGAGCTTCTACTTCTCAAGCTACTCCTTGAGCTTCCTCTTGAGCTTGATTACAAATGATAATAAGCCTTGCTTAAATATGCACTTCTAACCCAAGACATTACAAACACAACCAATGTGGGATAAAAGGTAAATACAACTATCTTTAAATAAATATTAAATTCCCACCCAAATACAACTAAGCACCCAACAAATATTAAATACATGATTTATCCAAAACCTTCTAGAATTTCCACCTACACGCCTCGATTAATGGAATAACAACTATTTAAAAAAAAAAAAAAAAATTCTATTATGCCACCTATGCACCTCGAAAATAGAAATCCTCTTTTTTTATTTTTCTCCTTTTTCCCTTTTTATTTATTTATTATTTCTCCTTTAATTTTCGTCACTTTCTCTCTCCTCCAATTTTTTTTTTTTTTTTCGCCTTTTTTTCTTTTTCAATTTTTTTTTTTTTTTTTTCCAATAATTTTCCAATGCAAGATGCTCCTGCATCAAAGTTAGAAGTAAAGAGTGCGGCACAAAGTTGAAGGCATCTAACAAATTTGATAAAGAAATATTGATAATCAATCATGAAGTACAAGTATCAGAAGCCAGATTATGCTCCTGTTTTAAGAAGTACACTTCCAAATATCGATGATACCATTTTAGGAAGTGTCTGCCTTCAAGACTTCTGGTCATCTCTTGTAAATGAAGAAAGGACCCCATTAGCTGGAAAGATATCAAAAAGTGGCTTAGCCTGAGCAGGCGGACATCCTATTTCAGCATAGTGCCCAGACTTGGTATTGGAGTGCATGAAGGCTTATCATCTAGATACTAGAAAAGTTATTTCATCGAACAATAAAGTAATTGTCTCTCTAGACCCTGCCTCTATTGCTAGTGTTTTCCGATTGCCTACCCGGATGCAATATGCTAGCATCAATTTGAGAACTGCTAAAGAGTATTTTACTGCAAATTAGACTCAATATCTAAACACCATTGCTAGTCATGGTTCTCACAACCAAGAAAAGGGAAATCTCAATTAGGAAAATCCATCCACAGGTCGCTATCAAAAGAAGATGTGGCAAACATGGTGACCTTACTAAGCAGGATCATTGGTCTTCGGGATTCACACAAGTTTGAAGGTTGGATGTTCTTGTTTATCAACATGATCTGTGAGGGAAAATAACATATTGATTGGGCCAAAATTATCAGCGACTCACTACATAGACAACTCATGGGACTTCAAGAAAATGACTACTTTTATATGACTTCATATCTTTTCTATGCTATTGCAAGCACCTCAAGTTGGCCAGGACTTAACCAGCAGGGTGTTTATGATGATACTACCATCATTTATAATCATCTTCCTCAAATTCAGTATGATAATAGCTTGCACCATTTTAGAAGAGTGAATGACGCATTCACCATGCTAACTGTAAGGGAAATTCAAGGAAACATTGGACTCAGAATTTCACTGGAAGTAGTGATGAAAGTACAAAAATATGGAAGTGTTTTCATAAAATTCCTGAAGTTTACTTATATCAGGTTAGCTGCCTATGATGGGTGTCCGTTGATGCTACCTAGATTTGTTGATGATAAACTAGTCTTAATTGAAATGTGCAGGCAAATTAGTCAAATTAATAAACTTTGTAGGAATAGGAGGATAGATGAAATAGCTTTTCCTATCGGCATCAGATATTATAGTTGTGATACTACATCAGATGCCAGGAACATTGAAAGATCTATTGCCACAATAAATTTGCATCCTTAAACGATGCGTTTCCCTTATGACAGTAAGGGCTATGTAGTGAAGGAGTTAAAATTAAATCCCAGTCTTGGTCACTTCCCGGCTCTAGAAGACTTTTGGGACAAAAATAAAATGATTTTGAAGTTAGGAAGAGAGATTGGATGTGGCTTATAGTACGATAGGTAATAGAGTTCAAGTTGGACATTGATGTGACAGGTGTAGATGACGATGAGGTTTCTTTGGTCGATCCTTACTATTATGAGAAAATTGAATTGCTAGAGCTCCCTCCTATTGATTGGTCAATTCCTGAATTAAAAAGCTTGAAGGAGAGGTCTTCCTATGTTCTTAAAAGAACAAGAGACTAGATCAGTAAAGTCAGAGCCGAAAAAGCAACTGGTGAATTTCAAGGTAAAGAGAGGAGAAATAATAAAGGGGAATTATCTTGGATGGCGATAGAGGCAACTTTTAGTGAGAAGATGCAACAACTGGATACAGGTGCTCAAGATTGGGATGAAGATCTGAATCAGCCGGATAAGTTTACAGTCAAAAGAAAAAGGACAAGAATGAAAGGTAGAATGAATCAGGAAGGGAATGAATCCAGTGAAAAAGATCAAAGAACTCCTCAAATTGCCAAATCGCATGTTCCTATTACATCCCCTCATGATTCAGTGATTCCTCATTTGAGTCTCTCTCCTCTTGATATGCCATTAATAGACATCACGCAATTAGATAACCTGTTATCTAATTTAGAAGACTTAATGATGATTGCTGAAAATGTGACAAGTGATGCACAAGCTTCAAAAATTACACATTCATGGTTCTAGAATAGTCTTCAGAAGAGGAAGAAAGTTGTTCAAATGATCCCAACTCCGTTTGATGTGATCTCTAGTATTCTTCAGAAGCCTCCTAAGGTGAAAAAGACCAAGGTGATGTCCAGGTTAGCTATTGATGAAACTTCAGGCAACTTGTGTGTGGAATTAGCCAAACCTATAATTGAAAAGAATGTTGATGAAGCATCTGAATCAGATTTCATTCTAGAAAAGGTTGAACTTGGTCCTTCTAATGCAAAAAGAGAGTTTCAAAATTTTGAAGTGATTGCTGCTCAGATGTTGCAAAGGGCGAAGGAAGAGAAAAGAGCCAAGGAGAAACTCAAAGAACAAGTTCAGATGATGGTAGCTTATATTAATTCAATCAGCAATCCTTCTAATGCCCAAGCCGTGGTCACTCTGTCGGTTTTAGCAGGTCCTAATGGTATTTTGGATCATACTATTGTTGAAAGAATCGACAAACACAAGTCGCATAGTATGATGATCGAAGCTTGGATAAAAAAGATGATAGAGGATGCTTCAAAACTTATAACTGGGGTAAAAGAGATATATGAGAAAGCCATAGCACAGATAGAAGAAATTTCTAAGGAGTTGTAAAGTAGCAAGGAACATAAATCCAACTAGCAAAAAGTAGCTAATGAATTAAAAGAAATGGCCAACTTAGATACGAGCACCCTAATTCTTGAGAAAATTATTGCTGATCCAAGTCACAACCAAACATGTATCTAGAGTAAAAGTGTTGGTTGGAAGGTGATAAACATCAGAAAAGGGATCATTGAGTTCGAAAAGCTAATAGCTTCTTTGGAGCAACTGAAAAAAAAAGTACAGATGAATTAATCTCTACTATCACAGGTGGGGTGCCAGTAAGTGATCTTCAGCATGTTGATTGTCAGTTTCTCCTTGATTCCTTCAATGTTCAGATTCCTTCAGAAATAGAGAACTGTGTATCGGATGCTGAAACTATGATGAAGCTTAGCTTGGTTGCAGTCATGCTAGGAGATTGTAACATTTCAGCCTATCGACAAGAGTCAGAAGAAATTGAAGATAGATACTTTGCAGCCAAACTCAGGATGGAAAATGTGTTCATTCTGAACTATGAATCAATGATGATCATCCTAGATTCTTACAGGGCTTTTCGGGATAGATAGAGTTAGTAGCTAGAAGAATCAGTGATTGTATATGTAAACATCTTTAGGAACTCTAGCTAAAGTTTTGTTTTTGCAAGTTTCCTTGTATAGGTTAATTTTCTTGAGGTTAATTAACCTTCCAAAATTACATATTTTGGAGGTGGTTATTAACCACGAAGAGGTAGTTATTAACCTCTATGTCTATATAAGGACACCTTTTGGCTTTGTAAAAGGGGACTTTTTGGTTGAAAAAATAAGGGAACACTATGCTGAAATTTTGATC
Source organism: Cupressus sempervirens (assembly GCA_028749045.1). Lineage (NCBI taxonomy): Eukaryota > Viridiplantae > Streptophyta > Pinopsida > Cupressales > Cupressaceae > Cupressus > Cupressus sempervirens. The sequence continues at coordinate 896,972,443 of CM053792.1, forward strand.
TAGGGATAAATTTTGGAAAGTATGTACACATTTTATCTCTGAATTGAAAAATCTCTATTGCTTTATTGGTGCAAGAAAATGAAATGAGATGCGCTTGGGTTTCTTATTTTAAAATCCAAATTGTTATACATTGTAGTAGACATTCTCATGGTGCTATGTGAGTGTTTACGAACGATAATGAATGTGCTTAATAATATTGGTTTCTTTCAAGTGTAGTTCTTGGGCACCTTTGTTATCGATCTTGTTAATCGAAGAAGGTTGTGAGGGTGTGTGGTGCATTCATTTTTTTATGACTTTCTCTTGAACTTTGAAGTTTAAATTCTTTATTTGAAAATCCTTTAAAAATTATATCATATGAGGGAGCTGCCCCTCTAAACGTAGAGGAAGGCCGCATACCAAGGGCCTCTCCAATTGTTGTGAACGGTTTGCCACACACTCCGTTGGGCAAATTCTACTATGACAAATCTATTTACCAACAGAGATGAAAAATGTTTTTGGCATTGACGACATGTCATCTTCAAAGATTTCATATTGTTTTTTATCTGTGTGCTTTTTTCAAGAGACATGATTTTTGAATCTTCATATTGTTCTTTTCGTTTGTCTCGTTTTCTAATGGAGGGTTTAGGAACCCGTTGATTATTTTTTAGTAGTGCAAAGGTGGTAACTAATGTTTTTGGTGGTAATTTTTGATTGGCTGAATTGTATTTTGCAAGGCTTTTAAGAATTTTTCAAAATTAATTAATTTTTTTTATAGAAAAGACAGGACAATTGGATAAAGCTACATTGATTGCACATTGATTGCAGTGAGATAAAAAATGAATTAATTATGCGAAGTTGGAGCCAAAGTTAATTGTAAAACTTGCAGAGGAGAGGACAGAGTGAGGGTGTTTAGAGAGCAAAGAAATAAACTAACTAGACCTGAGATTTTCTATATAGAGACAGAAATAACACTTACATTTCAAAGACGGGAATTTTTTTGAATGGATAAAATTTTTGCCCTCTTCATGCTCGAGAGTTTCCTGTGGTATTCTACTATACTTTATCCATTTCATACCTTCTATTCTAAATTCATTGCTTGACATCACAGGGCACCAATATTTTGCAAACCCCTAAATTCCTTTTCATGAGTTTTTTCTATCGTTTAACTTTTGTAGAAGGGAAGAGCAACAGGAGGGTGTGTACGCGATCTGAGCCCTAGGCTTATAAGGACTAAGCTGACAAGCGAAAGTTTCATATCGGCGACACTCTGTAACTATTTTCTGCAAAAAAATGTTGTCATTTGGCTTCAAACAAGTTTGTGAGAATGGAATTTTTGGTTGCTAGGGTTATGTTATAGTAATGTTTCATGTCTTTTATTTCGTTACAAATCTACAATTTCAAGAACATCTTATTTAAAACTAAATATAAATTTACAACCATGATACCCAAGTGGATTTTCTATGCATTTGCAAACAAGGCATGTTATCAAACTATCCAATTGTGCCATCATCATTGGGAAATTAAAATTGATTTCCTTCCATATACCTATTTTGCATTCACTTGAATTGCGCTTCAGAGATATTTAATTTAGTAGATTGTTATGCTATAATGGTGTGTAAGGAGTGTTTGAAATGATTAGTCCCTATATTTGGTTTCTACAATTGAAAACCTATTACAAAAAAAAACTAGGTGTGTTGCTAAGGCTTTGAAGAAGAGAAATTGGATTCCTTTCTATATACCCATTTTGCTCAAGAAAAGAAAATTGGTTTCAATAAGCAGATTTCTTTGCCTCAATGGTCCATAAGGAGTGGTTTGAAATAATTTATATTTGTGTTTGGCCACAGAGTTTATTTCAAATTTTTGATTGGTTTGCAACTAATTTCTTGGGGTTTATGTGTAATTTTGTAAGTAGGAAATTGGAAAAAATCAAGAGGTGGTGCAGACAAGGAATTAATTAGCACATTTATTGATTTATTTTTTCTTGAACATTCTATTACTATTGTTGTTTTTCTCGAACCCTCTTTACATATAATTAATGCAACTTGATCTTTCCATTTTCTGTTGTTTTTTGATAGAGTTGGAAATTTTCTCTACGACATGGAAACAACAAAAGGCTTTGGCATTTCACATAATTTTTTAGAGGTAAGTTTGTTAAATTTTCCAATGCTATTTAGGCTTACAAATTTTTTTTTGGTTTGTTTGGTTTTCCTTTTTACGATTTATGTTTTAGGTGCAGAATGTTCTTGTTGAAAGAATGTTAGTGCTCATGTGGATGAGACAAAAGCCCTTTACCCATTGGAGTAGGAAGAAAGGATATTTCAATAAGCCTAACCATGCCTTTTAAAGAACCCTCAACTCTTGCATAAGAAGCTCGCTTTCCTATAACAATCAATAGTCGTTGTGCCTAGCAGTGCATCCAGACAATAATTTGAATACTTTTGAGACAGAGTGAGTGACCAAGTCTTTTGCATTGTTTTAAGTGGCTTTCCTTTCATGTTCCAAAAATTTATGCATTTTCACTTATGATAGAAAATCCCTAATTGTACCATAAATTCTACTCTACCATCCTGTGGCTCCTTAGTTTTTGTGTATGGAGCTTTCACCATAGCAAAAGAGTTATTTTCTAATAATAGCTTTCTCTTGTTTCCCAAAGAAATATGCATGGATACAAATATTCCCCTATAACATAGTTTTTTTCTTAGAAACACCATTCCATGTCTCATAATAAGTATAGCTTTTTTTTTTCTTAGAATCACCATTCCATGTTTCATAATGAGTATTTATTTACACACTCTATGAACAAATCCAAAAATAATTTTCACTACAACTGATGAGGTAGAATTTCATTTCTTCGGGTCCTATTGGGCTTGATCCTCTTCTTAGGGAAAAATGACATACACACACATTATCTTGCCTTAAGAAGAAACCAACACATCTAGTTGAAATAGTCGGGTAATTTTTCATTTGACAGTTGGTTTCAATTCCAAGGTCGGGGTAGCAAGTTAGGGAATTAAAATATGTATGTTTAGTAGTGGCTAAATCCATAGAATCCAACAATTTCCTTGGCTGAACCTATATTGTTGAGCTTTTTCATTTTTATTATGGACAAGTAATAATGCAGATAAAAAAAATAATTAGGATTTTGTAGATATATGATTAAGAAGAATGATGACTTACAGAAAGAGATAAAACATAAATTCTATGGGCATTTGGGTATTGAAAGAACAAAAAATGGCAGCATTGCTTTCTAGGTTTTCTAGGTTAGTCCATATTATAATTCTAATGGTGATGTTGCAAAAACATTAATTTTGACTAAAGTGACATTACTTTGAGAATTTAATTTCTTTATTATAAGACTTTATTATGATATTATTTGATTAATTTAATTATTTTAAAACACAAAATCTAAAATTCTCTTTATAATAACTAATTTAATTAATGACAACAAAAATATTCGATAGTTTTTTCATTCCTTTTTAAAAAACTAAATTTTATTATTTTATATTTTTGAAATTTACTCTAAATTATTTTTAAAATTGCATTTAATGTTCATTATTTTCTTTCTTATTAATAACTCAATTTTTAATTCATAAAATTTTAATCAAAATTCAAAAAAAGTAGTTTGAAATTTAAAATCTAAAGTAACTAATTCTTGAAGATGAAATTCTCATCAAAGTGGGTATTTTAAGGCCTACAAAATCTACTTGAAAATTGCCAAAAATATATATTCAATAATCTATTTCTCTTTCAATTTGTTTGTTCTTTTCTTTTAAAAATTTTAAATAGTCAATTTTATATTTTATGATTTTCACTTATTTTATTTTCTAACAGTTACAAGGTAGAGACTCCATCTCATCTAGAGCTCTTGTTGAATAAAGCATGACTCTTCATATTGTTGTAGAGGATAGTGTTTCCCATAATTAAAAAAATTAGCATATTTTACATTTAAAATAATTTAGGAAATATATCACATTGGAATTTATGTTTAAAAATATTATTATTATATTTTACTAGTTAAAATATATTCTATATATAAATTACGTCAAGATGTATCGAGGCATTGCTTTTTTTCATATTAAAAAATTCAATGCCTCGATGCATCGAGGTGTATTTTACATGTAGAATATATATTAGCTACTAGCAGCTTCAATCCATGTAACACAATGAATAAATTAGTTTGAATAACATTAACATTTAGATTTATAATTCATATCATGATAGGGTTGGGGTATAGTCTTAAGGTTGGCTTTTTGGTGATGGTTATAAGTGTGTTTAGATTTATGACTAGGGTTAGCATTTAGAGTTACAATTTATTTCAAAGTTAGGATTACAATTTATATCATAGTTATGAGGACTATGGTTATAATTAATTTTTTGAATCTATAGTGCCTCTCGTGTTTGCAGTTTGTACCTTGTTCATTTTGATCCAAGAGATACTTGTACTCATGTTATTTTTACATTTGAGATGACCTAAGGGTCAAATGTTATACTTTGATTTCCAATATCATAGATGTTAGATTACTATGTTGTTCAACTGATCATATTTGCATGATGATGATATTTTGAGATGACAGTATGTTTTATGATGATATTTGATTATTTGGTATTTGGACATATCTTTGATTATGTTATATGTTGGATTTCATGTTATGGTTATTTACTTCATTCTTTCTTTGTCATGCTTTATGCGAACGTGTGTGATGTAAATTAATTATTTCAATATAATTGAATAAATGGTTAAACTAGGTTATTTAATGCATTTATTGCTTCAGCTATGTGATTATATGCAATTGCACATGATCATGTGTTTTAGTGTGCAAGATTTATATCCCTGCCAGTGGCACATGGAGTTAGTGATTCAGTTGTTCATATTTCACCAATGTCATCCCTGTATGGTCGACATATCTTATTTGATTGTTTAAATTAAACCTTCTAGTGATTTAATAAATTCAGACTCATTTTCATTATGTGACTAGACCTGTGAACGTGTTTGTGCATTTAGAGGTTCACAATGTCGCAAAGGTTGTTAAGGAATTCTATGATTTTAGTTAAGGATTTTTCAGGCTTTATTTTAATTGATTTTATTTTCTAGCAATTTTGCCATAGATGAATTCCAATTATTGGAATAGCCTATTTTTGTTTGGGTTGATTTGGGATTTAACTATATTTCCTAGTTATTTAAACTAATCGATTATTCACTCAAAAAGCGAATAAGTATCCAAAGAGGAAATTAATTTCTCACTTCTCACTTTTGCAAATTAGAAATTTGAGAGCTTTTCCAAAATCCTCTTTTGGAGGATTGTATTTATATTTGTTGTGAGAGCTATGGGTGTGGGATCTTTGTGAGATCTATCTTGTTGGATCTAGCTCAAGGAGACCTTGCTTTGCCGTGACTTTTAGTAGCTTCCACGAGATATTTATTTTATCTGGTTGATTCCCATTTTAGCCCGTTTGGCTATCAGGTAGGGCTCTCTTGTTTTTGTGTTTCAACTATGTTTCAACTTCCATTTCTGATAGTTGTATGCTAGGAGGCTAAGAACTAGTGTTCCCCTCCATTTTTGATTGTTAGTTTTGCCTGGTAGGTCGAGTATGAATGTTTTCCTATTTTTTGGGATAAGAGTTTGGGGTTTCGCACCATTATGCTGGTCATTTTTGCATACGGTGTCTGAACCTATACTTTATTGGATTTTCATGGCTTTTGTGCCCTAAGATCAAATGGGTTTTTATTTTTGAAGTTTTTGAGTTTTGGGGGTTTTACCTCAATTTGTGTGCCACCTAGTTTTACAAGTTTTCTTGGCATGATGTTGGTCGTAGACTTAGATTATCCATAGGATATCATTCAGACCACTGTTGCACCTTTTTGTTACATTGGGATGTGTGTCTCATCTTTCCTCCTGAGCTTGTATTCGATTCAATGTTATTTTTCTTGTGTCTCATCTAGTCCTTGTTTTATGATCTTTGTGATGGTGGTGTGCCACACACGAGCACATGTGCATGCATTTTTCTGGTGACTTGCGAGACCTAAACTCCTTGTTGTATTTCGGTGAGTATATTCATTTGGGGGTTGAGTTGAGAGTATACATGCCTTTGGGCACTCATCATTGGATAAGGATGGGTAGGGTAGGATAGCATGGAGAGGGCTTCTATCTCACAGCCTAGTGATCATTTTGCCTAGAGGGTTGGCATGAAGAAATTCTAAACAAGTGATAACTGTTGACACAAAATTTTGCACCCTTTCTTTAGGTATGACCCTCAAGCAACCTTGTGTAACATGGAAACAACCTCCAAGTGCAGGACTTGCACTTTGAGGTTGAATCTCCAGAGAAGGTTGGCTTCCTTACAATCAGGATGCACCTAACTACTCTTTGAAGGAAAAGGGAGAAGGAGATGTGTGAAATCAAACTACATAGTCTAATCTAAAGGGTGTGATGCACTTGATTGAAATAGTTGCAACTTTATCTAGGAATGCACAACACATCAATGAAAATTCTAGATACAAGTCTTGAGTTTGTTCTACTTTCCAAGATTTCACATCTAGGTTTCGAATTAATCAAATCTTGAAGGGAAAGACATATTCACAATACAATAATCATCGACAGTTTGGACACAACATATGAACCTTACAAATTAGAGACATTTAAAATAAGGCAAAATACATGCACTAATAATGAATGGCCAGAAGAGGTAAATAAGAGAGCTATTTCATTAATGGCAGGAAAGAAAAATAGTTGCAAAGCACAAAGCTATTGTAAGTAAACATGAAAGAATAGAGCCAAACCTCTAAAATGTATTTACAATTTCCTTTTATAGATTTCAAGCATAACTCTAATATTACATTGAGTTCAAAATCTACCTAGGTAGAGTCAAGATTGCAGAGGAGAGCAATAACTATTGAGCAAAGAAGATCATGATCAGATGCACATCCCTATATAGGATATCTAATCTTTTACATGCAAATTTGGCTTGAATAGACAGAAGCAACAACTATTAGTGCTATGGCTGGGTAGATGGATAAAATAGGCAACGATTGGAAGAATCTACATTAAAAAGCATAGAGAACACTTAGAAAGAGGTTGCAAGCAATCAAGGACTTGTTTGCCATTAAAGAGTTGCATCTGATTATGTCCAAGTTGATTATGCCAAATCAACCATGCCTCCAGTCAAAAGGAGTCAATCATCCAACCCTGCCACCTAGACCAATGTCCTTGAAATATTTCACCACCTCACCTAACATCTTTCTTTATGTTGACCTACAACTACTTAGTGTTTCACGACTTCACAATAAATCTCCTTCACTAACTATTTAGCCATGTGAAACCACGAGGTCACTACTTTCTGCCTTCTTGTTGCTTTACAACCCTTTACCACTTTAACCCTTTAACTATTTTGACCTTGCACTTGACATGAAATAGACTATTTGCACCATCATTGTGGTTAGGGCTTTAACATCTCTTAATTGTGTGATGATGCAAAACCATATTCTTTGACTGTTTGATGCTCCTCATAACATCGCAACTATTTGCCTTAATTATGGATCCAACCTTGCGAGGTTGCAAAAAATTTCTAAAGCTAATTGTTCTCTTTGATCACAACCTTGTCAGTTCATGCCTCTATTGATCGTACTGACTTGTGAAGCTGTGAAGGTAAACCTAAACTATTGATCGCTCCATCGAAATTGTCATCTGATGCTTTCCACTAACCGTTGCAAATGAGCGAAGCCATGAAGCCTGACTTGCATCACAACATCACGACTTAAATTTGACTGTAGTGTTTACCTTGTGATGATGTGCACAAGGTATTTCACTACTTCTCAACCTTAACCATGATTTTCCTTCATTTGATGAACTTCAAAATTGATTACATTGACTTCCCTTATGATGATGCAATGAAGAGACCACATGAACCGGGCCCACCAAGACACATGTCCACTTGTGACAAGCTCACAACTTAAACTTTAAGTTCAACATTTAACCCTGTGAACATGCATTGAAAAGATTTCTCTCCCTTGTAGCTTTAACCATGTTTCACTCTAGACCTTTTGGTGATGATGCAACCACCATAGATTTCACAACCTCATAACTTGTATTTGAAAGTTAGCCTAGGTATCTACAAAGATGCACTAATCGCAAACTTGACAATTTCACATGCTTGTAGCCCCCCTAATAGTTAAGTGGGAAATTGGAGCGATGGATCAGAAACAAGATGATCGCAAGATCATGACTTGAATTTTCATAAGGATATAACATGTGAATATGAAAATATTAAGACTTAGAGATATAAAGATATGAATAAGCTTTTTACATATCCCTATCAAGTTTGCATGTCAAGTAATGAATAAGTCAAAGACACATGCATAGCCACCACCCTAGTTTTCATGAGATTGCAACATTAGAAAGAAAAAGAAAAAAGGGGGGATGGGGGAAAAAATGGTCAACATTTATGGCAACTGAGAGAGAATGCTTGTCTGCTAAACATGGACTAGTGGCCTTAAGGAATCCATTGGGTTGTGGATTCACAAAAAATGAAACTTGCTCAACAAACAACCAAAAAACTACAACCTTTGCAACTACAAAACTTCAAAACTTTGCTATCTCCTAGAGAAACAACTTGTGCTTGTGCACTTCTTGGAGAACTGGAAAACCTAACCTACTATATACAAGAATTTATAGATATAAAAAGTTAAGAAAACCCATTGACTGGTTTGTTGAAGTAGTTGCCCTTCCTCACCAGTTGATTCTTTTTTTATGCATGTGGGCAGCTGAAAATGATAGAAAACATGACAAGTGTGTTGCTACAACTCAAAGGACCTTCCCAATGCTGAAAACAATGAAGTTTTCCAACACTAGGACACTGTAAATCTGAGAAAAACATGCTTTCTATCTTTTGTAGAATTTTCCCTCATGCTTTGGATGAAGATGACCAGGGCAAGCTTGCATTGTTGTAGAGCTAGATGCCTTATACGACATCCTCTTGATGGTACAGGATCAAAGGAATAACCCTTGACCACTTGATTGTGCTTTGCAACCTTTGAATCCTCTTGGCTAATAGGGGATAGCTTTGATGGTATGGATGGTGGTGTATGTTTCTCTTCATGTTGCATCTATAACATGTGTTCCTCCTTGAGCCCAGCTAAATCCTTGCAAACAAAGGGTTGCACTTGTACAAGATCTTGTAATGTGGGAGGGGGGGGATGTTTGTGTCTCTCTTGCTTCTGATGTAGCACTCATTATGCTCATCAGTTTGTCTTGTAGTTCCTTCTCACATCATTCCTTTTGTGCAACCAAATCCCTTGCAAGAATTGCTTCATGCTCTTATCATTGGGGCTCTAGCCCCCTTGAAAGCTTTTCCTCAAGTTGTACCCGTTGTGCTTCTAGCTATTGTAACAAGGTTTCTCCCTCTAGAGTATGTGTTGGCTCATGACCAACAATTGGTAACTCTTGAACTTGGGGCAATAGAGACGAGGCCTCCTCCTTCCCCACCATATCATGGGAGACCTCTTTCTATAGCATTGGGTCTAGCTTCTTTTCCTTCTATAGTAGGTCCTCAGGCTTCAAATTATTCTTAAAAGCCAAATTTTGTTCCTCAGGAATAGGAACAACCTCATTGCTATTTGTCTCTTTTCCTTCCACGTTTGGCAACAACTCAACATCAAGCCAAGAAGCTATAGGCTCTTGTGATTGGGGGGGCTTTTTGAAGATAGGAAGGACATATTTTCTTCTTAGAGGCTCTTCAGTTTCAACAACTTGTATTTGAGCAAGCTTGAGCCTTGTCTCCTCCCCCAACTCCTTTATTTGTCTCTCTTTATCTTCATGCTGCAACTAGAGGAGAGCCTTCTAAGCCTCTCTAAAAACAATTGTTGTCTCACATACCACCTAATAGGCATAAGGATCATAAAACCATGTCTCCCTATCTCTATGCATTGCATTAATCCAAGACCTCATGAGGAGCATAACGAAGGCAAAGGCAAAGTTCCCACTGTCTAAATGCTTGTAAGGATTATGAACTTCCTCAAAAGTCCTTCCCAAGTTAGAGTAACTAAAGAGAAAACCATCTATGCGGTCATAGAGCTCTTCTAACTTGGCTTTGGGATCCTTATAGGGTTTGATGAGAAACTGAACAGGTCAATCATTTGAGGGAAAATGGGAAGCATTTCTATGAAGTGGGTCCATGATAAGGCATCTAAAAAAACAACTCCATAGGAATAAGTAAACATAAAACTTGAATAACATACCAACACTTGGTCTATTGAAACCAACATATGTATTGAGTTTGCAGGGTGTTAGGTGAATGCCTCCAAAGGCTGATGGCATTAAGAAAATGCCTAATTTCTTAGTGAATAAGGATCAACTAGCTAACCAAAAAACTTATATAATTTAATATTCTTGTCCCACTGGTGTAATGTCCCCTTTTTGGGACATTTATATATTTTCCCATTTTCATCCATACAACTTGATAATCTTCCTATCTGATCATTCTTCTCCATAGTTGATTCAATATATATAATTTTATTATAAGAGTCACATCCTTTCATTATATTAATAATAATAATATATTTATATTATATTAATTATATATTTATATTAATAATATATTTATATTAATAAGTTTTTGATTAATTAATATGACTATATTAATAAGTATAATATATATTATTTTAATAACTATATATATTATATTATATTATAATACTTTACTAATATAGTATTGCTATATTAAACATAACTTTATCATTATTTATTAATTCATTCGTATTACTATTATAATACGATACACATAATATAATTATTATAATATTACTTATAGCATAATATTATTATTTTTATATTATTTATTAATATTACTTTATATAAAGTATCTATTATTATTTAAATTACTTGCCAAAATGGGGACATCACAGTCCTCCCCTCTCAAATTTGCTTGTCCTCAAGCAAAATCTTTCACACACAAACTGCTTTATAGATACAAAACATATTTGTATACAAAGTCCTAAAATATTTATCAAATATACATCTTAATGAATGAAAACACAAAGCAAACACAGTGCAGACAGATGAAGACACGAAGCAAACATGATGCAGATAGATGAAGACACGAAGCAGACACAACGCAAACACATACATTATTTTTCACAATGAAGTAGAGCAAAGGGAATAATCTATAAAATATACTTCCCCAGTATTCTTTTTTTTTTATCATAGATCCTGCAACACAAACAATTATTAACACATACATGTATATAATAGTTTCAAAGAAAAGATTAGTCATGATAAATTAGTTCTGAACCAATATCCTACCAAGCCCAAGAGCGGAACTTTGGCCCTCTTGACCTTGATGGCAACCATTGACATCCATCAAGGTGGTCTACTTGGTAGCTTCTTAACTGAATTAAGTTGACATGATGTCAAATCTTAATTTAACCAAATCTAAGCCCAAAAGTGGAACTTTGGCCCTCCTGGCCTTGATGGTAGCCTTTGACATCCATCAAGGCGTTCTACTTAGATGGTAATCTTATTCTTCCTACCTAAGCCCAAGAGTGGAACTTTGGCCCTCTTGGCCTTGATGGTAGCCTTTGACATCCATCAAGGTGGTCTACTTAGGAGGTAATGTTATTCTTCTTAAGGAACTTCTTATAACAAATCCTGACAAAAGTGTTTATATTCTTAGTTTTAAAGAATACAACAAATTTAAACTTAAGATAATCTTATCAAACTGCTTTACAATCAAAACATAGTCCTTTGAAGTGTCATAACTTAATTTATTGTTAAAATATAGGAGGAGGAACCATAATAGGGTGCCCTGTTTCCCAACCAGTGGGCCTCACCATTCGCCCTCATTATCGTTACCTCTCTCTGATCATTATTTCCAAGAAGGTGCCTTTGTATGATGTACCCTGAGATATTCGCTCCACTGTAGGCCTTACCTAGTACCCATAGGCTTTATTCGGTACCTCGAGTGGTGTCACCCATCCCATTCCACCGCAGACCTTATCTCAACTTGGAGAATCATGATCTTATTAGGTTTAAGATTTATTCAAGTACTATTCTAATACCTCCTTTGATAGAGAAATTAATCTATTCAATTACCCTCATAATGTATTCCTTTAATAGAGAAATTGATAGTAATCCAATTATCAACTTTAATGTATATTCTTTTAATAGAGAAATTAATGTTAATTCCATTATCAACTTAAGTGTATATTCTTTTAATCAATATTGATTCAATTACCAATTTTAATGTATATTTTAATAAAGAAATTAATATTGATTCCATTATCAACTTTAGTGTATATTATTTTAATCAATATTAATTCAATTACCAAATTTTAATGTGTATTCTTTTCATAAAGAAATTAATATTGATACACTTATCAATTTAATGTATATTTTTAGAACAAAGCTAATATTAATCACTTTTTCCTTTTGATCTCATTGATCACTTTTTCTTAACTACCTTTTAGTGTTAAGTACTGATTTGAAAGTTGATATATATTCCTAGCTAAAGTTTGTAATCGCCTACATGCAGCGGACAGTACCCACATCCGTCCTCTCATGTCGATCCTCTTGCGTAGAGACTTCAGTACTTGGCTGTACCTTTCTTTCTTGTTTTTCATTCCCATCTCTCTATAATAAATTTGGACCTAATGCGTCTAAAACATTTGCTCAGGTTCAGGGATTTCTTGGTCCGTAAAACTCAAAATGATTCAGAATTTAAGGCATGAGTACTTTGATAAATGAACTTTCAAAAGCCAATTCAGGTCCCAATAAAGATCTTCATATACATTTTCATGCCGCTCCTACACATTTACATGCCGCTCCTGACACTCTCCACCTTCCACGTCTAATTTGCAAAAAGGGATATTAAGTGCTATAGTTCGTACCTCTTTATTTGAATGTACTTTGGCCAATGTGATTCCGTGATGATCTCCTACCAGGGAAATTTAGGGTTGTCAAAATTCTCTATCACGCTTGCAAAAGAGAAAGGTCGGGATCATTGGTATGCTTGATCTAGTTAGAGGTTTTATGGTGGAGTTGCATGAGTCCGATTAGAGGTACTGGTAGATGGAAAAAAATAGCGTTTGCAAGTAGGGCAATGATCTCTTATGCATGATTGGTGTTGTACCAATTTCAGAAAAAAAAAAATAGGGTTCTAATCTAAAATAGTTTGCACATGAATATTCAAATATCATTTGATGTCTTAAGCAAATAAACTTGCCACTCTCCATCAAATTTGCTTTGTAGATTATGCTATGATACCACTTGTAATGTCTCCTTTTTGGGACATTTATATATTTTCCCATTTTCATTTGTACAACTTGATAATTTTCCTATCTGATCATTCTTCTCCATAGTTGATTCAATATATATATATATATTATAAGAGTCATGTCTTTTCATTATATTAATAATAATAATATAGTTATATTATATTAATTATATATTTATATTAATAAGTTTTTGATTAATTGAAATGACCATATTAATAAGTTTATCATATATTATTTTAATAACTATATATATTATATTATATTATAATACTTTACTAATATAGTATTGCTCTATTAAACATATTTTTATCATCATTTATTATTTCATTCGTATTACTATTATAATATAATATACATAATATAATTATTATAATATTATTTATAGCATAATATTATTATTTTAATATTATTTATTAATATTAATTTATATAAAGTATCTATTATTATTTAAATTACTTGCCAAAATGGGGACATCACAACCAGACGTGCCAAAAACTATTTACACGAACGTTTGTACCCTTGCTTGAGGTATGACCCTCAAGCGACCTCCAAGTGTGAGACTTACACTCTGAGATTGAATCTCTAGAGAAGACTGACTTCCTTACAATCAGGATGCACCTAGCCACTCTTTGAAGGAAAAGGGAGAAGGAGATGCATGAAATCAAACTACCTAGTCTAATCTAAAGGGGGTGATGCACCTAATTGAAATGGTTACAACTCTATCCAGGGATGCACAACACATCAATGAAAAGTCCAGATACACTAGTCTTGAATCTGTTCTACTTTCCAAGAATTCACATGCAAGTTTAGAATTGATGAAATGCTAAAGGGAAAGACATCTTCACAATACAACAATCATCAACAATTTGGACACAACATATGAACCTTAAAAATTAGAAAGAGACATTCACAATAATGCAAGATACATGCACTAATAATGAATGTCAAGAAGAAATAAAGAAGAGAGCTATTTAATTAATGGAAGGCGAGGAATATAGTTACAAAGCACAAATCTACTATAAGTAAACATAAAATAATAGGGTCGAACCTTTAAAATGTACTTACAACTACCTTTTATAAAGTTTAGACATAACTCTAATATTGCATTGAGTTCAAACTCTAATCAGGTAGATTTGAGATTGCAAAGGAGAGCAATAACTGTTGAGTAGAGAATATCATGATCAGATGCATGTCCCCATATAGGAAATCTAATCTTTTACATACAAATCTGGCTTGAATAGACAAAAGCAATGACCATTAGTATTTTGGCTATGTAGATGGATAAAATAGGTGATGATTGGAAGAATTTGCATTAAAAAGGCATGGACAACACTTAGGAATCAGTTGCAAGCAATCACGGACCTATTCAACATTAAAGAGGTGCATTTGATCGTGTTCTTGATCATGCCAAATCAGCCATGCCACTGATCAAAAGGAGTCAATCATCTAACCTTGCCACGTAGACCAATGTCCTTGAAATATTTCACCACCTCACCCAACATCTTTTCTTTATGTTGACCTATGACTACTCACTATTTCATGGCTTTGCAACTGATTTCCTTTACTAACTGTTTAACCATACAAAACCATGATGTCACTAATTTTTGCCTTATCGTTGCTTTGCATCCCTTTACCACTTTAACCCTTTAACTATTGTGACCTTGCACTTGACATGAAATAGCCTATTTGCACCATCATCGCAGTTAGAGCTTTAAAATCTCTTGATTGTGTGACAATGCGAAACCATATTCTTTGACTGTTTGATGCTCCTCGCAACATCACAACCATTCACCTTAATCACTAATCTGACCCTATGAGGTTGCAAAAACCTTCTAAAGTTGACCATTCTCTTTGATCATAACCTCACCACTTCATGCCTCTATTGACCGTGCTGACTTGCAAAGCTACGAAGGTAATCCTAAACCGTTGATTGCTCCATTAGAATTGCTAGCTAATCCTTTCCACTAATCTATGAAACTTGAATTTTTTCACACCATCGCAACTTAAATTTGATTGTAGTGTTCACCCTATGATGATGTGCACAAGGTATTTCACCGCTTCACAACCTTAACCATGATTTACCTTCATTTGATGAACTCCTTCGAAACTAGTTACATTGACTACCCTTGTGATAGTGCGATGAAGAGACCACATGAATCAGGCCCACCAAGACATGTGTCCACTTGTCACAATCTTGCAACTTAAACTTTGAGTTCATCATTTAACCTTGCAAACATGAGCTAAAAAGATTTCTCTCCCTCACAGCTTGAACCATGGTTCACTCGAAACCTTCCTGTGATGATGTGACCACCATACATTTTAGAACCTCACAACCTGCATTTGAAAGTTAGCCCAAGAAGTTGCAAAGCAATGCTAACTGCAAACTTGACCATTTCACATGATTGCAACCCCCCTAATAGTTAAGTGGAAAACTGAAGCGATGGAGTGGAAAGAGGATGATCACAGGATCGCGACTTGAATTTTCATAAGGATATAACTTGTGAATATGAAAATATTAAGACTTATGGATATAAAGCTATGACTAAGGTTTTTACGTATCCCTATCAAGTTTGCATGTCAGCTAATGAATAATTTAAAGACATAGGCATGGCCACCACCCTGGTTTTCATGAGATTTGTAACATAAAAAGTGGGGGTGGGGGGCACAAAAATGGTCAACAATAACTGAATAAATTTTTGAAAAAAAGAGGGGTAAAAACTTTATTGAACTTTAGAACAAAACATTACAAACCAGTAAAGGGCCAAAGTCCCAGGAACCACCAGAGACCACAAAAAAGACAATAACTATATCATCTCTCCCTAATTCCACTTACATCCTCTACTAGAATCCTCTCCAAGTCTTGACATAACTCGCATGGCATCTGCTCCCACTCATCAATCTTCCCACCATCTATATTTCCAGACGCCCATTTTTCCAGGCTATCAACCACCCTATTCCACTCCCTTGGAATATGGGCATAAGATACAAAATCCATCACAGAGCTAACCTATAAAATCTATTGCACTATTGTAGACAACTGCCAGCTAACATCCAAAATCTTCCTCTGAAGGAGAAGATTAACCAGAACCTGAGAGTTAGATTCACAAATCACCTCATGCCACCCTAGAGCATAAGCCTGCTTCAAAGCATATAGGATAGCCAAACCTTCCACCCTATTAATAGTTTGCATCCCTTTATTAACTGAGAAAATAAAAACCACTAATCTAGAAGAATCCCTACCAATCCCACCAATCCCAACCATACCTAGATTTCCCCTGGAAGAACCATCCGTATTAATTTTCAAACAATCGACAGGAGGGGACAACCATTTCCCCATCCTTTGAACTTTTTGCTTCGCACTTCTGCCTCTCCTAACAGATGCTGATGTAAGAGATATCCCCTCTATTCCAAACCTATCAACCATCTCAACATCATCTTTCTCAAGTGGTAACATTATCTCACTCTTAGCTATGATAGTATCCTGAATCATTCCCATAGTTCTATTCCAAACCTGTTGAATCCCCAATGTTTCCCCCTGAAAGATTCTTTGATTTTGTTCCAGCCAGACTTGCCATAGTAGAAAGATAGGTCTAGCATCCCAAACATCTTACAAGAAGGGAGCCAAGGATGGGGGCCTCCCTAGGGACATCCAAAATTATGCCAGGGAGGAGGCATGAATGCATGGATGTTTCTAAACACCCCACCAGAAATGCCATAGTTGCAGGGTGAAGAACAGTGGAAGAAAAAATGTAGAGAGTCTTCCTCCTCACTACTGCAAAGAACACACCTTGAAGGGCTGGAAAAAACCCTCCTGCGGATATTGTCCCAAGTCAAGCATCTATTCTAGACCGAAGTCCAAATAAAGAAATTACATTTTGGCCAAGAAAACTTATTCCAAACTTTCTTCCACCATTGAACCTCCCCCCCGTGAGTTGTTGGGAGAGAAACTCCTGATATCCAAAAGAAACAGTGTAAGAACCCTTGGGATTAGGGGACTAGGCCAACACATCATCATCCATAAGGGCACTACAGTTTTAGCCAAAAAGAATGTATTGGAGCTCATCGCACTCCACATCCAAACTGAAAATAGGCCATTCCTCTAGTTCTTCCACCTTGCCTCCACCAACTACCCCTAGAGGTAAAAGGACTTAAAGTTGCACATCCTTGACCATCCAGTATCACAAAACCTTTGGGACAATATACATAAATGAGGATATTGAACAACCATGGGAGGGTAACCATCTGAAGCATCATGCCAAAAATGAGCTTTTGACCCACCCTTGCAGATCTAGAATAGGCCACCCTTAATGAACACAACCCCTTTCTTGAGAGTATTCCAAATCACTGAACATTTTCCATTCAAGCTATACCAAGGATTATCTTTCCTGGGGATCCCTGGAAATTACTTTTGAGTCAAAATTTTGGCCCATACTAGATCCTATTCCACACACCATTGCCAATACAATTTGGCTACCAAAACAGCACAAGTTAGCACTGATTGTTGCAATCCAATACCACCAAACTATTTAGGCCTACATACAACCTCCCATTTGATAAGACTCCACTTAGTTGAAGATAAATTGCCAGCCCATAAAAACTATCTTGCTAAGGAATCCAGGTCGCTAACAAAGCTCATTGGTGCCACCTAAATCATACTCCTATAGAGAGGAAGAGCCTAAATCATAGATTAGAGAAGCTAAACCTGACCAACAAAGGATAGCCAACAATGGGTCCAATGAGTAACTTTGACATGGAACTTATCTAGAATGACCTGCCAAGAATCCCTAGACTACCTACCACCTAAGATAGGAATCCCAAGGTAGAGCAAGGGAAGACTCCCAATTTGAAATTTGAGAATATGAGCGACTCTCCTTTGAATAGATGGTAGAGCATTGAAGAAAAAAATGGAAGACTTGCCCTCATTAATGAACTAGCCTAAAGCAACAAGATAGACATCCAACACCTTACGCATATTAGAAGCCTCCCATATGGTAGCCATGCCCATCAAAGTCGTATCATCCACAAACTATAGGTGTGATTGCATAGGAAGGTTGCCTCCCCATTGCTAGCCTTGAATGAAGCCCCTTTCCACATTCTTTTTCATCAATCATCCAAAACCTTCCACCAAAAGAAGAAACAAGTAAGGAGAGAGGGGGTCACCTTGCCGTAAACCTCAAGAGGCACCAAAAAGATCAGAATGCTCCCCATTAATCAAAACTGAGAAAGAAGTCAAATTCAAACAACTCATAACCCAACGGATTCATTCCTCCTCAAAACCAAAGGCTCCCAAAACCTTTTGGAGGAATGACCAACAAACTCTATCATAAGCCTTTGCCATGTCAAGCTTGATGAACATAACCTTATCTTTAGAGTTGGCCATAGAATGAATAGTCTCAATATCCACAATCACCCCATCCAAGATCTGGCGACACACTACAAAGCTACTTTGTTCTTCAAAAATTAGCAATGGAAGCCACTTTTTTAACCTATTAGCAATCAACTTAGATATAATTTTATAAATAACATTGCAGATAGAGATAGGACGAAATTGACTTATCTGGTCAAACCCTTCCCCCTTGGGGATGAGAGAAAGGAAGGTAGAATTCAAGGCCCGAAGCATTTGCTTATTCTTCTGGGATTCTTGAACAACTACTAGTAAATCTATCTTGATAACACCCCAAAATTCTTGGAAGAACTCAATCAGAAAGCCATCTAGACTTGGAGCTTTTCCTTTTTTTATCTGGAAAACAATCATCTCTAACTCCTCCAAAGATATGGCTCTCATAAGATGCTCTTTCATTTCCAAAGAAACCAAAGAAGGAATACAAGAGAGGACCTGATCCTCTTCAACTGAGTCCCCTTATGAGTCCAACCTAAATAAAGAAGCAAAATACTACACAGCTTCACTAGATATATCTTGAGAAGAAGAGAGAACCTCCCCCCTATCATTCACCAAAGTTGATATAGAATTACCATGATGTCTAGCCTTCACCGAGTTGAAGGAGAAAGTAGTATTCTTATCACCCTCTTGAAGCCATTCAATTTGAGATTTTTTTTTCCAAAAGATTTCCTCTCTTAACTTACATTCCTCCAAGGTTTTTAAAGCCCTATACTGAGTCCCCTTATGAGTCCAACCTCAAAAAAGAAGCAAAATACTACACAACTTCACTAGATATATCCTGAGAAGAAGAGAGAACCTTCCCCCTATCATTCACCAAAGTTGATATAGAATTACCATGATGTCTAGCCTTCACCGAGTTGAAGGAGAAAGTAGTATTCTTATCACCCTCTTGAAGCCATTCAATTTGAGATTTTTTTTTCCAAAAGATTTCCTCTCTTAACTTACATTCCTCCAAGGTTTTTAAAGCCCTAGCTTCCTCTCATAGCAAATACTTTGACACCCCATCCTCCCTAATCAACCTAGTAATATCATTCAACTCAACCTAAGCTACATTTTTCACTTGGAAAATATTTTGGAAGCAATGCTTGTTCCACCATTTGAGTTGATACTTAACATACCATAGAAGTTTAGCAAAAATATACATTGTTGTACCATAGGAAGGTCTACCATCCTTCCACCACTTAGCCACACATCCATACAGGTCTAGGTCCCTCAACCACATGAGCTAGAATTTGAAAGGTGGCCTCTGAGGCAACTGAGTAGCGGAAATAGCTAACTTAATGGGCCAATGATCCGAACCTCTCCAATCTAATATCTCAAAACTAGAAGACCACAATCCTCCCACCCAAAAATAGGAAACCACGAATTGATCTAATTGTTCAGCAATGCAACTGTATTCCAGCCTTCTATTATTCCAAGTGAATTGGCCATTGCTAGGCTTGATATCCACAAGATTGAGAACCAACATATTATCCCGAAGTAGCATAGAAGAGTGCTCAAGTCTTGCAATACCTCGCCATTTTTTAGATAAATCAAGAATAGCATTAAAGTCCCCAACAATAATCCATGGAAAATAAGGAAATAGACCATGAACAAAATGAATATTATTCCATGAATGAAGCTTACATTGGAACTCAACAGGCGCATAGAAATTGGAAAAAAGAAAAAACTCCCCTAACTTAGGGAATAAAGAGACCAAGGATAAGGAGGACCTAAAGGATATCCAACACAGAGGTTAGATCTTTTGTGGGTTCCAGAAGCATGCCACACCCCCCAAAGATCCCTGAGCTCCAATGCACTTACATTGACCATTCTTCCATAATTTAGGTGCTATATTCATCATGTACTCAACAAAAACCTTGGTCTCCTAAAGAAAAAGAGCATCAGGGGAATGACTTCTAACCAATTCTCGAACAGCTTTTTGTCTAGGGTCGCTGTTCAAGCCCCTTACATTCCATGAAATAATGATCATTTCAGGGGAGTCAAAAAATGGGAATCTAAGGCCTTAATAGATCTTGACTCCACCAAAGTCTCCCATATCATCTTAATCTTCTCCATGACCTTCTTTTGTGCACTTTTACCACTTTTCTCAGAAACCCCCCTCTTGCCATCCTTTTGAAGGATACCCAGATGAGGAGAAGACCTTCCATGCTTATCCATCACTGGAACAACGATTTGTGTAGGAAGGGTAGTGCTCTCTTCTCCCTATCTCAAATCAACATTTGACCCTAGAATCACCTGAGCCCCTGCCTGCCCATCAGTGACCATAAGAAAGAAAAATTCTACATGTGGAGCCAGAAGAGGACTGGAAGAGGCAATCTCCAGGCCTGAATCCATAACAAATTGATCCACACTAATAAATATTGGATTAACTTCTTGTTGTCTCAATTCATCCAAGACCTCAAATTTATTAAAAGTATCCTCATCTTGTCTCTTCATTAGAGTCCTCTTCTGTCCTCTATTTTAGTTATGAGCCTTAACCTGAACAAAACCCTCAACATCCTTGTCCTTGCCAGAAACTGGCTTCTTCCCTTTATTAGCACTAGGAGTGTTATAAGGAGGAGGCAGTAGATGGCCATATTCGTGACACAGGCGGCATCAGAAAGGAAGGGTCTCATAATCCAATTGTTGCACCAAAGAGTGTGAACCTGCACACATTTCCACCACATCTGGCAATGGTCTACATAGATCAAGTTCCAACCAAATTCGAGCAAAATTCATAACCTTCTTACCAAGGGTTTGTGTTGAAGACCCCACTGGCTTCTCCAACATTGAAGCAAGCATATGAGGAACATCCTCTCGAAGACACTCTATTGGAAATTTGGGTAACCAAACCCACACTGGAACATGATTTGGAAGCTCCTCAGAGGGGTTAAATCCTGCATGCCATGGCTTAACAAATAGCCCAACCAGGTTGTAAAAATAGGGCCCGCCCTCAAAAACCCTATTATGAACAACAATGTAGATGAATGTGACCATGAAAAAGTTATTTTCAAGCAACGTGACCTCCATTTTGCCCTCTGGTTCCTAGATTCTCCAAGCCTAATTTTCCAAAAATTGAAGGGATACTCTTAATCCCAAAAAATTGCAATACAACTAATGCTTTGAATAGTATTTGACATACTCAAGAATCATTTCAAAAGGAATTACTAGTTTGGGTCTTTCTTTGCATTGCTCAAGGCACCCATTAATCTTTGTGATCCTAGATCCACTAGGTGGACTCAATTCCGTAGCTCCTGAAATCTAAGAAAAAAAGGTATTATCAAACACCCTTGCCCCTTGTTTTGACTGATGCATATCCTCAGCATCCTATGAATCTATGTCAGGCACAGCTCTAGAGGGCTCACCCCAAAACATAGCCGCCCGTCGGCCTGGACTAATCATAGCAAGGGACCATTGTCCAGGCTCCTCCAAAACAAAATGCCTACTCTTCCTGCAATAAGGAAACCAACAAGGAGTAACCGGCGATTTAACACCATATGCAACAGAAACCCTCCCCAAAATGACCAAACACACACCCCCTCTCCTACGCATGCACAAGAAGCACAATAATAGGCTAGGGCACGACTACCTTAGCATGAGAGTAGGTTACAAGGAATGCCCGCAGTGAAACCGATGTAGCTTCCAACATTCAACTGTACAATAACTAAATAAATTAACTGGGTAACAAATTTAAGATAATAAAAGGACACATTGTGAGAGCCTTTTGTTGGGAAGTTGAACCACACGATATTGAGCTTGGGCTATGTGATGCCAAGCCATTTCCCCTCTAGGAAAGTCCCTACATAGTAACCCATTGAGTGTCTAACTAGGACCTATTGTACTTGCATTATCTCATGATCTTGATTTCAGTCATCATTACTATCTAGTGCAAGTATTAGCCATGGATGTTTTCTTTATGTGTGTTTGTGGTTGGATCATTATCTCCATTAGCATGGCGGTAGTGGACCTATGGATTCCACATGGTTGGGAGGCATAGCTACCTATACCACTACTGGGGACCAATGTACAAAGATAGTCTATTTCTAGTTGCAACTTTTAATGCCCTACCATAGAATACAAAAGAAGTTAACCTAAAGTTTCACTAAGTTTGTCAAACATTTTTTTAAGCTAATAAATTAACAACAAAAGATATAAAATAGTAGAAGTAATAACATACACATAAACACATACCATAAAACATATTACTATTCTTAAGGGTCCCATGACGATGAATCACATTTAAGTTTAATTAATATTAAAACCAAAATATAACACATCCACATTAAATAATAACTACTAGTTCAAATCTATTTAAATAATATACTATTATTCCGAATGCTACTTGGCAATAATTGAAATGTACAATCATCCATTGTACAGGTCACAGGGTATGAAAGATTAAAATAATATACATCATAAAATAGATTGCATCATCTCTTTAAGGTCTATGGAATAAAATACAATACAATAGGTATAACCACCCATGATAATACACAAGAATAGAATGAAAGGAAATGCAGAATAGGGAACTCTAGCCATGACATCGAACTAACAAATCTCAATGGTGATATCAAAAAAGACACACCGTTCACCTCAGTTCCACATAAGAACGCTGGAAAACAATAACCATCGATAGATCAAACTCATTATAAAAACACACGACACATCACCAAGGTTGGGTACAAAGGATCAGATTCAAAAACACCATCATGACATCATTGAACAAACTCCCAAGACTCTAGTAACATCCTGATTTGGTCCAAGCTAAGTCAATCTAAAACCTAACATAGAAGTAAACATATAATAAATAGTGTAGTTTCGTAGTTCTGTTTGATTTTGAAAACACACAACTTGAGTTTACAGTAAGGTTCAAGTTTTCATTTTGATGCAAGTTTTTGACTTTACTAAAGCTTATAAATTTCCCCTTACAACTTAACACATTTCCCATTTTAAATCAAATCGCACAATTACCATTAACTCACAAAAACATGTCTTTAATAAATATCATAAAATAATTTAAATAACTATTACTAAATTATTAAATAATAATAATTGATTATTTAATAAAATAATCATAAGATTATTTATAATCAAAATTATTAAATAATAACATAATAACATTTTAATTTAAACTTATAAAATAATATTTACTTATTAATAAAACTTAATTAAACTAAATTAATTAAATTAATTAATAAATACTAAACTATAATAATTAAATTATTAATTATTAATAAAAACTATTAATAAAATTAATAAAATTTAAATTTAACTAAAAAAATTAAATAAATTTTGGCGTGTTCAAAGGCCCACTGGCTTGCCATTATAGGTCATTACCACATGCAGCTCTGCTGTGATCATAGCAATGTACTATTGCGTGCATAACAGTCTACTGCCATGGGTAGATATGGAGAGAGGGTGGGGGGTTTGGTGGCCCCACCCCCAATATATATATATATATATATATATATATATATATATATATATATATATATATATATATATATATATATATATATATATATATATATATATATATATATATATATATATTTGTTTTATAAAAAATAAATGCCCCCTCCTAATAAATTTTTATTTTTAGATTTTTTTAATAAAAATTTTGAATTTAATTTGATAGAGAAAACCCAATGAATCAATCGAATTTGCATGCTATAATTCAATTTCTTTCCAAATCCCTTCCCGATTGAAAATACCCATCTCTCAAAATTCATAGAACGAGGGTTTCAAAACTCCATTCCTCAAACACAAATAACTTTGATATGAAGATAAATTAAAATTCACAACAGGGTTTCATCAATGATATCAAACAAATCAACCAATATCTGAGAACAAATCTATCCAAACACGAAGTAGACAAAAGATTGGAAGATGGAAATCTTACTGCGTAAATTAATCATAATATTCTACTTGAATTTGATGCTAACATGCAAACACACAATCCCACAAAGAACATGAGAAAACCCCTTTCTTCTGAAAACTTCCTTCTCTGAAAATTGCTTATCCAAATCCTGGTCCCTTGTAAAATGAGCTCCAGGTCTCTGATAAACAGTTCTCCCTTAATTTGGGACTTTGATTTTGCAATCACATGAGGGAACTCACTAATCAATTTCTTTTAATATTTTATTATCTTTTACATTTTCATGCACACTTTTTTCAATTTAAAATATCTTTATTAAATTAATTTTCTTTCTTTCTTAATTAATTTATTATATTTTAATTTCATGCATAAGCTTTATGCAATTTAATTAAAATAAACTTTATTAAATTATTGCTTACTCTCTCTTATTAATTTGCGAGGCATTTTTAATATAATAATAATTAATTTAACTAATAATGTTATTTAGAGTTTATTATTAAAATAAAACTCCTAAATACATTATTATTAAATTAAATTAATATAAAATGCCAAAATTCAAACTTTAATAAAATCTTTAAATTTAATTCTTTTATTTAATTAATTTCTCAATTAATTAAATATAATTAAATATTAAATTTCCTTAATAAGATTTCCATTAAATTAAATCATTAAATATCTTTTAATTTGATTTAATTAATATAAAAAATCATCACAGACCCACAAAACGAAATACAAAGACTCATTATGTAGAAGAGAATACCAAAACAAACTCTAGGGTCAAAATCACGAATTCACATCACCTGATGAATTCAGAAAGGTGAAAATAACTCAAATAATTATTCTACTTTCTAGGTCAATTGGCTTAGGTTAGGATTCAAACTCAAGAATTATCTCCCCACTTATACCATTGAAATACTGCGATAAGGTACGCTCATCCTGACAATTCAAGGAAGTCAATACCCAGTATTTGCAATCTGCATAAAATCAATGCATGTACCAACACATATATTCTAAACTAAACAAGCAATTACAGGAAGTGGTACATCGTGTATATCTCGACTAGCAGGTGACTATGACTCCCTTCGTCAACCACATCAGAAATGTCAAACATAAAGAAAACATACACGTACACCATTCACATGTAAGCATGGGGTAAGTATCCATAGAAAATGCATATATCATTCATCTAACTAACATCATTAAATAATTGAAAGTAACTACATGAACATATATATCATCATCGAGCAATCATGAGATAACTGAAATAACTAAGTAACTCAATATACATATATCAATTGAATATGAAACAATATCCAACAATCTAGAAAAAAATGTTATTGATCATCAAGCATAAACATAAAAATGGCCTAAAAGGGTTCAACAATAAAATTAGAAAGTTAACTAGGGGTGGACATTACATGATCGGTGCTTGATGTTTCACCTGGTACTTCAATTTCCAGAGTATGTTATCTTGTGATTTATGTTTTTATTTAGATGCTTGGATATCATGTTTAGATGATGTTAGTTACTTGTCACATTCCTTTATTATGATGTTTAGCATATGATTAGATGATGGTATTTACTTAGTTGGATTATATATTTCTTATTGGTTCAGCATGTTAGATTTCCTTATTCTTATGATGTTATTATGTTTAGTAGTGATGCCCTCATAAGACAACTCCAACTATCTAGTTGGAAGTTTGAGATGTTATGCACGAGGGATGGCTAGGGCCTTCGATGTCTAGTGATGCCATTACAATTGGGAGGAACCGCACAAGAGCTTTGTTATTTTTGTACATTGTGATGTTGCTTTCACTATGTTTCCTTACTACTTTAGTTTAGATGGTTAGTTGTCTTCTAACCTTCAGTTCTTGGGATTGAGAGTCCAAGCCTTGACTTGTGGATTTGATACTCCATGGTGTGCAGTTCTAACTCTCTTTTGACCCCTTTAAATGTTCGTTGGAGCATTCAAGTTTTTCTTGGGCAACCCTATTCCAGCATGGGACAATACTTATAAAGTATCACACACCCAAAGAATATGTATCGTGTGATATTAGAAAGTATTACACACCCATAGTAGAAATGTCATACAACATTGGAAGAGTGTCACACAACCTTAGAAATAGTATCATCTAGACCTTGAAAGTATCACACAACCATTTTAGAAATGTCATACGATACTAGAAAGTATCGTGTAGGTTGTTTGAAAATGTTACACGACCTTGTGTAAAAACCTATGCGGGTGACTAGTGGGCTCTTTTCATCTCAACCGAAAGGTTTTGAGATGTGATTTGGATACCCTTTGTGGAGTTCTTTATCTCCTTGGTTTGAATTTTCAAATTTGGACCGTATTGGATTCAAATGCGTTTTGTGTTTTCCATAGTTTGTCATCTTTGGTCAGTAGTGGCATTTGGAGATCCGTTGGTGTTGGATGTTTTTTATTCTTCCATTGTGATCTTTGTGATCCTTGTATGTTGATTGTCATGCACATCCATGCCTTTTTAAAAAAAAAAAATCTTGGTTTTTATTTATCCTTGTTCCAAGGATCTCCAGGCAGGGCATTACAGAATCAGAGTTGAGATTACTATTAGGGCTAATATTTAGTATTATGGTTAGCATTTTAGAGGGGCATGGTTTATACCATGGTCAGGGTAGAGATTAGGATTAAAATTAGTGATATAATTGTGATCATAATTAGGATTATGGTTAGTGTTAGGTTTTATGTTACATTTTAGAATATAGTTGAGGTGATATTTTTATAATTGTTAGGATTAGTTTTTCGCTTATTAATAGGTTTCCAAAAACTATAATGGCTAGGATTAAGGCTAACATAGGAATTATGGTTAAATTTAGGATTTATATCATGGTTAGGGTTAGAATGAGTGTTTATCCAAGATATAGTCAGGTTAGGATTTAGGTTTAGAATTAGGATTATTGTTAGGGTTCTAGGGTATGCATCATTGTTAGGGTTAGATTTTTGGGTATGGTTAGCGCAAGGCTTAGAATTATCATTATAGTTAGGGTTTATGTGATAAATACAATTATGGTTAGAGTTTGAATTAGAGTATAGTTAGGTCTTAGGGTTTTGGTTATGATTTGAATAATGCTTGGGATTATGGGCTAGGTTTAGGTCTTGAGTTAGTGATTTTTTTGGGTTAAGGGTGATGCTTAGTTTAGAGAAATGGTTAGGGTTAGGGTTAGGACTAGGATTAGGATTTACATTATAATTTATCATAAGATTTAGGATAAGGGTCTACCAATTAGGGTAAAGGTTTATCATTTAGGATCAAGTTTTAGGTATTTTTATCATCATAATTAGTATCATGGTTAGGGTTAGGGTTTAGCATGGTGAAGAATATAGTTAGAGAGAGGGCTTAGGGTTTGTTGTAGGATTATGGTTCTGGTTCATAATGGGATTAGGTTTTTGTTAGATTTCATATTAGGATTTAGTTAGGATGGATATTACGGTTAGGGTTAAGAGTATTGTTATAATTAGGGTTAAATTATGGTTAGGTTTGAATTAATGATACAATTATAGTTTAATTAAGTTTTGAATAAAAATTAGGGTTAGAGTTAAGGTTAGGTTAGGTTTAGCATTCAATTAAAGGAAAATATTTGAATTATATTTAGGGTTGAAGTTAACTATAATTAGGGAGCGATTAGGGTAAGGGTTTGATTATGGATAAGGTATCATGAAATACTTATTATTAAAATTAGAGTTAGATTTAGGGTTATAATTTCTTTGAATTAGGATTAGCATTAAGTTAAATGTTACATTTCAAGGGTCAATATGTTTGGATTTTATATAAATTAGATTTTTGATAGGTTAAACTGTAGGGTTGTAGTTCAACTTGGTTTAGCATAATATTATATTTTGGTCTAGGGATTAATTTAGAAAATGGCCCACTTTTTTCAATATATAAGTTATAGATTAGATAGGTTAAAAATTAAGGTTATAGTTTAGTTTGGTTTGGTATAATGGTAAGGGTTAGTAATAGGAGTTAGTATATCAACTCACACTATTTTTCTAATCTTAGTTAAGGTTAGCTTCATCTTGGTTTTTAATTTGTAATACCAAATATAGTTAAGGTTGTGGTTCAATCTAGTTTTATGTATAATTTTTTTTTAATAAGAAAGAGGTCAAAGCCATATATTAAATATAAAAAGAGTACAACCCAACTCATGAAGCACTGATAGGATGGAATTGGGTGATGGTCCCTTAATTTAGCCCAAATTTTAAAAATATATCTATACCATCTTAAATGGAAGCACTTTCATGTTAAGAGTGTTTAGCCCTCTGAGCAAGTGTTCTGGGTTCATGTTAAGTGCCTTGAATGGCTCTTTGCATTGATTTGGATGTTTTCCCTTTGTTCTGCTTCTCTTTCTCCATTTATAGCCTATTTTTGACAAACTTCTCTATGAAACTGAGGACTTTGGCCTCTAGGTCAAGGTCGACCTCAACCCTAGGTCAAGGATGACCTCGACCCTAACCTAGGGTAGGGTCGAACTCGTCCTTGACCCTAGGTCTCATTTTCAATTTATGGGAGTTTCAAGATCTCAGGCTTCAGAAATTTTCTATTCCTGCTTCTGGGTCAATTGTTTTGTGTTTCAGAATGCTAGACTCTTAAATTACATTTAATCTAGGTCCATTCCTAGGTGTTAAGGTTAAATGGGATTTAATGCTCCTATATCAACCTTCTCTAGAAGTTTCTACCCTAGACCTCTATATAAGGAAGCCTTCTTTCCTCATTTTGACATCCACACATATCTACAATCTATCCATAATTTCATGAGCGCATCCACTATCTACAATCTACCTACGAGCAATAAAGTGAAGTGAATTTCTACTATCTATCAAGAATTTAAGAATTCTATTCATCAAGGAGGTCCATTATTAGCCATTAAAGGATTCAATCTTTATAGAGCCCTCTTGTTGAAGATTTCTCCATCCATATTCATCCAAGCCTTCTTCTATGAAAAGATACATTCAAGATTGGTGTTGGAGATCTAATGAAATTGATTTGAGACATCCTACATACATTTCTACATACATTTGGAGCATCTATACTTGTGAATTCAAGAATTAAAATCCTCCACAAGGATTTCCACATAAGCAAGGTGAATAGTTCCATTTACTTTGTTGATGCATCTATTATTTTAGTTATATTTTAAGGTTAATTCCAAACTTGGGTTTGACTAAGGCAAAAATCTCCCCCCCCCCCCCATCCAAAAAACAAACCATTTTTTGTGCAAATATAGGTGTGGAACAGTGAATTGGAGAGCATATTTGGATACCTTTTTCATCAAACTTGTGAGATCTGCAAACATAAATTTCATCAGAGCAGTGTAGGTCAAGGTCAACTTTTTGGGGTATAATTGTGTCCTAGGGTAAGATTGTGCCCCACCAACAAGGTCAAGGTCGACCTCCCTTCAAGAACACAAAAGAGTTCTAGGTTTTCTCTGTCTTGACATTTCCAATCCAAAATAGGTTACAAAATTCCTTGAAACTGTACATAGACATCAGAAATCAACATTTTCTAGATTCAAGGTTAATATTTGTCTTTTATCTATTTTAGGATTTAAGCACATACTCTCCTCAAAATTAGAAATAAGACCTATTGAACCTCTTTTCACCGTTTTCTCCATCACTTGATCTATTTCTGCATTAAACACTTTCTTGTGCTTAATCAATTTGGATCATTCCTTTTGGAAATTAGGGTTGAGAAGAGGTTTCCATTTTCTTTCTATTCATTTTGGTGAACTCAAAATGCTTACCCTCTTTTCTTTTGTGGAATTAGATGCCCTATTGTGTTTTATGGTGTTAGATTTCCTTTCATATTATCTTGCCTGTTCACCTTCACTATTCATTTTGGTGAACCTGACACACTTACCCTCTTTTTTATTTATGGAATTATATGGCCTATTGTGCTTTGTGGTGTTATATTTCCTTTCATTTCATTAGGTCTTTTCTCGCATTAAGATTATATTTAGTTTATGCTCTTGCATTTGAAATTCAAAAATACAAAAAAATTGCAAAATCTCTTTCAAAATACAAAAATATTGTTGTTTTATGTTTTCTTAGTTTAGTTTATTTTCCTTGCATTGGTTTATGAGCTTTATTACTTCTACTCCTACTTCTAATCTTAGGGTTAGATGTAGTCGTAGACTTATGGGTACCTTTGAGCCTAATTCTTCTTCTGCTTTCCTTAGGATTGTAGATGAAACTTTGATTCTTCCTAATTCTAATCCTATTATGGAGCAAAACTTGTCTCACTCATCCCATGATGAGGATGATGCTTTAAGAGTTCCTCCTAAACAAATCCAAAAACTTTCAAACGAACTTGATAAAATGGGTAATTGGCTTCTTCAAGAAAACCATTATCAAGATTTTATCCAAGATATTGAGGCTCTTAATAAAGTTCTTTGTGATAGTGACCAAGGTGGTAATCTCTTACATGGTATTACTCACCTTGTGCATTCCAACAATAAACCCTTAGCTCAAGAAGCTCAAGATTTTGGGTTGTTTCCTCCAATCAGTGAACCTTCTTTTGTTCCTTCCCTAGTGTTCCTACCTATACTCCTTCTTTGGTGACTATGATAGTTCTCTCTATCCATATGAGTGTTCCTCCTATGTCCCTATTGACATTAAGGTCAATTTATCTATTAATGACACACACTTAGTCAATATTTAGTTGCTACTGAGCTATATAGTTACTACCAAGTTTCTCAGTTGCTACCGAGCTTCAGAACCTATGTATAATTTATGCCAAGTGTAGCAATGTTTACCGAGTTGATGGAAACTCTAGTGTTAACCAAGTTCCATAGTGTTAACCATGATCTCTAGTGTCTACAGAGCTAGTAGTGTTAGTGATATGAAACTAGTGTTGATAGAGCCATGGAGTGTGAATCGAGTGATTATGTATATGTCAAGTTTCACAGTGTTCACCGAGTCACACAGTGCTGATCGAGTTCAAGCTACTTACAAGTGATAGTATGAATTGAGCCTCTTCGTCAATTGAGTGCTAGATGATGTTGAGTGTTGACAATGGTTGATGAGTATCAGAATATCACCAAGTTTATCTTTAGAACCTAAGTTATAGTAATTGGGCTAACTTTGTGGAGGAGAAGGTAAAACTGGGGTGGGGATGACATCCACAAATATTCACTATTGTAGTTGTCAAGTGAGACCAATTATGGTTATAGTGAGTTTGATCATAAATTATGATCTACCCTATGAGGGGTTTGCACTGTCAAAGGCTTACAAAGACTATTAGGTCTCACCTTACTGAAGGATTTATGCTCACAATTAAGTAAGCACTTGGTTAAGAGATTTAAAAGAGCCTATTAAGACTACAAAGCTTGTTAAGACTACTCTATTAGGATATTTACTCTATATCACATGTTAAAATGATTAAACACCATGATCCTTTAGTTAGCACCTTACTGCTAGATGTCAGATCTCCTCTTTACTGTTAAGTCCTTGATCCTTCTGATCAGATATGTCTCCTTTATCCTTTCTCTTCTTTTCTCTTTTCTCTCTAACTAATTTTACAATTCATAATACTGTCATAACCTCCATAGCCACCATGAATTTGCTCTCTTCACTTAGCATTTGTTTCTCATGCATATTACAAACTCTTTAGGGTTTTCCCTCTTAAATAAACATAGGTGGAATGGGTTAGGTTAGAATAACCAGTTGTGGTTGATCCATATTGGAGCCTAATTCATCCCTGATCTCATTGGTTGCATGTATTACATAGGGATTCACAATATGACTTGATCCTTATCTTCTACAATTACAAAATAATGTTTATGTTAGCCCCAAAATAGTTGACATAGTAGTTTGTGTCATTACAAACAACTATGTCTTTGACTGTTCACTCAACATCCATATGATCTAATGCTTGTCCTTCACTATTTTCTTAATTTTTTAACTTAGTGATGCAATGGACAAGTGTGATGTGGCCCAACTAAGTTCACAAAGTGAAAAGGTGCAAGGGAAAGGCTATGTTCCCCAAACCCACAAACAACAACTATCCACTCTACAACTCTGACACCCCCCAATCGCTATTGTGGATGTATTTCACTAATCTAAGATGGATTCAAGAGGTTTCAAGTGGTTTCAAACCCCCAACCCAATCCTAGCACTCAAATCCTTCAATATTGCCTATTATTTTTTTTCTTTTTCAGATACCCATTTTGGCCTTCTTAAACATATGTCAAACTTAGTATAGGTTGTTTTGGACCAACAACCAGATCCCCAAACTTGGCACCCTTTTTAGGCATAAAATAGGACGATTTTACAAATGAAGTATATTTTGACCGTACATCCAAAGCTTTAGACTTTCAATAGTCCTCCAAAATGATCCAAATCAAAGGAAAATCAAATCAATTTGACTCTCCAACCTCTACAAATAAGAAACCCCCAATTTGGCCTCTTACAAACCCTCAAATCTAGGGCTTTCTCAATGTGTGATCTCCCAAACAAATACCAACTAAATGAAGGTTGAATTACCATGTCCAAGGTATATGTAGATGATATCTACCATAAAATACCACTCTCAAATGGATAGATCTTCAGCTGCTACACTCCAGGCATGCATTTCATGCACCTACAACCACCAAAAATCCATTAGAAGCCTCCATTCGTGAAAATACCTGGCCAATCATTGTTAGAATGATTATTTACATTATAATATAGGTTTATTCCATGGGAATCAGATTCTTGCATCCATGGAATGACCAAATGCTTCCAAAGTGCCCAAAACTTGCACAAATTGTTGCAAAAGTTGCTTGAAATCAATACTTTTGGTAAAAAGAAAACCTATTTGTCTTAATGCACTAGAAATGGTTTAGATATCATTCCAATAGGTTAAAAACATCAAAAAATAAATTAGAAACCAATACAAACAAATGATCTAATGCAAAATGCTCAAAAATGGAGTTTTTATTGCATTCTAACTACCAAATCTGTACACTATTGATGGAATCCATACAATGCCTTCAATTTGATGATCCTATGCCTCTACCAGGGTATATAGGATGAAATACAACTTCCCCAACCACATTCCATTGGTTGGAATCCATAAAAAAGGTTAAAACACTCAAATAGTAATTTTCCCTCCTAATTCAAAATATAGTCGTAAAGACTTTAAATTTGAATTTAAAACCTTATTAAAATGTTTTAACTCATAATT
Organism: Cupressus sempervirens; assembly: GCA_028749045.1. Lineage (NCBI taxonomy): Eukaryota > Viridiplantae > Streptophyta > Pinopsida > Cupressales > Cupressaceae > Cupressus > Cupressus sempervirens. The sequence continues at coordinate 897,006,144 of CM053792.1, forward strand.
TATTTGTTTCTACCACTTATTAATTAGTATAATAACCCCCTAGGACCTATTTGATCCCTCTAACCAATCTAGATCCCTCTTTGGCACTATTGGCCACCCTTACATCATTTTTATGCCTAAATCCTTTATCCAGATCTTTAGGACTTCCAAGTTAACATTAAATTGTTCATTACATTTAGCCATTATAGGCTTCAACACATTCCAATCTACTTTCAAGGATACCATAGATCCTTTGCTTTTTTTTTCTTCCAAGGTGTACCTAGATGTTTTCCTAGGTGCTTTTGCACCGCTCAGCTTCTAAAGAGCTTGGAACTCATTGTTTACTCAACACCTGAATCACTCAAAACATAGTAATTGCTCAACTCCTGATTGAATCAACATGCATATACTACTAGGAACCTACTAGTTCTTGGCACTAACTATCATACTGATCATCATGTATTATTTGTAAAGTTATGCTCAACATGCATTGATCACTCAACTCATTATTTTCTTGGCTCACTCAGATCACTCGGCATGCACTACTCTCTCGGCTTGCACTGTATTTCTGCTATTGCATGACTAACTATTTTGTCACTTCCTTTTCAAAACCAAAATGTGATCAACACAAGATGTTGATGTTGGATCCACCTTAAACATTTAAATTTACATAAGTTGTACTTGAGACATGAATAAGAGGTATATATAAGTTCTCTAATTTTCTATTAACAATGCATAAATACATTTAAATTATATAAGTAAATATATAAAAACATGTGTGTATTTTGTAGTCATCCCACTGTACCATCTGCATCATTTCTCTTTTTAAATGCATCTATGATTGTCTCATGGGCATCCATTGAAATTGTTCATAATACCTTATTGGTGGGTCTCGCTTTGTATCTTTGTAATTTGATATTTATTGCCACAAACAAATGATAATAGTGTAAAATCTTCTTTTCTAATTGGTAGTCTTCAAATGCTAGTAAAAAATTTCTTCTTCTTAGGTATGTATATAGCTAGGTGCTAGCTACAATGATAGACCCAATTGGATACTCAAAACCATCATCATCTACTTGACGACATATCAATTTTTTCTTAGGTTTGACACATATAGCAATAACAATATAAACATGTCCTACAAGATAAGATAAAGTACATTGTTATCATTAAGTGCAATAACAACATAAACATGTCCTACAAGATAAGATAAAGTACATAAACATTGTCCTCAGTCTGTTCATTGTTATCATTAAGTGCAATAACAACATAAACATGTCCTACAAGATAAGATAAAGTACATAAATAATATATTAATGACATGTTCTTGAATTATATTAATGACATGCACATAAATAAATAATATAAATTGAGGCATGATCACAACAAAGTTTAATTAGATTGTGGATAGTAGGTTGTATGAGGACTAAAATATGACCATAGTCTTCTGATGCAAATGTAACATTTAGGCCTTCATTTATTATATCATCTTGAAAATGTGTGTTAGTAGGTGCTAATTATTTATGTTTCCAATCTTCAACCCATTCAGTATTCTTGCATTCTTCCCATTCACCTGCAAGACAAAACTGTCAAAAACGAGCAAGCTCCCTAGTCCATATAGTCCAAGTGTTAGAATTTGAACTCCTAAATGAATTCCATTTAGCTGACTCGCTAATTGTCTCATAGTCATATCTTGAAAGGATATTCTTCTCTTCAAATAAGCAGAAGATGTTGAACCCTTGGTATTTGGTCTTTGATTATTATCATTGATGTCAATAATGAGCATATGGCATGGCTAACATCATGTAATTATCTTATTTTATGTCCTTTAATATTGTTCAAAACATATTCAATAAAAATAATCAAGTGTTATACAATTAACACTTAATGTTCACATAAGTTTTGAAAAGGGATATAAAAACATAGTTTTGGTCTATTAGAATGTCAATTTTTTTTTATAATAGATATACCCTAACTATAATACCTTTTTGGAAAGGTCTCAAAGTTAGCTAAAATAAGTCTTTGTTTTTGTATTCACATGTATGGAAAGAGAAAAAGTCAGTTTATCAAAAACAGTTACCAAATTGTTATGACAGTTTTAGCAATTTTGAGTAGTTTTTCTCTAGTGGAAGTTTGGGGTGTGTACCTGCCTCCAAAATTTTGACTTTATTGGTTTATAAGTAGAGGATACATTCATATAAAACATCCAATAGGTGGTTTTGATAGAAGTTGCATAATTAGTGTGGAATTCCTTGTAGACCAAATAGTTTGTAGGTAGATTTTTAACAGTAAAGAAGAGGGTAATGCTTTATGTTTCTTATTTCATATTTGTGATTTGATTTCATTGCAGAAGTTTATCAGAGGTAGAAGAAGGGTTATATATTTCTTCTTCATTCCTTCATATCAGTATTTGACCAGATCTTTTAATGGAAAAAGAAAATATATTTGGATATTGGATGTTTTGAGGAGAATAAAAGTATATCCTGCATTGTGTTTTTAATAAGAAATTGAAACTAGTGATTCATGATTTGTGTTGTAACAGAGATGATCCTCTAATTTTATATCTCACTTGTTCATTTTTGAAGTTTGTGCTTCTTGTATTCATGAAGTTGTTGCTTCAGGTTTAAGAGATTGGTGTTCCTTGAAATTGGTGTTTCTAAAATAGGGTGTTGGTGCTTCCCAAAGTTGTAGCTCTAAAAGTTTTTTCCAAGAGGCCAATAAAGTTTCAGATTCAAAGTGGTTTTTTATCCTAAGGGGTTTTCCACATTAAAATATTGTGTCACTTTGTTATTCATTAACTATCTTGCTTGTGTGTTAAATTTATATAACTTGTAATTGTTTCAACTTTTTAAAAGTATTTTAAACCACTGATCCACCCCACCCCCCCCTCTCTTAGTGGTGTTTGTATTCCAACAAGTGGTATTAGAGAAAGGTTCCCTATATCAAGTTTAACAACTTTGGGTAGATTTTAGTTGAGTTGAATACTTATCTTTTATGGTTGAAGATAGTTCATCGAAGGTTCCTATTTTTGATGGATTAGATTATGCTTTTTGGGAAGTAATGATGAAGACATATTTTTTATCTATTAATGTTGATGTTTGGGCTTCAATTGTTAATGGTTATAAAGCTCCTAATAGTTTACCTATAGATCCTAATGAAGAGAGGAAGTATGAAACTGATATGAAAGCTAAATTTGCTATACTTAATAGTTTATCTAGAGGTGTTCTTGTTAAGGTAATACATTGTAGTTCTTCTAAAGAAGTATGGGACAAATTGAAAAAAACATATCATGGCAATGATAGAGTTAAAGAAGCCAAGATAAAACAATTGAAATCAAGATTTGAAGACCTTAAGATGTGTAATGATGAAAAGGTAGAAAACTATCTCCTTAACATAGATGAAACTGTAAATGTCATAAGAGGACTGGGTGAAAAAATTGATGATATGGATGTTGTAAAGAAAGTTTTGAGATCTCTTTCTAATCAATTTGATAATAAGATATGTTCTATAGAAGAAATTAGAGATATTAACAAGTATACAATGGAAGATATTCATAGAGCACTTGTAGCTTATGAAATGCGAAAGTTTGGCAAACAGGAATCCACAAGCAAAGAAGCAACATTCAATGTGGAAAAGAAAGTGAAGCAAGTCTCTGAAGATCTTGTAGTGCATTGATCAAGGAAATTAAATAAAGGATCAGGTAAATACAAAGGTAGACTTCCTTTAAAATGCTTTAATTGTGGTAAAATATGACACTGCATCTAAATATCCTTATAATAGTCATGATGAAGTAGATCATGAGGAAGAGAAATCAGGTAAAAAGAAATTATATAACAAAAAGAAGTTCTTTAACAAGAAGAAGAGTTTGATTGCTTATGTATTAGATAGTGACTTTGATAGTTTTTAATGTGATGAAAATGAAGTTTCTTTCATGGATATAGAAACTTCTTGTCAAGAATCAGATAGTGATGATGATGTTGAATTTGTGTAGGCTGATTTAGAATGTGAATTTTTTTATACACTTAAAAAGATCAAGAAATTAAAAAGGAATTTAAATGTTCAAGAAAATAAATTCTTAAAAGAAAAAAGAGAACTTTGAAAAAGAAACTAAGGACTTAAATAAAAAGGTTATAGAATCAAAATTACAAGTTGAGGAACAAAAGAGAATTGTCTTTGTCACTAAGGAAGAGTTAAGTTCTAAAGATCGGGAATGTACAAGGTTAATGAATGAAGTAGTATCATATAAAAGAAAGTTAGGAAAATATGAGAAGGCTACTTTGGATGATATGTTAAGGAAACAAAGAAGAACTAATGATCTAATAGGAATTGGTTTTGAACTTGGACAATGTTCTAGTGAGAAGAAAGATAATCTTTATTCGAGATATTTAAATCTGAAAGTAAGGATAAAAATTAGAATTCTACCACTTCAAATGCAAGTAAAAATGAAGATTTTAATCAGATTTCTAATGATAAAAATCTGGTCATATCAAGCACTTCATTCATGGGTAAAAGATACTCAAAAAAATTAACTTCTTTCATTGATGGGTATTGCTTCATGTGTCATCAATATGGACATAGAATAAGTAATTGTAGATACATGTCAAGTAGGTATTCAAAGTTTCATTGTGATTATTATTTTTCTAAAATGAATAGTATAAGATGTTACAAATGCAATCACTTTGGTCATGTTATGAGTAATTGCAAAACTAAGTCAATTCAGAATGATCAATCTTATGCTAGTCTACAAGTTCATAAAGAATTTGATATTAAAGTGACTAAGATATGGAGGCCTAAGATTAATAAGTCTATGTTTGTTCAAATGGCTCTACATTCTAAAGAAAATGATTTTTGGATAATTGATAGTGGTTGTTCTAGATACATGATAGGAGATAGAATGAAGTTTGACCAATTGATGAATTGCAAAGATGACAATGTTAGTTTTGGTGATGATTCTTCAAGAAAAATTAAAGGTTTGGGTTTTTTGATGCTTATTGACAAAATGTCCATTCATGATGTGTATTATGTTGATGGATTAAAGTAAAATCTTCTAAATTTTAGTGAAATTCGTGATCATGGATATGAAGTTGTTTTTGATGACCATGGTTGTCAAATCAAATTAAAATCTAGATAGTTGGTTGCATCAGGTAAAAGATCTAAAGGGAATGTCTACAATTTAAAAGATATCACAAATACTAACAATCATGAAGATGTTTGTCTTATGGGACAAGTGAATGAAAGTTGGTTATGGCACAAAAGGCTTGAGCACTTGGATTTTGACAACTTGGTAAAAGTTAGTAAGCAACATAAAGTAAGAGGTATGCCATGTTTAAGTAAGCCAAAGAATGTTATTTGTGAAGGGTGTCATCATGGTAAACAAACAAAGGCATCTTTTCCTTCAAAAGAATATTTTCCTTCTAAACCATTGCAATTAGTACATATTGATTTATGTGGTCCTACAAGGACAATGTCATTAAATGGTGAAAAATATTTCATGCTTTTTATAGATGATTATACAAGAATGACATAAGTAACATTCTTAAAACATAAATTAGAGGCATTTAACAAGTTTAAGATTTTCAAGAAAATGGTTGAAAATGAGTCAGACATGAAGATTAAATGCTTATGATTAGATAAAGGTGGTGAAGTTACTTTAGATGAATTTGTTGATTATTGTGAAAAACATGGCATCAAAATACAATATGTAGCATCTAGGACACCTTAACAAAATGGAGTTTTTGAAAGAAAGAACCGAACAATGAAAAAAATGGCAAGGACTATGTTAGATGAATCTAAAGTACCAAATAGATATTGGAAAGAAGTAGTTGAAATAGTAGTATATATTTTAAACAGGGCATAACTAAGGGTAAAAACTAAGTACACTCCTTATGAGTTATGGTATGGACATCCTATATCTATTAAGCATTTTAGAATTTTTGGAAGTAGATGCTTCATTAATAATTCTGATGATAAAATAGGAAGCCTTGATTTAAGATGTGATGAAGGAATCTTTTTAGGATATTCTTCTCAAAGTAAAGCTTACAAATGTTTTAATAAAAGGTTGGATAAACTTGTTGAAATGATACATGTGAAAGTGGATGAAGTTGTGTAGGATAAAAAGGAAATAAGAATGGATATTACTTTTGTACAAGATAGTGATAAAGACTTGAAAGAAGCAGATAATAAAGTTGTTGAAGCTGAAGAAGAGAAGAAGAGATAAAAGATCAAATAGAAACACCAGAACCCAGAGGTACAAAGGCTACAAGAGCAAGATTGAAGAAGTATCATCCTCAAGAACAGATTATTAGGGATAAACATGCAGGTATTCAAACAAGAACAAGAACTACATCTAGTGAATGTGCTAATCTCTATTTGTTATCTCAAATTCAAGGTATTTTTTAGTGGCTACTATTCGTAAATTGGCTAATTTTAGATTTTTTTGGCTAGTAATTTGGCTAATAATTTAAGATTTGATACAACCTAAATTGCCATAGTTTTATAAAATTTAGTTCTAGAATATATAAAATCACTCAATAATTTATTTTGTTAAAAAATTCAAACTCAAATATTTGCCACAATATTTGATACATGATTAGATTTGAGTCACCTAAATATAGTATATTAGTTGGGAAATTAAATTGAACTGACCAATAATTATCATAACTATTAGTTACTTTAAGGATATACGACCAATACTTAGTCATCACTATTGATTTAAAGTATATGTAACGATCCTCATAATATTCCACGAGGTAAAAAAATATTCAATTTTAATTTGTAATATTCCATGGTGATTAATGAACTTCCTATTATTATTGAGATTCGTCAATATTTTATACAAAAAAATTTATGATTCGAAAATAATTTCCAATATTAATCATATTTAGAATAAAAATTTAAGAGATTTACCAGTATATATATATATATATATATATATATATATATATATATATATATATATATATATATATATATATATATATATATATATATATATATATATATATATATATATATATATATATATATATATATATTCAAAATAATGAAAGATTCACCAAGATTTTATATCCTTTTTTGGAAGCGGCTTTCTTAAAGTTTACCCTACTCAAATTGAACCTAAATCATATAAAGAAGCTAGTATGGATGAGTTTCAGGTTAATTCTATGAAAGAGGAACTAAGTCAAATTGAAAAAAATAAAACTTGGGAATTAGTGCCTAGACCTAAAGATAAAAATGTAATAGGTGCTAAATGGGTCTTTAGAAATAAACTTGATGAAAATGGAAAGATGTCAAGGAACAAGGCTAGATTGGTTTGTAAGGGTTATTTTGTACAAATAAGAGGTGTGGACTTTGATGAAAGTTTTGCACTGGTGGCTAGAATTGAAGGAATTAGAATCTTTCTTGCATATTCAACTTTCAAGGGCTTTAAAATGTACCAAATGGATGTTAAAATGGCATTTCTTAATGGTTATCTTGATGAAGAGGTTTATATGGATCAACTTGAAGGACTTGAAAAAAAAAGAGACTATCGTAATCATGTCTACAGGTCAAGAAAAGGCTCTTTATGGTTTGAAACAAGCTTTGAGGGCTTGGTATTCTAGGTTCAATCAATATCTTATCAAGAATGGCTTCAAAAGAGGTCGTGTTGATAGCAATTTGTACACATATGGTACATGTGATGATGTTCTCATTCTTCTTGTTTATGTTGATGATATAGTATTTGGATCCAATGATGATGCTCTAAGTCAAGGTTTTCCAAAGCTTATGCAATCTAAATTTGAAATGTCCGTGCTTGGGGAACTATCCTATTTTCTTGGTTTGCAAATTTCTCAGTTGAAAAATGGTATATTCTTATCCCAAACTAAGTATGCAAAAGAAATGTTAAAGAAATTTCATACGGAAGATTGTAAGCCTACGTGAACACCAATGATAATAGGATGTAAACTTACTAAAAATGATGATTCTCCTAATGTTGATCAAACTGCTTATAGATCCATAATTGATAGTTTACTATATCTCACAACTTCAAGGCTTGATATCATGCATGTTGTATGTTTGGTTGCAAGATTTCAATCTTCACCTAAGAAATCTCATATTATGACAACTAAAAGAATTTTCAGATATATTCAGGGTATTTTGGATCATGGGATTTGGTATCCTAAACATGTTGATTTTAGATTTGTTGCTTATACTAACTCAGATTGGGTAGGTTGTCTAGATGAAAGAAAAAGTACTTCAGGAGCAACATTTTTCTAGGATAACATGCTAGTGTGTTGGCATAGTAAGAAGCAAGAAGATGTCTACATTATGGATACATAGGTATAGGTAGACATGGATATATAGGTATATAGGTACAGATACAAGATATATAGGTACAAATGGATATATAGGTGGAAGTTGATATTGACATCAATGCCAAAGGGGGAGTATGTTGAACCCTTAGTATTTAGTCTTTGATTGTTGTCATTGATGTCAATAATGAGCATATGGTATGGATATCATCATGTAATTGTCTTATTTGATATCCTTTAATATTGCTCAAAACATATTCAAGACAAATACTTAAGTGTTATACAATTAACACTTAATGTTCACATTGGTTTTGAAAATAGATATAAAAGAATAGTTTTGGTCTATTAGAAAGTCATTTTTTTATTATTAGATAGTCCCAAACTAACATACGTTTTTGGAAAGGTCTCAAAGTTAGATAAAATGGGTCTTTGTTAGTTTTTGCATAACACATGTAAGGAAAGAGAAAAAGTATGTTTATCAAAAACAATTAATAAATTGTTATGACAGTTTTAACAATTTTTAGCTGTTTTGGTCTATTAGAAGTTTGGGATATGTACCTAGCTTCAAAATTTCTACTTTCTTGGTTTATAAGTAAAGTATACATTCTTCTAAAACATCCAATAGGTGGTTTTGATAGAAGTTTCAGAATTGGTGTGGAATTGCTCGTAGACCGAATAGTTTGTAGGTAGATTTTTAACAACAAATAAGAGGGTAATGCTTTATGTTTCTTATTTCTTATTTGCGATTTGATTTTCATTGAAAATTTTTATTAGAGGTAGAATAAGGGTTATATATTGCTTCTTCATTCATTCATATAAGTATTTGATCAAATCTTTTAATGGAAAAATAAAATATATTTGGATATTGGATGTTTGGAGGAGAATACAAGTATATCTTACATTGTGTTTTCAACAAGAAGTTGAAACTAGTGATTCATGATTTGTGATGTAATAAAGATGAGCCTCTAATTTTATATCTCACATATTCATTTTTGAAGTTGGTGCTTCAGGTGTAAGGGATTGGTGTTCCTTGAAATTGGTGTTTCTAAAACAGGGTGTTGGTGCTTCCCAGAGTTGTAGCCCAGAGTTGTAGCTCTAAAAGATTGGCCCAAGAGGCCAATAAAGTTTCAGATTCAAAGTGGTTTTTTACCCTAAGAGGTTTTCCATGTTAAATTGTGTCACTTTTTTATTCATTAACTATCTTTCTCATGTGTTAAATTTTTATAACTTGTAATTGTTTCAAGTTTTTAAAAGTATTTTAAACCGCTATTTCAACCACAACCCCTCCCCTCCCCCCCCCGCCTCTCTCAGAAGTGTTTGTATTCCAATGGAAGAAATGTTTGATTGTAGAGTTTTGACTTGATCCTATGTATAAATATTTTTTACACTATTCCATAATCTCATGTGTATTTTTGAGTTTAGAGTTTTCCTCAAATTTTAATTTCTCTTTGTAAAGGGCTCTCTTCACACATGCACGGGCACCATCATGTTCTCCTTTACCATGTATAGTCTCAAAAAAACTCCACATATATTGGATCTTAGTTTTCTTATGTGTCCTACTCAACCAATAGAACATTCTAGCATTCTTGAATTGTCTTGTACAACTATCTGACTATATCCAATGTTGTGTCATTTGAATTTGTCTCTTTTTTAAATGATCATAAAAGACCTTGAAACAATATTGGACAAACTCAAATGAATGAAATTTATTATCACTCATATAGAAATGGTTCTCTCAATTTTTTTTGATCCTCCTTTGTACTATCAAGTGCATGCCTATAAACTATATGAAAAAAAATTGCTACTTGCATTGAACTATAATAATTTTCGTGTACCTCATCTTAGGGTGCAGGTGTGTAGTTCTCTGCAAAGTCAATGACTGAAAGTATTGTACCAATTTGAAATGTATTCTTACATATGTGAAATTGTGATGCAGGAGCATCCTGGGTGTATGAGAAATCTTGCATGACCCAAAAATATTTTTTATTTCCAGCCTTTTCTATTTTAATAAGGACTAGTAGATAGGGAGGTTGCTATTTTTGAAAGCTTGCTATTTTTAGTAAGTTTGTCATATGAGCTTGAAATGTTCTCATTTTCTACAAGAAGTTTCATTTTAGAGATATAAACTTACCATAAAAATCTCATTGTTCTAGCTTAAGTATAAAGGAAGTTATTGCAGATTTTTAGTGGAAATATTTATAGAAAAATCTTTAGGCTCACCGTTGGAGGCCTTAGAGTGCTTGATGAGGTCCAAAAATGTGAAGGAAGGGTGCTAGTGTGGTTTCATGCCTGTACTTTAGAAGTTGGTGTTTTCAAAAAGTGGTTATAATAGCCAATCAAAGAAACTATTCATGAGTTATGGCTTTTTGAAGTTGGGCTACCCGGAATTTTCAAAATAATTGTCAAAAATGTATTTGGCTAACTCTATATGTTTTGTTAGGGTCTGTTGGCCCCAAGTATTAAGTTTGAGCATCTAGAACCTTCTCGAGCAGCATAAAATTGCCTATTTAAGAAAGGCCCGAACATTGTCTAGGATAGCTCTAGGTGATAGTTCATAGCACTATCTTACATATTACTATAATGAAGATGCCCATTTGAGTTTGCATATTATAATTGAGAATTCTGTAATTCTACATTTGTGACGATAATAAGAAGTCCATATTTTGTTCTTGCATTTGCTATTGTTTCTTTGTTTCTATTATGAGTTTATGATATTAAGAGGAGTGCCCTACATCAAGTGGTATCAAAGCTAGAGTTCTTGAGCATGTGGATAGATTCTTGATCATGAGGCAGTTTGCACCAGGATAGTGGTTTGGGCTGAGTGTGTAGACACATCACCAATTTTGAGGTAGTTTACACTAGGGTTTCAACATAAGTGCAAAAATGCCCTCACAAAGAGAGTGTGGTGGAAGAGTTATAGGTGTTACACCTAAGGGTTTTCGAGCCCTCCAAAGACAAATGCAAGCATTGGAAGAAAAAATGCATAGAGTAAAGAATCTTCCCATAAGAGATAAAAGTGAGGATGAGGATGAAGTAGAAGAAAATGTTGAAATAGAGGCTTTTCTAAATTCAGAGGAAGAGAGGCATTTTAGGGCCATCTCCAAGATTGGAAAAACACCTAAGTTTGAGGTTCCCATATTTTTTGGAAGTCTTAACCTAGAGGAGCTAATTGATTGGATTAGTGAACTAGAGGAGTACTTTGAGTATGAAGATATTGATTATCCTAATAGGGTCAAGTTTACGAAGGCAAAACTAAAGGGACATGGGAAGATCTAGTGGTAGGAGGTTTAGTTGGAGTGAAATAGAAAGGGAAAGGAAAAAATCACCAGATGGGATTGGATGAAAGATAAATAGAAGTGAAAATTCATTCCCATGGATTATGAGCTTGATCTATTGAAGAAAATTTAAGGATTGAAGCAAGCAAGAAAATCTATTCAAGAGTATACCGAAGAGTTCTATCGAGTTCTCATTAGAATTGGCTATGCAAAAGATGATAAGGAGAAAGTTGCCCATTATCTTAATGGGTTAAGGCCAAGCATTCAGGATGAACTAAGTCTGGTTTGAATGAGCAATATTGAGGAGGCATACCAGTTTTCCCTAAGAGATGAGGAGAAACTAAGTAAGAAGTTTGACAATTAGAATAGTGGAAGAGGTTGTGGTAGAAGATCTAGTAGACAATCTTATGGAGGCTATAATGACGATCAGAAGAGAAAAGATGAGGTTGGAAGTAGCAATCAACACCAATGGGGAAACAATTCCAATCATTTCCATGATTAGAAAAATAGAGATCAAAGAGAAAGAGACAGAGGACAAGGATCTGGAAGAGGAGGCTTCCATGGAAAATGTTTTCACTATGGAGAAGAAGGTCATAGAGCATTTGAATGTACCCAGTGTCAAGGAAGGAATGATCAAAGAACTGAAGGCCTAGCTAGAGTTGCACATGTTGATGAAGATGTAAGATCCTCACATTCTAAAGATGCTAAAAAAGGAGAAGTTCTAGTTAATAGAAGAGTCCTATTGAGTGGTGAGAATGAACTTGATCAAAGAAGGAGTCTTTTTTGCACAAGGTGTGGATGTGAAGATAAGTGTTGTGATGTGATCATTGATGGTGGTAGTACTAACAATCTAGTGTTAGAAATGATGGTCACCAAGTTGAAGTTGAAGAGGTAGGAACACCCGCATCCATACCATATTGCTTGGGTGCAAGATGACCACAAGGTCATGGTCAATGAGCAATGTTCTCTGAAGTTCAAGATTTGAAACTACTAGGATGAGGTACTGTGTGATATCATACCTATGGACATATGTCATATGTTATTGGGTAGGCCATGGTAGTTCGACAGGCATGCTATAAATGATGGGTGAGAAAATACCTACACTCTAACTAAGGATGGAGTGAAACATAAGTTGAAGCCATTGAAGGATAAAGAACAAAAGGTATGTAGTCCTACCAGAATATGTTTTGTTGATGGAAAAGAGTTCCTTAAAGGTATGAAACATGAGCATCTGTGTTTTGCTATAATTCCTAAAGATAGTAAAGAATAAGTAGAGGATGTACCTAAAGAAGTTACAGATATGTTGAAAGAATTTTTTGATATTGTATTAGATAATGTACTTGATGGATTGTCCCCAATGTGGAAGATCAATCACCAGATGGATTTGGTTCCAAGAGTCAGTTTGCCAAACAAGGTAGTACATAGAATGACACTAGGAGAAAGTGAAGAGTTGAACAGGCAAGTTCATGAGTTACTACAGAAGGCATTGATTTGAGAGAGCCTGAGTTGATGTGTTGTACCAGTAGTATTAGCACCAAATAAGAATAGAGAATGGAGGTGTTAGGATAAACCACAGACAGAAATTAAAAACTACATGCAAATATAACCAATAACAAAAATAATAGAACACATAGAAATGAACACAAGGCACCAAGATTTAACGTGGTTCACCCAATCCCTAGGCTACGTCCACCAAACAGCAAGTCCGATCTTATTACAATCTAATGATTACAACCTGATTACAATCTGTCACCACAATCTAACAATCTCCCAATTGGGGACTGATCAGGCTCCACACTAAACAACAATCTCCCACTTGGAGACTGATCCTGTAGCAATACAACTACCGCATGGGGCTCCCATTGGATCAAACCACCCTGGACGCTGCTGTTCTTTTATTCACATTTAGTCTAAAAGACCAACTGAAGCTGAAGAGGAGTTTAGCTTCTCCCTTGTGACAACCTTTGTCAAAATATCTGCTGGATTTTCATTGGCATGTATCTTCTCCAGCTTTAACTGTCCATCCTCCAAAACTGATCGAATGAAATGGTACCGCAATTGTATGTGTTTGGTCTTAGAATGTAGAGCTGAATTCTTAGCAAGATGAATGGCACTCTGACTATCTGTGAACAAATAATTATCCTTATGAGGATGTCCCAATTCTTCCAAGAAGAACTGAAGCCATATCATCTCTTTGGCTGCCTCTGTAGCAGCAACATACTCTACCTCTGTAGTGGAGAGAGCATTAATCTTCTGTAGCCTAAAAACCCAGCTCACGGCTGCCCCACCAACAGTAAAGACATAACCTGTAGTACTCCGCCTGGTATCAATATCCCCAGCCAAATCTGAGTCAACATAGCCCTGTAAATCAGTAGTAGAGCCTCCAAAGTGTAAACACTTATTGGATGTTCCTCTCAAATATCTGAGAATCCACTTGACAACATTCCAATGCTCAAAACCTGGATGACTCATATACCTGCTAACGACTCCCACTGCATGTGCAATATCTGGCCTAGTGCATACCATAGCATACATCAAACTTCCTACAGCTGAAGCATAGGGTACCTTGGACATCTTATCCTCCTCTTCCTGTGTCTTGGGACACATCTCCTTAGTCAATTTCAAATGACCAGGTAAAGGTGTGCTGACAGCTTTAGCATTCTCCATAGAGAAACGTTGCAACACCTTCTCAACATAATCAGCTTGAGATAGCGTCAATGTTCTGTTCTTCCTATCTCTCCAAATCTTCATACCAAGGATTTTTTTTGCTGCCCCCAAATCCTTCATAGCAAATGCATGTGCTAACTGGCATTTTAGCCCCTTAATATGATGCATGTTAGACCCAGCTATAAGCATATCATCAACATATAGACATAAAATAATGTAGCTATCATCATCCAACCTCTTAAAATAAACACAGTAATCTGAATGACACCTATTAAATCCATGCTCATGCATAAAACTGTCAAATTTCAGATACCATTGCCGAGGTGCTTGCTTTAGGCCATATAAACTTTTCTTCAATTTGCACACTAAGTTCTCCTTACCTTTGACCTCAAAATCCTGTGGCTGAGCCATATATATTTCTTCATCCAAATCACCATGAAGAAAGGCTATTTTAACATCCATCTGCTCTAAATGCAAATCTTTAGTAGCCACAAGACTTAAAACAGTACGAATAGAAGTCATTTTAACAACAGGAAAAAATATCTCATCAAAATCAATTCCCTTTTTCTGTGCAAATCCTTTTACAACTAACCTGGCCTTAAATCTTTTCTTACCTCCTTCCTCTTCTTTCAACCTGTAAACCCATTTATTCTGTAAAGCCTTTTTACCTGCAGGCAACTTGCACAAATCCCATGTCTTATTTTTCAGCAAAGAGTCCATTTCATCTTTCATTGCAGACTCCCACTGAATCTTAGTATCCACCTGCACAGCTTCATCATAACTTTCAGGTTCACCAACATCAGTAAGTAAAATAGAATACAAAGAGGGAGAAAACCTTTGTGGAGGTCTAATTGGCCTTGTTGATTGTCTAACATTCACTGGTGTGTGTGGTATTTGTTGTTGCAGTTGTTGCACATCATGAGGAATGGCTGGAACATCAGCTTTTGGAGTATCATCCAGCACTACATAATCATCTTCTTTCTTCTCATGTTGCTACAACAGATCTTTGTACAACACTTTTTCATTGAATATGACATCCCGACTTCTTATAATTTTATGATTTTCAAAATCCCAAAGCCTATAGCCAAATTCATTAATGCCATATCCAACAAAGACACATTTCTTTGATTTCGCTTCTAGCTTGGTTCTATTTTCAGAGTCTATATGAGCAAAAGCTTCACAACCAAAGGTCTTGAGAAAAGAATAACTCACCTTCTTACCAGTCCATGCTTGCTCTGGAATACCACAGCCCAAAGGAGTAGAGGGACCTCTATTAATCAAATATACTGCAGTATTGATAGCCTCTGCCCACATGTGTAAGGGAAACCTAGCATGCAACCTCATGCTCCTTGCGCGCTCCATTATAGTCCTGTTCAAGCGTTCAGCCACTCCATTTTCCTGTGGAGTCCTTGGAACAATTTTTTGTCTACGAATACCATTAGTGGAGCAATAATCTTCAAATTCATGACTGCAATACTCACCACCATTATTAGATCTGAGACATTTTAATTTCTTACCAGTCTCATTTTCAACCAAGCATTTCCATTTCTTAAAAGTTTGAAATACATCAGATTTCTATCTAAGGAAATAAACCCATACTTTTCTAGTTGCGTCATCAATAAATGTAACATAATAATGAGAGCCACCAAGGGAAGATACCTGAGCTGGTCCCCATACATCTGTATGCACAAGCTCTAATTTCTCCTTTTTGTTTTCCTTCCCTGTCTTTACAAAACTCACTCTCTTTTGTTTTCCATACACACAACTTTCACAGAAATCCACATTCACACATTTTAGACCTGGTAAAACTTTCCTTGAATGAAGTACTTTCATACCTTTCTCACTCATGTGCCCAAGTCTATTGTGCCACAGCGCTGTATCAGAATCTACAGCAGCTATTTGTTCTCCTTGCTCAACTGCAGTAATTGTTCCTGAATATTCATTTTTCTCTGAAACAATCAAAGTAGAAGGAACAATATGACCTGTACAAAGATATAAGGTGCCTACTTTCACACCTTTTGCTACTACAAGGGAACCTTTTGAAACCTTCCAATTTTTATCATTAAAAGTAATTACACAACCCTCATCACCGAGTTGCCCTGCTGAAATTAAATTCCTACTCAGCTTTGGAACATGTCTTACCTCATGTAGTAGCCAATGATTCCCATTCTGCAACTTAATCTTAATTTTCCCTTTCCAACAATCTGATAGGGTTCATTATCCCCCAAATAAACAAGCCCAAAATCCCCTTGGACATAATCAATGAAATAACCTCTATGAGGTGTAGCATGAAAAGAAGCACCAGAATCTAAAACCCATGAATCATCAACACTCTCTAAAGACAGAAGCAAAGCATCCTCTTCGGATTTATTACTTACCACATTTGCCTCTTTGTCTCCATCTGATTTATCTCCTTCATTTTTCTTTCAAGTCTAGCAATCTTTCTTTTTGTGCCCTGGTTTCCCACAATACCAGCAATCATTTGGTCCTCTCGATTGAGACCTCCTCCCCTTTGACTTTCCTCTTGATTTCCCACGATTTCCAGAGTTACTTCCTCTTTCAGTCGTTCTGCCCCTGCTTTGTGCATTTAAAGCACTTCCTGATGTAGATCCACCTGAGGATTTTCTACGAGTTTCCTCACTTAAAATAACACCGATCACATCATCATATTTTAGGGTACTTGATCCAGGAACAGAATTACTCACCGCCATTACCAAGCCATTCCAGCTTTCAGGCAAAGAACACAAAATCAAGAGAGCCCTAATTTCTTCATCAAAATTGATACCCACAGAAGATAATTGACTAGTAATAGTATTAAACTCATTTAAATGATCTGCAACAGATCCACCTTCTGCCATTTTCATATTAAATAAACGCTTCATGAGAAATACCTTATTTGAAGCGGAGGGCTTTTCATACAGTGTCGCTAGGGTTTTCATCAAATCTTCTATCGTCTTTGCTTTTGTAATATTAAATGCCACCGATGGTGCCAAGCATAACCGAATGCTTTCGAGTGCCTTTCTATCCAAAAGATCCCATTCAGCCTCTGACATAGTTCCCTGATTCTTGGCTTTTCCTTCCAACGGCTTCCATAAATCCTTCTGATATAAATAGTCTTCCATTTGCATCTTCCATAACTGGAAGTTCTGCCCATTAAACCTATCAACCCTCAGCTTACCATCATCTGTCATTGCTCCCACTCAACCATGAGACTCCCACTTAACCGTGAGACTTTCCTGCAGAGGATAACTGAGAAACAACTAGGCTCTGATACCACTTGTTAGGATAAACCACAGACAGAAATAAAAAACTATATGCAAATATAACCAATAACAAAAATAATAGAACACACAGAAATGAACACAAGGCACCAAGATTTAACGTGGTTCACCCAATCCCTGGGCTACGTCCACCAAACAGCAAGTCCGATCTTATTACAATCCAGTGATTACAACCTGATTACAATCTGTAATCCCTTACAGCTCAATACTACCGCAAGAACCAATTTCGTATCACCACACACATAAAAAATACCCAACCCTAAGCCCTTTTTATACAAGTATTAAACCGCTTTAGGGTTACAACATGTCGGCCATATGTCGGCCATAATATGTCGGCTACCATGTTGGCTACCATGTCGGCTACTTCCAAAATTTTTTTTTTTTTCGGGGCGATGCCCCGAACCCCACTATTTATGAAGTATGTACAATACTTTCCTGATCAGTCACCACAATCTAACAGGAGGATGTGTATAGATTCTCGTGCTATCAATAGGAACATAATAAAGTATAGATTTCCTTTACCAAGGATGGATGATATTATGGACTATTTGAGTAGAGCTAAGTATTTCACAAAGATAGATCTAAAGAATGGGTACCATCAAATTCATATTAGAGAAGGTGATGAGCAGAAGACTACTTTCAAGACAAAAGACAAATTATATGAGTAGTTAGTCATGCCTTTTGGGCTAACCAATGCACCAAGCACTTTCATGAGGTTCATGAATGAGGTATTGAAGGAGTTTCTAGGTAAGTTTATCATTGTTTATCTAGATGATATATTGATATTTAGTAAGACATTGGAGGAGCATTTGATTCATATTTGCAAGGTGTTTGAAAAGTTGAGGGAAGAAAAGCTATTGATAAACTTGAAGAAATGCAATTTTGTAAAGAAAGAGTTGCTGTATCTGGGATTTGTAGTCTCAAGAGAAGGTCTAAAAATGGACCTAGAGAAAGTTAAGGCTATCCTTGAATGGCCTACTCCAAGGAGTGTGACAAAGGTAAGATCTTTTCATGAACTAGCTACATTTTACAGAAAATTCATAAGAAATTTTAGCAGTATTTGTGGACCTTTGACTGAAACAATGAGAGGAGATAGGAAAGAGTTTAAGAGGACTGTAGGAGGAGATAAGAGTTTTAATTTGTTGAAACAAAAAGTTACTGAGAAGCCTATTTTAGCATTTCTTGATTTTAACAAGGTGTTTCAAGTATACTGTGATGCTGGTGGTACTGTAATAGGAGCTGTTTTGAGCCAAGAAGGTAGACTTGTTGCTTATTTTAGTGAGAAGTTGAATGATGCAAAAAGAATTTTTTTTGTTTATGATTAGGAATTTTATGCTATAGTTCAAGCATTAAAGAAGTGGAGACACTATCTTCTTCCTAAGGAGTTTGTTTTGTATACTAATCATCAAGCTTTGAAATATTTGAATAATTAAGGAAAATTGAACCAAGGGCATTTAAAGTGGGTTGAGTTTTTGCAGAGTTATATATTTTTTTTGAAACAAAAAAGTGGGAAGTCTAACAAAGTTGCAGATGCTCTTAGTAGAAGACAACTTTTGTTGATAGAAATGCAGATAGAGGTGGTTGGGTTCAAGGAGCTCAATACATTGTATCTAGATGATCTTGATTTTGGTGAAGCATGGAAGGTTTGTACAAAAATTGTTACATTTGACAGGACAAAGTGGTTGGATTTCATGATCTAGGATAATATGTTGTTCAAAGGAAGCCAATTGTGCATTCCAAGAAGTTCAATGAGAGAGAATATTATCAAGGAGAAGCATAGTGGATGATTAGCTGGACATTTTGGCAGAGATAAAACCATAGCTTTGGTTGCTGAAAATTACTACTGGCCATAGTTACAACAAGATGTGATGAGGTTTGTACAAAGTTGCAGAGTATGTGAGATGGCGAAAAGAGTGAAGCAGAATATAGGGTTGTATCAGTCATTACCTAGTACCATAGAAGCCATGGGAGGATGTTAGCATGTATTTTGTTCTTGGATTACCGAGGACACAACACAAGCATGATTCTATCTTTGTGGTGGTTGATAGGTTTTCAAAGATGGCACATTTTATTCCTTGCAAGAAGACTAGTGATGTTGTTCATGTAGAAGAGTTGTTTTTTAGAGAAGTGATGAGACTACATGGTCTAACAAAGAGTATAGTTTTAGATCGAGATACCAAATTTTTTGGATATTTTTGGCATACATTGTGGAAGAAGTTGAAGATAGATTTGAAGTTCAATTCATCACATCATCCATAGACTGATGGACAGATAGAAGTTATGAATTGTAATTTGGGAAATTCGCTAAGATGCTTGGTTGGAGATAAACCAAAAGGATAGGATATGATTTTACCATAGGCTGAATTTGAATATAATAATTCTATCACTAGGAGCACTGGTAAATCACCATTCTAGATTGTATGTGGGAGTAGTCCTAGAGATGCTTCTGAATTGAGATAGTTGGATAAAGGGGAGATAAGTAGTGCTAAAGTAGAAGATTTTGTTGAACACCTAAAGAACATCCATGAGGAGGTGATGAAACACATCATAAAGATGAATACATAGTATAAGGCTAAGGAAGATGTGAAAGGGAGATATAAGGAATTTTAGATTGGAGATGATGTCATAGTTCATTTGAAGAAGGCACATTTTCCAGTGGGTACATATAATAAGCTAAAGATGAAGAAGTTTAGCCCATGCAAGATAGTGAAAAGGCATGATTTTGGAAATGCTTATGAAGTGGAGTTGCCTACTAAATTGAATTTTTTCACTAGTATTTAATATTTTAGATTTGACCGAGTACTATGAGGGAGGTGATGGAGATGAAGTTATAGAAGTGCAGTGGAATATTCTTGCAGCGAGTTCAGCTACAAAGGAGATTGAGGAGATACTAGACAGTCGTGTTGGCAAAAGTGCTAGAAATAGAATTGATGAGGAATATCTGGTCAAATGGAAAGGGAGACTAGTTGAGGATTCATCATGGCTAGCAAAGGATGAATTAAACCATCTTGGTTTTCCTTTGAACATTTGAGACCTGACAGGATCACTTCTCAAATTACCTTGGGTGTCTATTGCAAGAGCATCCTGGATGTATGAGAAATCTTGCATCACCCAAAAATATTTTTTATTTCTAGTCTTTTCTATTTTAATAAGAACTAGTAGATAAGGAAGTTGCTATTTCTAGAAGCTTGCTATTTTTAGTAAGTTTGTCATATGAGCTTGGAATGTTCTCATTTTCTACAAGAAGGTTCATTTTAGGGATATAAGCTTACCATAAAAATCTCATTTCTCTAGCATAAGTATTAGGGAAGTTATTGCAATTTGCAGAAAAATCTTCAAGCTCACCATTAGAGGCCTTAGTGTACCTGAATGAGGTCAAAAAAGTGACGAAAGGGTGCTAGTGTAGTTTTGTGCCTATAGTTCATGAGCTGGAATTTTCAAAAAGTGGTTATAATAGCCAATCAGAGCAACGGTTCATGAGTTATGGCTTTTCGAAGTTGGGATACCCAAAATTTTCAAAATAATTGTCAAAAATGTACTTGGCCAACTCTATAGGTTTTGTTAGGGTCTATCAGCCCAAGGTATTAAGTTTGAGCATCTAGAACCTTCTTGGGTGGCATAAAACTACCTATTTAAGAAAGGCCCAAACATTTTCTAGGATAGCTCTGGGTGATAGTTCATAGCACTATCTCGCAGATTATTGTAATGCAGGTGCCCATTTGGGTTAGCATATTGTAATTGATAATTCTATAATTCTGCATTTGTGGTGATAATAAGAAGTCTATATTTTGCTCTTGCATTTGCTGTTGTTTCTTTGTTTTTGTTATGAGTTTATGGTATTAAGAGGAATGCCCTACATCAAATTGTCCATCAAATCATCTAGCATATTGAGAGAGTTTAACATATTATGGTATGATCACACTCTTCAACTCATCCATAAATACATGACAACTAACTTTTTCTATAACTAGATCACACCTTTTCCCAATCTTCCCATCCTTTAATGGATATTCAATAGTTTGGAATCTTTTTACATCAACTAATTGTTGTCCAAAACTAGTCAAAGAATTTTAATGCAAATATTTATGTATCAAAGAAAGACTTCCACACATATCACATGTACCTAAAAGACATGCATTGAAAAGAAAATATTAGTCATTAGGTGGCTTACAAAACAAACCTAATATGAAATCCTTTATAGTTTTAGGTGGTATTTTTACACCACATTCCTACAAAATTTCTTTACTATGCATGGTACTATGTATAGATCAAAATACATCATAATGGTAATGAAATTGAACATGAGTTTTACAATATGTTATTCTTTTCAAGTGTTAATCCTTACATACGATGGTTTACACTTTTCAAAAGATCTTTGACTAATGGTAATAGTTAACACCTTGTCATCTAATTTTTTTCTAAACAATTCAATTTGAGTCATGTCCAAAAGGTGTTTAGGATGTGGATCATGTATTTTTGAGCCAACTCTCAATTTAAGAACATGTCTTTAATTAGGTGATACTCTTGTATTATCATGCCAAAATTTTTTAATCAAACTTTTGACTTCACTAGTAAGTTTCATATTAGATCTCGGGAGTCTACCACCAAAAGTCCACAAACTATTTTCTGGATCACGTTCAAAGTTAACCATTCTCTTTATAGCTCTTTCTAAAGTTGTACAACTCACATTAAAATATCCACTTATGTTACTAATAAACCATTTGTTAGTAGTTGATTTGTTAACTAAAGTTGTTATTATTGCTCATCGTGTTTGCATTCTTATCTTTAGAGTGACTTCTCTTTTCGATAACACTAAAGGCACTAGCAATAGTGGATACAACTTGATTTAAAGACTCATTTTTATTCGTGAGTTTTGCATACATTCCTAAAATTTTCATTACTTTTCACATCTTAGACATTTTTATAAATTGCAACATCAACTAACATTGAAACCCAAATTTCTTATTATAAAGAAAATGTCTATATAATCTATCTCCACAAAACCAATCCATGAAGATTATCTAGTACATCATTAGAAAAATGAAAATTATGTTCACGCACTTTAGTATCATTCAAACATGTTTGTTGAGTACTTGGTGTTTGTATGTCTACATTCATGTAATTGTTACTTTCAATTGGCATTTTATTTTCAATGTTATTTGGAATTTAAATCTCATTTTCATTTTTTCTTTATATTTCTTCTGGGGCTTGCATTTCCATTGGAGTATTTTGTGCATGATCATTTGACAATATATTTTCATGAAGAAAATGTAAATCATTTAAATCATAACCTGCTTCTACAAAATCACCAATTTCATCATGAGAAAAAAATTGAGGGTTTGGAGACACACCTATATTGAATGTTTGAATAGAATGTGCACCTAAATCTCCTTCTATTGGGTTCTCTTATTCAACCTCTTCATCCATCGTGGTATCCTCAATGTCTTTCTCTTCTGAAATAATATTTGAAATTGGAAATCTAACATTGCTTAACTCTATAATTCTTTGTCTTCTCCCTCGTTGATGTTGTGCTTCCTTCTCTTTGTTTTTTGCAATCTCCTCATTTGTTAGAAATTTTATTCTCTTCTTTCTTCATTGTTTTGATCCCATGTTTGCACCAATTTTGAATTCAAATCAATAGCTTGCAAATTGTAGAAGATGACAAGAAAATAAAATAATAATCACAAAAATTCATTGTTGCAGCTTAAAACTACCAATCAATCATTGCAATGATTGTTAAGTGCTTTGTGGGTCATCTTTTGGGGCCCAATGGATACTTAACAATTAGGTGCCCAATTTTTTAATAGTTGACTACTTGATTCTAAATCAGGCACCACATTTTTAAATAATCGGTTACCCAATTTTTAGAATCGGGTACTTGATTATTTAAAAATTGAGTGCCCAATTTGTACATTTGTTAAATTAGAATCGGACCCCTAATTTTTGAATTGAGAATTGAGCGCCCAATTCTAAATCCATGAGTAGGAATTTCCCTTTGCCATCGAGTTTTGCCTTGGGGAAAGGCATGGTATAGGCTAGGTGGGACCAATCCTGTGCCTTTATGTATTAAATTTTGACTAAGGCAATTATTCGACAATTTCAGGGATTGTCATAATTTTTATATGGTCTTCCCTATTAATTTTTTTGACAAAACAAAGACCCATTATAGCTCTTATTGTTCTGATTACAAAAATGTAAATTTTATAGTGTTGTGAGTTCATTTTCTATTTTTGCATTATTTATTAATCAAAAGTGTCTCTTAAACATAAAATAGTGAGATTCACTAAAAATTTAATAATTTTTTTAATTTTTCATATTTCTTAAATTAATTTACATGTCATCAATCTACACACAATTCTTTTGAAGTTAAATTTTTTTTTGAAAAGTTGAATTTTGATTAAATTATGGTGTCCATAGACAAGAAGTTTTAGAAATTAGCTTAGTCATCAATTAAAAAAAAATAAAAAAAATTAAAGAAGATTATTCTCATCAATCTTTGGTGTGTTAGGGAACTTCATTAGAAAGATTCACAAAAAACCATTTAGTTATATCAAATTATGGTGTTTGGACACGAATGTGGTATGGTCCTGAAACATGTATTTTGAAAAAGTGGTTTTTAAAGATCTATACCAAAAACATAATCCATCATATGGGTATACAAATAAATAACATATTAAAAAAGGAGATTCTAGGCACTACAATTTCTATTTCTAAAGTTTTTAAAAAAATATTTACTCTCTAAATGCCTCAAATTTTAGCATCAATTGATAATATATTTAAAAACCATGAAAAACACTTCCACTTTTTGGCCAAAAGTGAGACCCAACTTCTTGCACTAACCCATATTTTACTCAAAGCTTTTACTAGGTCTACATCCACGAAGACCTCTGGCATAATTAGCTTAGCCAACTTTATATTCCACGAACTTGAAATGAGAGGCTCACATACTTTTTTATTGTAGAAAAATGAGAATAACTCATTTGCATTGGTCTTTGGCACCCTTGCATCCCTACAAAAGCTACAAGGGACCCTCAAGATATGCAAAGTTGTAGACTAAGCATTGGATGATCCTAGCAAAAAGGAAACTCACTCATCTACGAATGGACTTGGTGCCTTTGTCTTCTCTTGTTTAGCACCAAGGGAACCCTCCTCAATGTTCACATGTGCAATTAGCTTTCCCTCTTTGTGCACCATATCTTCACAATTTGAACTCTCAAGCAACTCTCTCTGAATCAAGCTTTTGATTAATTCTATGCACAATTCTTTCCTTAGCAATATATTCTATGAATATTGGCACCAAGAATTCTACTACATTACCCTTTTAATGGCATCTAAGTTGAAACTAGCATTAATGGAATTTAAGGCAAACATGCATGTTATCTTTCAAATTTTTAGAAAACCATCACATTCAAGTTTTATGATATTTATACTGCTTAGTCTAGCACCCACAATTTACCTTTTCATATAGTACTTTATGTTTTCTAAGTAGTTGTGAAGTGGCGATAACCATTTTTTCTCTTTATCTCTAGTTCTTGCCATCTATTAGAAATTATCAAATTGAAATCACAATGATGTGAACCCTTGGCAACCTGAGCTTTTTTGTAGCAATGCAAGGTTTGAAATCTAACTATTTACTATCCCACAATGGTTTAAAACCTTTTATCTCTAAATCACAACCCATCTTTACACTTAGCCTTTTGACCATGTGAAGTAAAGAACAAAGTTGACATCCCTTCATCGATGCTTCACAACCCTTTATTTACCTTGCATTCCTAACTACGAGATCAAGCATTAACAACAAACCTCATGTCATCTAACCTCATCATTGATTCATGATCACTTGTCCTCACCATGCTCTTAATGGTGCAAAGCTGTGAACATAGTTGATCTCTTGTTCTCCTCTTAATGATAGCATTAGAAACTGTAACCCATGAAGGGGCATTATAGTTCATTCCCTAGTTGCTTTTTTCTTCTCCACTCTATTTTCATGCCTTCAAAACACCCGTAGAAGTGGTGAACCTAGCTAGTTTAGTTTTATCTGTACTTTGCAATTGTCAATTCACTTAATACCTCTAACTATGAGATCAAGTGTGAACTAGGATTTGCATTATGTAGACTATTTCTCTACTTTGTCATTGTCTATTTCAACTGTAATCTTAACCATGTGAAATCATGATCAAGTTTAATCTCCACATCTCCTTGCAACAATAACACTTAGAGATTTAAGCTACAAAGGAGCATCATGGTTCTCTCTACCATTTATCTCTACTTTGCCACTTAGTCATACTTTTTGTATCACAATGCTCTATCTCAAATTTCTCCATGTGGCATGCTTAAAGACTGTCATATCACTAAAGATCTAGCACGAAAAGGTCCTTTGCTTCATTGCGAGTCTAGCTAGACCATTATAATTAACTACAGAGACACCATGAAGACTACCTAGCTAACTATGTCATGCTTTTGCTAGTAAAAGTCATATTTCACAACTAACTATGGAGAAGCCTCAGAAGGTTTGCAACTAGCTACATCATGTCATCACAACTTATAAATGCTAAGACTTAACAAGCCAAATATGTAATGATGAAGTTAGAGTCATGACTTTGCAACTTAACATTATAATGTTTCATTAAGTGTGAATAGACATGTACATACAATTTGAATTAAAAATACTTAAGACATGAAGAGGGGAACATATTTAGGAAAAGTATACAGACATAAAATTAGGAATTTTCTAACAAGGCCTCTACAATAATAAAATGCAAACCCTAATTTCAATCACTCAACCTTAATTGTCAAAGTAGACTCTTAGAATTTTAGAATGGTGAAAATTTAGGCCATTAAGATGTAACACCTACAACTCTTCCACCATGCTCTCTTTGTGGAAGCATTTTCATGCTTCCACTAAAACCCTAGTGCAAACTGCCTCACAATCAATAATTGGTCTACATGCTCAGCCCAAACCATGGTCCTGGTGTGAACTTCCTTGTGGTTGACAATTTGTCCACACACTCAAGAACTCTAGCTCTGATACTAGTTGATGAAGGGTTCTCCCTTAATACCATAAACACATAACAAAAATAAAGAAATAACAACAATTTGTGAGAACAAAATATGGGCTTCTTATTATCGCGAAAAATGTAGAATTACAAAATCCAATATTATAATATGCTAACCCACATGGGAACCTTCATTATAGTAATTTGCAAGACAAACATTTGAACTATCACCTAGAGTTGTCCTAGACAATGTTTGGGCATTTCTTAAAAAGAAAATTTTATGCCACCTAGGAAGGTTCTAGACACTCAAACTTAACACCTGGGGCTGACATACCCTAACAATACATATAGAGTTAGCCAGGTACATTTTTGACATCTATTTTAGAAGTTATGGTTGGCCCAAATTTAGAAGGCCATAACTCTTGAACCATTTCTCTAATTGGCTATTATAACCACTTTTCAAAATACTTAGCTTCAAATCTATTGGCTTACATACATGTAAGCACCCATCCATTGAGTTTTTTGGCCTCATCTGGACACATTTAGGCCTCCAATAGTGAGACTAAAGTTTTAATACCAAAATTGCAAACCAAAAATCCACAATAAATTCATGAATACTCATGATATGGTACTAAGCCTCAACTAGTAGGGTGATATATCTAAGATGAACATCCACCCCTAAAATTAGGAAAACTGAGTAACACTTAGATAATTTTCTAAGTTGATATAGCAGCATCAAGCTTGGATTTTGTGGACCTTATGATTTTCATGGTTGGGGATCTATTCAAAGCATATTGGGAACCCCTTCCTTAAGTGCATGTGATGTTTGGAGTCATCATCATGGAGTTAGAGCCATTTTAGTGATTTTTGGTAATGTATTCCTATTTACTGGCAAAGCTTTGGAGATTGTAATTATGAGCTTTGATTCAAGGGATTTTGTGTGTGTGCTCTTGAATTTGAATAGTTGGTTTGTATGTGGACCTATGTCTAAGTACATGTATCCTTATGTAGTCTTATGAGTTAGTTATGCATTGCAAACTTGGGGCTTGCCCTAAGTATTCAATTTATGTTATGTATTTAATGTTTGTAGCAAAGTCTACTTGTGGCTTGATGTGTATATTTAATGTGGGTGTATATAATTAATGTAATTGGCTAGGATGACTTGTGTCTTGGTTTAGAATAAGTAGAGGGTCTTGTGGAGTCTAGAGTCATTATTATCATCTAGCTTGGACAAGAGGATGTGGAAGAGAAGTGAAGTTTGAGCAGAGCTAATAGCTATGACTTGGGAAACAAGGAGGTTTCTTGGTGGCTTGCTTCCAAAATTTTAGATTCATCTTGGAGTTCTCTACCGGCATGTGGATCTAGACTAGCTAGGAGTTGGATCTTGTGAGATCTTGAAAAATTACTATTGTAATTACTTATGTAATTGGTCATAACCTAAAAGGCCTTATGGCCAGGAATGTTGGATTAATATATTATTATGGGAATTGACATTGTATGGTTCTAAATTGTTGAAGAAGGAGACTATTGAGAAAAAAATAATACAATTACGATCAATCATTATTTTGTTACTCATGTTAAACCTACTATTTTCTAGTAAGACAACTTCTTACAAGATTTAAGAATGATCACATATCTGATTGATGAGGAGAATTTGATCAAAAGATGTAACAATAGCACCTAGAGAAAAGGTTGAGTTATGATATGCAAAGGAGTAGAAGAATCAACTAAGATAGTGATATTATGATGTATTGATAATATACTTAAGGTTACAAAGGCTGGTTACACTAAGAAAGTTTAATAGAACAAGTTAAACCAAGTTTCTCTTCCAAGCTTGACTGAGTGAGTAGTAGGTGTTGAGAAAAGTTAGTGCAAGCTGAGTAAAAAATTAGTTGGAACTAACAAAAAATCTATCCTAGTGTATGCCAAGCAAAATAGTGGATGCCCAGTAAAGTTTAGTTGTTGCGAAGCACCAGTAAACTTTAGTTCGTGCCAAGTGATTCTATAGAGGATGTTGAGCAACATAGTATGTGTCGAGCATCATAAGAAAGTTAATGCCGATTGGATGCATTATTTGAAAGATCATGAATTCGATCAATCTAAGCTGACAAGTTTGTTTTCTTGGATTGCATGAACTAGTTGGAAGATAAGATCGATGAGCTAGTGGCATAGAATTAATGGTTGAGGAGAATTCAAAGAGGATTGAAGGAGAAGTTTTTGGAAGTAATATGGAATAAGAGGTAGATTCATTGAATCCTACATAATTTGTCCTAATCCTAAATTAGACAATGCATAATGAACCACAAAAGATCTTAATTTCTGATTTATAGGGATGGCTGGTCAAAAGCAAGGTTGTCATGTGGGAGAACCTAAGGAAGATAAGGAGTCAAGGGTTTTGCTTCATCAAGTCACCTAAGAGAAGAGTGTATATTGGCATGTTAAGCGAGAAGGCTTAAGGGTATGAATGGTTGAAGAGTGAACAAGCTATCAAAGCTGAAATGTGTGAAGGCCAAGGAAAATGGAGGACTAAAACAAAGATCTATAATCTAGAAATGGAGTTGTAAGTTGTTGGGTGAACCCACAATACTAGGTACCACTTTTGGGGGATGAAGGAAATCATGAAATGATGAAAAATTCCCATATTGAATTTTACATATGTTCGTGCAAACATGCTAACTATGTTCGCATGAACATAAAGCAATTATATGTTCACGCGAACATATTGATTTTAAATAAGGTATGTTCGCATGAACATACCTTATTAATATGTTCACACAAATGTATTTTAATGGTGATTTTACGATTAAAATTCCATTTTTCCATTTGAGGTATTGATAATTTTTTTTTTTTTTGTATGTTCTCATGAACATAAATTATTTTACATGTTCATATGAACATAAATTATTTTACATGTTCATGTGAACATATTAACTTAAATTTCTGACAATCAGATTATTTTACTTGTGCGTTCACGGGAACATATGTTTGTGCGAACATGTCTAATATGTTTGAGCAAACATAGTGTTTGTGCAAACATGTCAATTTACAAATTTTTGGTGCTATTTTCAAAAAAAAATGAAATTGGCTCTTCTAACCCCCAAAATTGAGATTGAATAATCTCCGACTATAAAATAAAAATGCCAATTTGTGTTGCTCGGAGCAAGCTTTCCAATGACTATAATTATAATACATATTATAATCATTAAGACTTTCAAATGAGTTTAACTCATTATAGGTTCATTAACGGTTGAACATCAATTAACTTCAACACTTTAGGAAAATTTATAAATTAGGTCAATTTTTTTTTGAAAAGTATCTAGGAAATAGGTTGCCGAGATAACATTCTATTAAAAAAAAAAAAGATTGATGATAAATTGAGTTCAAGTTATCTGTGTCAAAATGAACGTATGTTTGAATTACGGTTGATGTCACTTCAAAACTTCATAAACTATACAATATTCAATCAAATTGAATCAACCCAAATGCATCCTTTGGGTATTGATGTTATAAATGCAACACTGAAAGAATTACCTCATTATCATTTCTAGAAAAAAGTTATGTTTGTCAAACGAATTGTCACTCTTTAAAAATATGGATTTTTCATATGTACCACTTTTCATAGGAGAAGAAAAATTTGACTTAAATATTTTATTTTTTAAATTAAAAAATATGGTTATAAAGTTGGACCAGAGTACTAGAAACTATTACTTTACATCGTCTTGAAATTATTCATATTTTTAGAGATATAGTGACGCGAATGTGAGGTTTGTTTCAAAAATATTGATTTTAGTGTCAAAATTGGTCAAAAAGTGGAACCCATTATTGTGGGATCACCCTGACATTATCAAATCAGACCTTATTATTAATCTCAAATAATTGTATCAATCTAAGGTAAATCCTTTGGATTAAGGTTGACCTAACAATCATTTGTAAATCCTTTAACTAGGTGACATTCCAAGTGAATCATCTAAAGTCCTCTAACAAGGCTCACTCCTAATAGGGTGATTGAAATCCTTTAACAGGGTCACATTTAACAGTGTGTATTGTAACATTTAATAAGGTTGGTCTTTTTGGTGTTTGAAACTACTGAACAACAAAATGCTCAATACCAAAATGATAACACTCATATAACCTAAGGATTAGCTAGTTCTTGTTAACAATTACATAAGTAAACCATTTGGACCCAACTTCAACAAAACCAAGGATGGTTTCCTACTCTTTAGGCTCAACAAAATCAAGGTGGGTATACCTAGGGATGATTCTAATGCAAACTGTTGTATGAAAATTATCTTAGTTTCATTCTAATTCTCATTTTCTATCCTTAGGCACATACACAGTTTACCAATTTCTTTAGTGCTTTCAAATTTATATGCATCCCTTATATGCAGATTTGGTCATAATTCTCCTAGAGTTTACAAGTATTTCTAGAAATAGTAGCTACCTAAGACTTAGAAAACTAAATGAAAATGAGTGGTGACCAGCACTATAACCTTGAACAAAATGGAATGAAAATAACTTTGAATTTATAATTGTTTTGACATGTAGAAGGAAAATTTACTCTCAATCATCTTTGATTTATATGACCAGTGCCTTATCCATGGGAGCGAAGAGTCAACTATTGGTAAGAGATCTTTTTCAATTAACTTGTAAATAAATTTATCAACTATAATCATCTATTTCCATTCTTATGAGATATCCTTTTCATAAACTCATGAGTTCTATTGATTTACTAAAGCATTTACATAATCCATTTAATTAAAAACAACAATATAACCAATATACAACCCATCTAGACTACATTCAATCAATTTAACCTTATTCAAATAGCCTCAAAATTAACAAACTCATGAAATGGAGATAGAAAATGGTGACAGAGATCTAGTGTAAATGCACTTTTGCATTATCCTTTTTGCTGACTAATACAATGACCAATAGAAAACTCAATGAGAAACCTAGAAATTCATACTGATTCTGTCATTTCTATTTGTCCCCAAAAAGTACATAATTGGAAGTAAACTCAAAAATGACTACACATGATTGTACGGATTGTACTTTCTTGAAAATTGAAAACATACAAAAAATCAGACCCTCATAATGCCTTGAAAAACTCATTTATATCACATGAATTGCAACAAGAAAAGGGCAATTGTGATTGACATGTGTCCTTTTTACAATAATAAGAGCAACAACCCTTTTCAAAATATCTTGGACACCTTAATTCAAAAAGAAACAACAAAAGGCAGTTGTAGATGATATTTGGAGCATAAAATCTTTAACTTTGTCTTTTTCTCTAATTGCTCCTTGTTGGTAAGGCTTTTATTTTTGCGATTGCTTCCCATACAATTGTTGGAAATAATCAAGACTAACAAGGTTACTGAGAGGGGAGGGGTGAATCAGTAACTCTAAAACTTTAATTCAATTATTCATAATAGCACATTTACCATTCATCCATCTAATCTACTATATGCATGAAAAGATAAACATTTGTAACACATGAACACACAGATTTGGTGACCCAGAAACCTTCCAATTAGAAAGTAAAACTGGGGTGGGGATGATACCCACAAAACTTCAATACTGCTGTATAAAATTGGTCGGTTAAGGCTTACAATGATCACTTCTGATGATCTACCCTGTTAGGAGCAAGTAGGATTGCTAGATCCACCTTGTTAAAGGATTTAAAAACATACAATAAAGTATGCACTCTGTTAGGAGATTTACAAAAGACTGTCAAGTCTACCCTGTTAAAGGATTTACAAACTGATTCACCTGTTAGGATGAAGCAGTGGATCTGGTTACAACTGATTAGTGATAAGATCCTTTGTGCTCTAATCACTTGATGTGATGGATATAGCTTTTCTGTATCAATGTTAACCTTGTTGTATTCCTCTGTTCTACTGGTGATTCGCTTTCCCTCTTCTCAAAATATTGCAATACAATACAACTAATGATATTCAACATCTCATTATGTCAAATGATATATACCATTCCAATATTTACATTGGCAAGGTCAGCCAAACACAAGTGAACAAGCATTATTGAGTCAACCAAGTGGTAGAAAACTCGGGTTCCACAAACTGACTCGGTGACTTTTTGATACTCGGCATCCACTACAATACTCCGCATCATCATGCACTCAGTAAGAGTAGAGGCACAATCCATACTAATCATTCTGAGTATCTCAGAACTCGGTAACCATTGGCGACTTGGTGAATATTGTATCACTTGGTAAAAATTGAATCCATTGATAACCTTCTTCACTTGGTAAACACTGATTCCTTCATTTACCTTGTTTACTCGGTAAACACTGATTCCTTCATTTAACTTGTTTACTCGGTAAACACTAATTCCTTTGTTTAGCTTGATCACTCGATAAACACTAAGTTCTTTTTTTACCTTGATTACTCGGTAAACACTAAGTTCTTTGTTTACCTTGATCACTCGGCAAACACTAAGTTCTTCTGATGACTCAGTGAGCGTGGTAAACATTGCGAAGCTCGGTAACCACTAACTACTTGGAGAACACTGTCTTGCTTGGTAACCACTATGAACTTGGTAAATACTGCTGAACTGCCCATATGCTCAGTTTCCAAAGGAATGCTTGGTATCAACTGTTTACCTACATAATTTATAAGGTAACCACTGAATGCTCGGTGTGAACTGTAGACTCGGTGATGAGCTCGGTAAGCATTCAGAATTGACTAAGTGTTGTGACTAATGAAAAATATATCATAATTCCAACAATCTCCCCCTTTGGCATTAGTGACAAAAACACTTATGAGCAAAAACTTATATACAATATCTGACATATTGACAACTGATTCTATTGAATATACATGGCTTCCTTACATATGACTCCCCCATACAATATACACAAGGTATTTACATGAGTTATATGACTTTTATTTACAGTATCTCTTTGTCCATTTTGTACATTTATCTCACCAATAACTCTTTCTGAGTATCTCTTTCTCCCCCTTTTCGACAATAATGCCAAAGAATAAAAAAAAATGTATTTACATAGAAACACCAAAATCTGAGATAAACTCTGAATGTACCTGAAGAATGAGTTGTAGAGTCTTATCCCAATTCTCTTGTAGGATTTTGCATGTGGATAGAGCTATTTGAACTTGTGCAGAGAGTTCAATCACATGGTCTGCAACAGAGAAATTGTTGTCATGGATCAATGTTTTTGAATGAACAATGTGCTTCTGCATTATGTCCATGATGGGAAGGATCATATTCTGAATATCTAACAATATAGATTGAATCCTTGACTCTTCTCTCAGCAATTCTGCTTGCTTTTCTGACTAAAATTTGATCCTGAGGTGATGAGATGAGGTTGAACTGGGGTCAAGCTTCAGGTTTTGTGTGCTTGCCTTTAGATCCTCATCTATCTTATTCAATTGCTCTCTTATTTCCTTAGTATACTTGGTAACATCAAAAAGCTTAGCAAAAAGAGATGTTACATTATTAAAAGAATTTTCAATATTGGCCAAAACTATGGTTAATTCAACATGTTTTATTGCTATGTGCTGAGCAATGTGCTCAAGCACCTTATTATCAAACTTCTTTTTTGCCTTCTCCATCAACTTTTCTTGACCGGAGGTATCCTCATTGAATTTATTTACAACCTCTTCTAACTAGATCAAAATGTGTTGAGTAGAATCTACATCAACAGCTATAGCCTTTGTAATTATATTCCGGGCATTCTCAATTATTTTATATTCCTTATCCCTTTTAGACCTTAGCTACTTCTGCGTAGCCTTCATCTCAATTAGTTGACTAGCATACCTCATTTCTTCAATGGTAGCATTTTCATAGTCAATCTCTGGAATTACTATCTCAGTGTCTAGGTCAATGTCTTTAGGAATTTCCTTTCCAGTGATCATAAGTCTTAATGGTTTCTTTTGTTTGACTTCTATGATGACTGGTTTGACCTTGGGAATAGACACAATAGTAGAGATGGAAGGGCTAGCAGCAAAAAATGGGATGCTTGGGGGTTGAGTGCCAATAGGAGTATATACCGGGTCAAAAACTGAAGTACTTTCCAAAAATAGTGATACAATCGGTAATGTAGTATCTAAACTAATTGGATTTGAAGTAGATGCAAATAATGCTGACGAAATTGGAGAACAAATTAGAATTGACAAAATTGTGGAACTTACTGCTATTCCGATTGGTGATGATGGAGCTGAGAAGGCTTGCTCGATAGCTGAAGAAGAGGAATGCAGCTTGGTAGATGAAGTGGTAGAAACTTCCATTGATGATACCTAGAGCTGAGATGTGGCAGGTGCAGATGATATATCTGATGTAGATGTGACCAAACCTGCCTAAGCTGACTCCAACCTTGATGATGTCACAGTTTTAGGCGGAGAGTGAGGAAGGGATGCAATAACTACTACTACAATTTTCACCAGATCATCTTCCTCCTTATCTACCTCTTCAGCTTCTTCCTCCTTGTCTTCTTCCTCTTTATCTTCCATCATTGCATGTAGCTCTCCTGGTGAGATTGTGACGGATGGAGTGCTATCAAGCTCATCATCACTATTGCTGTCATCATCTTTGATTTCTACTAGGTCTATACTGGGCTTATGTAGATGATAGATGTTTTTCCACATGTTTGTAGCATCATTTACAACATGTTCAATGTCTTTAATCAAAATCAAACAAGTGTGGAATCTGATCATCATTTTACCTTCATGGCTTTTCATTTTAGTTTTTATTTCTGCTCTAGTGAGACTTGGTCGGAGATTCTTCAGAGATTGCTCATAATTATCTTTACCATTTGGGTGGTAGACTCCCATCTTAGTTGCAATCTCTCCAGTAGTTCTTTTGAGATTTGAGGGGCAATCTGGTCTGGTGAGTATTTCCATTTACCCATCTTGCTGAGTACCAGTTCCTCAATCTGCATTTTCTCAGCATCAGTTCTAGTTTCAAATTTCAATGCTTTTAAATTTTTGATGCCACCTCCTTCCTCCAATTGTTTGAGCCTTTGCTCGAATGTGGGTGCAGGCCTGACTAGTATAGGTTCCTGCTTACCTTTCCTGGTTCTTCTGGAAAACACTGCAGTAGGCTTCTTCTTAGGTTTGGTGATGATTACCTTGCCTTTCCTCTTTGGCTGTTCCTCTACAGATTCTTCTTCTCCTTCTTCTTCTCCTCTTCCTTCTTCTTTACCTTCTTCATCTTCACCTTTTTCCTTGGTGAGCATAAGAGGACTGATAGAAGTTTTCAATTTGGCTATTTTCCTCTTACCCTTACTTATGGCCTATGGTAGCTTGATTTCAAGCTCAATTCTGTCCTTAGCTTCATCATAGGTTCCAAAAATTTGTTGCCTAGGGTCTATTGGCTCATTTACTAGTGCTTCTATAATGTCTCTGGCTTCATCAATATTTACCTCATAAGGAAGATGTTTCACCATGCAACTTGAGGTTTGACTGCCTGAATGTATACCTTGTCACAGTCAACCATGAAGCACACATCATCTTTGTAGTCCTCAACAAGCTTAGGAGGGATTCTAAATCTATTATTCATCCTTTCTTTGAAGTCTTCAAAATAATTATCCATAATACTATCAAAATTTTCACCCATCTCTGCTAAAAACTCATTTATTTGATAGAAAACTAGAATATCTTTTCTCCATACAACTATACCTTTTGAAGGGAAAAAGTTTTGTACATAGAAAAATAGACAAACTAACAAAGAACCAAATTTACAAGAGTTGGTTTTGAGGTCCTTATACTGTCCATGTTTTTATTAAGTTGTTTCAGAAGCACATCTACTAGGTCAAACTCCATATTTTTCTTCACAACCTTATAGGCTAAATCTACGGCCTCACAGGGCATGCTATTCAATCTGCTGGAACTATACATCTTATATGTAATTAAATAAATTCTGAATCTTAACTCTGCATTAGATACATTGTTAGGTTTCAATCCTCTGCCATCCCATTCGGCTAGGGTTAACTTCTGAAGTTCATCCTGACTTAGGGTTTTAGTTGTTTTTGATTTGCTTAACATTGGCAAACCCCTGATCTTATGAATCATCTTCTTTGTTATCAGGATGGGTTGCTCTAACCACAGCTAACCATTATGCACATGGCTTAAAATGTATCTTTTCCATTTCATTTGAAAGTTCCTTGGTAGGTGCGGGATATGGGTCAAAACTTTGGTTTCTAGATGTTTGTACTCGGGTTTGAGGGTTCCATCCACACACAACTTAGCTAGGGCATTATCCATATCTAGTGTCCCTATTTCTTAAACAGTGCATTTGAAGTGAGTACAAATTTTGTTTATAATAGTACCTTTTGTGGAATCTTTGATTGGGCTCCATGTGGATTGAGCGATTCAGCTATGGCGGGAATGAGCTTGAAGTTGGATGCTTTCCATTCTGCTCCCTCCACAAGCATTTCAGAACCTCTCTTTGCCTTGCTGCTGCTATGCTTGTGGATGCCATTTCTTCTTGGTCAGTGAATGATTTCGTTAAACAAATTCTTCACTATAAAATTGCTTCAAATCACTTGAACTCACTTTCGCACTCTTGGAAATTTTTTCATTCTTTATATTCTAAATTTGCAGTGAAAAAATGAGATCAAATTTTGCCCTTTTGGTGAAAATTTTTCCATTAATGCTCGGGTACGAAGGTAGCTGAGATAACCTAGGGTTTGTTAGATAGTCACTGACTTACTTGATAAACCTTACAACTCAGTAAACAAACAAAACCTTTCACATTACCGATCTAGCTCGGTTAAGTCTAAAACCAACCTTTCTTGGTAGATGCACCACAATGAACTATGTCTTGTATCTAAAATACTAATTTGTCATTTGCACTTCTACATTTTGGAACTGCTTAGGTTATTGCTTGAAGATCTAGTCCCTGGTCCTTCTTGATGAGTCTAATTAGAAATGGTGGAGTCACTCATTTCTTGAGTGACATTACCATCATTTGAACTTTTTGGCTCAGTAGACTTAGGAATCCATTGTTGTCTCATTTGTTTTCGAATGTTGTTAGCTTTGGCTTTCTTTTTATCTTCAACTCTTCCTATGTTCATGCAATTTTTGGATATATGACCAAGTTCAGTACATGTATAACATCTTATAGTAGTATCTTTGTTCCTTAGGTGATGCCTTGCACAATTTATTCCAATGTGTCCATATTCTCCACAATAGTGACATCTACACCAAGTATTGTAGTTCCAACCAAATAATGCATTGAAAATTTTTTCTGCTAGATTGAATGATTTAGATCTACATTTAGATGCCTTGTGACCTTGTTTCTTGCATTTGTGACATTTTCCTTCAAACTTTGGTTTTTCTTTGCATTCATTTGCTTTGTGACCATGCTGATTGCAATTGTAGCATTTACCATTGAATTTTCCTTTACCATTGCTCCAATATCTGTTAAATATATGACCTAACTTACCATAGTGATTGCAAGTAGGTCTTTGATTCTTTTGGGTATCTTGTTTGGAAGATTCACCTTCTTCATTGTATCCAAGGCCTGCTTTACCTTTTTTTCTATGAAGATTCTACTCATTTTGCTAATTCAATTGATCCATATCTGCTTGAGATTTTATCATCCTTTCATTGACTTGTTTTTCAACATTTAAGTCATTTTCCAAACTTTCATTGATTTGTCTTTCAGATCTCAGATCACTTTGTAAGCTTGCATTGATTTTTCTTTCAGTGATTAAATCATTTCTCAAACTTTCATTCTCAGATCTTAGATTCACAATTTCTTCATTTGCATCAGATAGTTGACCTAAAAGATCTTCATGATGAAGGGATTGATTATTTCTTACCTCTAAGTCTTCATTTGCCTTGTTTCTCTGTTCCAAAACTTCACATAGCCTGATGGATTGAATTTCTTGTTCTCTTTTGAGCTTTCTTACTTCTTCCTGCAGAGAACCATTCTTTGCTAGGAGTTCCTTGATTGCTTCATTAGCTTCATTTGAATTGCTTGATGGTAAAAGGTCTTCAATCCTTTCTTCAATATACTGATGATCATTCATTTGTCTTGCAAGTTCCTTCCTTCTTTTCAGAGATTGAGAAAGATGCTCCTTTTCTTCTCTTAGTTGAGTCATGGCCATTTCCAGATCTAGCTTTTCATTCTCAATAGATTTGTCAAGTCTGAATATATCCTTTGTCCTTGATCTTTGCTCAAGCTGTCAAACTTTATCCTGAGAACCACAATGCTCTGATACCAATTGTTGGAAATAATCAAGACTAACAAGGTTACTGAGAGGGGAGGGGTGAATTAGTAACTCTAAAACTTTAATTCAATTTTGCATAATAGCACATTTACCATTCATCCATCTAATCTACTGTATGCATGAAAAGATAAACATTTGTAACACATGAACACACAGATTTGGTGACCCAGAAACCTTCCAATTAGAAAGTAAAACTGGGGTGGGGATGATACCCACAAAACTTCAATATTGCAGTATAAAGTTGGCCGGTTAAGGCATACAATGATCACTTCTGATGATCTGCCCTATTAGAAGCAAGTAGGATTCCTAGATCCACCTTGTTAAAGGATTTACAAACATACAATAAAGTATGCACTCTGTTAGGAGATTTACAAAAGACTGTCAAGTCTACCTTGTTAAAGGATTTACAAATTGATTCACCTATTAGGATGAAGCAGTGGATCTGGTTACAACTGATTGCTGATAAGATCCTTTGTGCTCTGATCACCTAATGTGATGGATATAGCTTTTCTGTATCAATGTTAACCTTGTTGTATTCCTCTGTTCTACTGGTGATTCGCTTTCCCTCTTCTCAAAATATTGCAATACAATACAACTAATGATATTCAACATCTCATTATGTCAAATGATATATACCATTCCAATATTTACACTGGCAAGGTTGGCCAAACACAAGTGAACAAGCATTATTGAGTCGGCCAGGTGGTAGAAAACTCGGGTTCCACAAACTGACTCGGTGACTTTCTGATACTCGACATCCACTACAATACTCTGCATCATCATGCACTTAGCAAGAGTAGAGGCATGGTCCATACTAATAATTCTGAGTAGCTCAAAACTCGATAACCATTGGTGACTCGGTGAATATTGTATCACTCGATAAAAATTGAATCCATTGATAACCTTCTTCACTTGGTAAACACTGATTCCTTCATTTACCTTGTTTACTTGATAAACACTGATTCCTTCATTTACCTTGTTTACTCGGTAAACACTGATTCCTTTGTTTACCTTGATCACTCAGTAAATACTAAGTTCTTTGTTTACCTTGCTTACTCGGTAAACACTAAGTTCTTTGTTTACCTTGATCACTCGGTAAACACTAAGTTCTTCTAATGACTCAGTGAGCTCTAACTACTTGGTAGACACTGTAAAGCTCAATAACCACTAACTTCTTGGAGAACACTATCTTGCTCGGTAACCACTATGAACTTGGTAAATACTGCTGAACTGCCCATATGCTCGATTTCCAAAGGAATGCTTGGTATCAACTGTTTACCTACGAAATTTATAAGGTAACTGCTGAATGCTCAGTGTGAACTATAGACTTAGTGATGAGCTTGGTAAGCATTCAGAATCAAATAAGTGTTGTGACTAATGAAAAATATATCATAATTCCAACAACAATGACTTCTCTCTTGGTGGGCCACTCACATGTCTTGGTTGTTGCTAGTTTACCAACAGATTTCTATCATCTGGCATTAGTGATCACTTTCCCTTCTATGGTAAACTTATTCATTTTAGTTTCAATCTTGAATAGGGTATCAACAAGTTCATTAAAGACACATTCATCAATATCGTATTGAAAAACGGATGCCACCTGTGGCAAGTCTACAATATGGTCAAAAGAATTAGACCATTCATTTAAATTATTTACTTTATTAGTAGAATCAAGGATAGAAAGAATTAAAGAAAGAAAACAATTTGTCAATATTTTCATTTTACTCACACTTGCTGCTAGTTTCCCTATGAAGAATTGCAACAGATCTTTCACCTTGTCCATGCCCTCTTTTACATCAATAACTTTATTTGGGAGATCTAGCTTTTTTGCTAACAATGGTATCATTCTATCAAAGAATTGCATATATTGTCCCCATTGTTGGAAGATTGGATCAAGCCACCCTATTGAATCTTTTCATATCTGTTCTATAGATTTTAAATTGATGAATGCACTATAGGCATCTTGAGATATTCTCTTCAAAATGCTTATTCTATGACTTAGTACATTCATCATAATATTCTTCTTTGTTGCACTACTAGATTGAGGAGCTTCTATTTCCACATTGACCACATGCACTGGCACTATTACCCCTACAGGTATCTCTTCTATTTGGGCCTCTATTTCTACAATGTGCCTTTCTTCTTCCACCTACCTAGGTGCATGTTCTACCTCTGTTGCAGCCTTGAGTTGCTCTTTGAGGGATGCCACTTCTATTTCTAAGCTCTAGATTTTCCCCTCCAACTCTTCTATCCTTTGTTTCTGCACATAGCTCATCTTGAGCTCCTCCTCATACAATTTCCTGACATCTAGACATTCAGTATAGATTGCTACTAACCTGTCCTCAATTTGATCTACTTTTGCCTCATTTATGAGTGTAAAGTGTTTGACTAGGCTAGAAATCTCTTTTCCAGTAGTATTTTCTAATGTCCAAACAATCATATTACCTTGTGCAATTTCTTGAATGTCCATCATCTTAGGCTTTTTTGTGTCATGGGCAACACTCCACACTTCTTGGGTTTTTGTGTCTATATTGAACCCTGACCCCCTCTTTAGTCCTTCATTGCTACTAGCCTTATAGCTGATGGCTTTGTCTTGTCTCCTCATTTGATCAAGAACAAAGGCCATATCAATATCCCAATTTGGTATCAAAATCATACCACTCCTTTTTAGTAACTCCCTGGCCTCTATAGGGGTCATTGTCTCACTCTTCGGGTCATAGGCTAGTAGTTTATCCACCAATTCGTTATTTTTCTTAGGATCTTCTCTTAGCATGAGGCTCAATGTGAGGTCATTCTATTTTATCTTATAAAGAAAACTTTTAAATTCTGATGATTTAATGAAATATCATCTTCCATAAAATTTTCAGATTGGATGAGCCTATCGTCTAATCTTGATGCTGCAATTTGAAGATCACTAGAGGCTTTTCCTACCTCTATAGCCCTTTGATGCAAATAATTTTTCCTAATATTAGAAAAATATTCATCATTCGCTGTCATCAATTGTAAGGCCCTACTTACCACCCTCTTTTGGATGTGCATTATTTTCTACCTCTTATTGCCCTTTGGCACCCATGTTGAAGATGATGGTTGCTCCTCCTCCACATCAACCTCCAATTGTACTTTTGGCTCAGGGGATTCTTCATTTATAGTTGCTTCCTCTCCCTCTAGCTCATGTGGCATTTGAGATATGATGTAATCAAAATTTTCTACCATCTTCCTCAAGTTGCCAAGGTATGGAATTTCTGTATAGAAACCCTTAAAATCAGGGTTGGTCCTTTTTAAGGCCTCTTCCACCTTCCTTATTTCACCATACTTTCCTAATAGCTCATTAGCCTCCCTTGTTGCTACTATGTTAGCAATTAAGTCTTCTATAGGGATTGCTTGCTAGGAGTTAGAATGTAACCCCTGATGGCTTTAACCTCATTTGTAATGTAGTTCTCAAGGTCATACATCCTATAAGGTGCAGTAGCAAACTTATACTAACCTAGGTATTCACTTAATTCTTCAAATGCATTCTTCCCTATTTCAAAATATCCTACCTTAAAATTTCTACAAACAAATTTGGGTTTGTGCAAAGAAGGAGGGATCATCTCTTTGTTCATTAATAAAAATTTCCAAAAGAATTCAATAATAGCTAATCTAGGGGGTAAATACTTGGGAAAAATGTGAGGAGGCTATGGGCATGCATATACTCTCACCAATGTGCACTCTTTAAACAAAAATATGTCCCCCCAGTTATGATCTAATTTTGTTTTCTCATCCAATAATGAAGGTCTAAGCAAAGTTTTCAAGACATTTGGGGA
The DNA here is from genome assembly GCA_028749045.1 of Cupressus sempervirens. Taxonomy (NCBI): domain Eukaryota; kingdom Viridiplantae; phylum Streptophyta; class Pinopsida; order Cupressales; family Cupressaceae; genus Cupressus; species Cupressus sempervirens. The sequence continues at coordinate 897,048,647 of CM053792.1, forward strand.
CCTAAAGAAAGTATGATCCAATTGCCTCATAATTATAGAACTGAATAAATTAAAGAACACAAGTACATTTGAATAATGGAAATTTTTATGACAAATGTGAGTCTATAGTTGCATAGGCAACTCACCAAATTCATCAGACATTTGATCGATGAAGTCTTGGCTAATGTACTCAATATTGTAATACAAGATCAGGTGCATTAGCAGTGAGTAATGGTTTAACTTGAAATCCTTCAATTGTCCCTTCTTTGCATTAAAAATTTGATTGTACATGCTGTCCATGATAAATGTCACATACTCATATTCTTTGTGGTGGAAGGGATCTTGCATGTCTCAGATCATCAAAAATAATGAACCATATACATAGTCCTCTACACCATCACTTCCTAGAACCTTGTGTAGTCCATATATAGTATTCTTGAAATAATTCTTGAACTTGCTCAAGGGAAAATGATCCCTTACCTTATTTGGAATCAGCCCTGCCTTTTTTACATTATAAGGGATGTGGGGCAACATCACATTGTTCACAAAATAGGTCTTATTTCTCTCAAATTTCCCTTGGAAGTCCTCCATGTTAATAGGTACATCCATTTGTCCTTGTAATCCAAAAGCTTCTATAAAATATGTTCTATCTAGTGTGCATAAGAAACTCCCATTATGCCTTTCGAATGTCCTAGTGACTAGATTGTAAGAATTTATCATTGCCTTTAATAGGTCCACATCAACAAACACTTCTAGGAATATCAATTTTGCCATGTTTCTATTCCATGGGTTACAAATTGGTACATTTTCAATTCTGTTTTGATAGACATATAAAAATAGATTAAAACCATCAATCCTAGGGCATTTTTCATCCCTAACTACAAAGTAAGGGTCTTTAAAAATATGGTCATTTGCTGAAATGGCATTGGATGACCCTGGAAGAATTTTTAACCAATCTTCCACATGTTTGTTTGGCTTCCTAACCCTCAACTTCTTCTCTATTTTAATAGTGCATTTCTTCCTTTTTCCTTCTACTATAACTTCAACAACATCATCACCCTCATCTTTGACCTCTACCTCTTTTGCAAGCACCTCCTCGAATTCCTTGTCAGCCATTTTCTCTTAAAATTATATTTTGAACTCTTGCAATAATAACACAAAAATCACGAGGCTCAATGTGTACTTGGAGAATTTTTCAGAATAGGAACACAAATTCTTTGAAATGACAATATTCTGAACATTCAATCAAATATTTGTGGTTTAATCATGCAATCTACTAGCATTTTTCATAAATTCTACATGCATGAGCTTTAAAACCATTCATACAGGGTGTCAGCAAAATATATCAACTATGAAAATTGATCCTAATGTACTTTTTAGTGTTTTATTTTACTTGGCAATGGTGAATTTGTCCTTTTGTCTAAATTGGCATGACACCTCAACCACTTTCTTTTCAAATTCTAGTCTTCCATCTACATGCCGAGTCAAAATCTTTCAATTTTCATAACCTTAGAGACACACTTAGCTAACCTTTATGCATATTTGGTGATGCTTTAGAATACCTCAAGCGTAGAAGTGTTAGGGCTTGTTAAGCACTATATTGAAAATTATTTTACACTCTTACAAAGCCCCTTACACCATAGAATCTCAAGGCTTCTCAATAGGTACCTTCATTCTTATGCTTCAAACCTTTCTTGTAGAAGTGTAAAGCCTTTGCTGCAACCTTCACTTTACCCTTTATGCTCATATGCACACGTATCACTAGAAACCTCAAAAAATTTCTCTATGCTGCTATGCTCACCTCATTACTCGGGATATTGCAATACTTTATATACCCATCCACCAGCCATATGCTTAAGGCTTTTACCTATGGCATTGTAATGCCTCTTACCTTTTCTTTATTTCTCCTTTACAGCTACACAAGTTACCTTAATCTCGTAAAATCATAAAACTTTTACAAATGGCATCCTGCTCTTACATTTCTCCTTTCTTGTAGAAGTGTAAAGCCTTCTCTTAATTCCTTTATCTATTCTTTTATGCTTATACACTCAAACTCAACTCATAACCATAAAGAAAAGGATGAAACAACTATTTGTTCATATGCTTACCATGCAATCGTAAAGGCATAATGAGAAATTTTACTTTTCGCTTATCAACAACCTAGTTTGAATCTCATAGAAATAGAAAAGAACATAACTATTGAATTTAAGCACATGCAAAATAAAGAACTTAAGTCATCTACCATGCGGGTTGGGCCCATTTGACATGTATGACGTGTTGCCATTTGATTCCTTCTCATCAGGTCCCACTTAGCATGATCACCATTATAACATGGCTTTACAGTTGTCTACAAGTCCAACATGTGAAGGCACATAAATAAAATTGAACTTCACTTTTGTTCTTACAAGTTCCTTTTATATGTGAAACTATAAGACACATTATGCCTTCTCATAAACCATCCTTTATGCCATGCCAAGATATTATGCCTTTATGCCATTCACTAGAACGTAGATGCATAGATCAAACCACAATACCTTTCCGCCCCTCTGCTCAAAAATTTTAATCATATTCCCATAAAGTGATTTGACACATTTCCTTTAAAACCTTTAATGCTTATACTTAAAACTTTAATGTATGACCAAGAATACCTTTTCAAACTACTTTTGCTCACCTGCTCAACTTATCATCGTAAAGCAATAAGACCAATTTCAAATCATAAAATAGCCTTTATGCCTCTTTTCCCAAGGACCAAGTGTATGATTGGGGAACCTCAAAATGAAATTTTATGCTACTATGAAAAGAAAAAGTGTGTCCATATAAAACATGAACTCCTTTACGCCTTTACACTGCTTGGTGAAACATGACCATGAAAACATGAGCAAGAATGTACTTTGTTCTTACAAGAAACCCTAAACCATAAGACCATAAAGGGAAGATCTTAAGCACTTTACAAACCTTTTTAAAAATTTGAAAAAGATCTAGGGTTCTTACACACTTAGGGTATTTCAATGACTATGTTGATGAAAAACCTTGAGAATTTAATAGAATTCAAACAACACATGAACTAGGGAAAGACTAGGGCAACCTAAGAATTTGAAAAATTATAAGGAACAAAACCCTAATCTATATGATACAATGACTTAAATGATTTTTCACCAAAATTTTAGAATTTCTTTGCACTATGTAAAATCATACCAACAGGTCTTTCACAGGGCATCACTTCAAAATAGTGAAAAAGGGTAGTGTGTTACTAGTGGTTTTTACCAACTTGGGTTTCCACGTAAATCATTGTGTCAAATGTGTTGCTGAATCTGTTATGTTTCATGTTTATATTTCTACAAATTGATTTGATAGTAACCTACAAGTTTTAAGTGGTTGCATAATCTTATGGATGTATGCATGATTATAAATATTTAATGGGTTCACTAAGCTATGAAAAGTTTTATTTATGCATTTGGACCTTGGATAACTAATATACCCCCTCCCCCTCTTAGTTATTCTAAAGTATTCCAATAATTGGTATCAAAGCCATCTGCTTAAGAGGACTAGTTTGAAGGTATTGGAAGCACAAAGATCAAGATGTCCAAAAGAAAAAATATCCAAGCTTAATACAAATAACTTTGTCGCATGGAAAATTTTGATGAAGCTACACCTTAGAGGACTTGGAGATCATGCACAATCTACTATTACTATTGAGAATGTTGATCCTGTTGGAGCCCCAACTGCTAAGGATATGAAAAAAGAAGAAAGAACATAACTAGGCAATGCTAAAGATTGCCTCTACAATAAGCTATGCGAAATTTGATGATATCAAAGGTCTTGACAGTGCAAAGAAAATGTGGGATTCCTTTACCACCATCTATGGGGGAGACCCTAATGTTCTTAGAGCTAATGTTGAAAGTCTTAGAGGTAAGTTTGATGATATGAGAATGGAAGAAGGTGAAATATTGCTCAATATGTTGCAAGGATAAAAGAAATTGTTAATGAAATAAGAGGAGCTATTAGAACAGTAGATGATAATACTATACTAAGAAAATTTTTAAGAACACTACTACCTATATATACTATTAGAGTTTCTACAATTCAAGAACTAAGATGTATACTAGGGAATAATATATCACTTGAAGGTCTGGTAGGTAGGCTCACTACTTTTGCACTATCTGAATTTGATAATTACAAACCTAAAAATATTGAATCTTCTTTCAAAGCTAAGCTTTCATTGAAGGAACCTAATGAGAAGAAGAAGAACAAAAAGATAAAGTATGTATCTAGTGATAGTGATACAGATGAGGAGAATGTAGAATAACTTGAAGCACTAATGGAAAGAAAATTCCATAGAGGTAAAGGAAAGTTCAAAGGTAAATTACCTATCATTTGTTTCAATTTCAATGAGGTTGGTCATATTGCTGCTAGATGTCTAGAGAAGAAGAACTATAGAGGTGGTGACAAGTACAAAAGTATAATAGATGAAGACAACAATGACTACAAAGACAAAGGAAAAAAGTCATGCTACATTGCTAAAGAGGAAATAAAAGATGAATCTAATGAACATGGTGATGAAGTGGTGTATGTTTCCATGAAGGACGAATCTAATAAAGATGAGGTAACTGCACTTGCAACTTGTGTGAACAAGAATGACAAATGGATCATTGATAGTGGGTGTTCACATCATATGATTAGAGACAAAAGTAAGTTCATTACTTTGAATTATTATGATGGAAATAGTGTAAGATTTGGTAATTATGCACCATGTTTGATAAAAGGAAAAGGTTCTATCAAACTCAGAGATAAGATTTTATGTAACAACGCTTACTATCTTGAAGGACTTAACTATAATTTTTTGAGTGTGTCACAACTAAATAATTTAGGATGTAAGGTTGAGTTTGAAAATAAGATCACTAAAATATATGGCACAAATGGAAAACTGATTGGAAAAGGTGATTAGACTAGGAGCAATCTATTATACCTTGACATAGAGGATGCTACATTCCTAGTTGTAAAAATTGATGATGTGTGGGTATGGCACATAAGGTTATGTCATGTTAATTTTGATAAATCAGTTAGTATTAGTAACATGAGAAGAGTAAAATGACAAAATCAAGTTTTAAGAGTAAAACTCATACCTCTAAAGAAATACTAGAGATTGTTCATACTGACTTATGTGGACCATTTGAAGTGAAAAGCTACAAAGGAGATAAGTACATTATGTTTTTTTTTTTATGATCATTCTAGAATGATGATAGTTATATTTTTGAAATAGAAATCTGATGCTTTCCAAATGTTTAAGTAGTACTTAGCAAGAGTTGAGAAGGAAAGAGGTAAAAGTCTAAAATACTTGAGATCAAAAAAAGGAGGATAATTTATATCAAATGAGTTTGAGATTTTCTATAATGAAAACTGAATTAGAAGACATACATCTACCCCTAGAACCCCTCCACAAAATGGAATTGTTGAAAGGGGGAACATATTTATAATGGATTGTGCTAGGACACTCATGTTGGAGAAAAATGTTTCTTTGAAAAACTAAAGAGAAGTTGTAAGTACAACTATCTATACCTTGAACCATGTACAAATCAAGAAATGTACTCACTCAACACCTTCTGAACTATGGTATGGATACTCACCCAATGTAAAATATTTTAAAGTATTTGGAAGAAAATCATATATTATAAAAGACTTTAGGAATGGTAAACTAGATGCAAAAAGTGAAGAAGGTATATTCTTTGGATATTACACAAGAAGTAAAGCTTATAAGTATTTAAATACTAACACTAAAAAAGTTGTGGAAAGTGCCAATGTAAATTTTGATGAATACATAGAAGTATATGAGGCTGAACCTATGAAAGAATAAAAAAGAATACAAATCATTTGTATACTTTTATGAAGGTATTCCCACTAAAGAAAATGTTGCAAATCAAACTACAAACCAACAACAAGATTCAATGAATATCAAGTCACATACTATGAATGTCAAGTTGCATTCAAGAACCACATTACATTCAGATGTTGAGTTACAAAATGAAGTTGAAGCACATTTTGATTCTAAAATTAGTGTACATGAAAGAGATGTCGAGGTATCTAATAGAGATGTACATAGTGACTTTGAAGTTGAAAGACCAAATGACGAAACTAGAGCTGAACCAAGATTGTCCAAATATGTCAAGGGACATCATCCTAGTGCACAAATTATTCGAGATAAAGATGCTAGACCAATGGCGAGAAAGAGATTGAAAAATGATACATGTTTTTTGAGCATGAAAGAACATAAATCAATGAGATATACCTTAGAAGATGTGGATTGGAGTAAAGCCATGGAAGAAGAAATTGAACAAATTGAGAAAAATAAAACATGGAATCTAGTTCCTAGACTAGAAGACAAAAATGTGATTGGCACCAAGGGGGTATTCAGCAACAAGCTAGAGGAAAATGGTGAAGTTACAAGGAACAAGGAAAGATTAGTCTACAAAGGATATGAACAAGAAGAAGGAATTGACTATGGAGAGACATTTTCTCATGTTGCTAGATTGGAAGGAGTAAGAACTCTACTTGCTTATTCTGCATACAAAGGTTTCAAAGTTTATCAAATGGAGGTTAAATCTACATTTCTAAATAGCATATTAGATGAAGAAGTTTACATAGAACAACTAGAAGGATTTGTTGATGTTAACAATAAGAACATGGTATATAGATTACACAAAGCTCTATATGGTTTAAAATAAGCACCAAGAGTATGGTACGAGAGACTTCATAATTATCTTGTGAAGATTGGATTTGAAAGGACTAGTGATAACAACAATATATAAATGAAGACAAAAAAAGGCAAAGACATTTTGTTATCTAGAATTTTTTTTTGATGATATCATATTTGGAGGTCAAGATGCTTTATGTAAGGCTTTTGCAAATGAAATGAAGTAAGAATTTGAGGTGTCTATGTTTGGAGAGATCAAGTTCTTTGTGGGTTTGCAAGTATATTAGATAAAATATGGTATATACATCACTTAGTAAAAATATGTTAAGAAAATATTGCAAACTTTTGGATTGGAGGATTCCAAACCAATAAGTACACCTATGGTGATAGGACACAAATTGTCAAAGAATAATGATTTAGATGAGGTGAATCAAATATTGTATAGGTCTATGACTGAAAAATTACAACATATAGTACATAGAAAACCTGACATTGCATTATCTTTAGGGATAGTTGCAAGATTCTCTGCTAATCCTAGGAAGAATCATTTGATGGCTATAAAGAGAATAATGAGATATCTAAAAGGAATAGAGGAGTATGGTCTATACTATAAGAAAAATGAGAAATTTGAATTAAGAGTCTATATTGATGTTGATTGGGCTAGAAACATTGATGACAGAAATAGCACTAGTGGAGGAGCATTTTTCTCAGGCAAAAGGCTGGTTACATGGACTAGCAAGAAACAAAACTACACTTCACGATCTATTGTTGAAGTGGAATATGTTGTTGTTATTGTAAATTGTACAAAAATTGTATGGATAAAACAACTACTCAAAGGTATGAAGGAAGAGATCACAAAACTAGTGACATTTTATTGTGATAATACAAGTTCTGTAAATATATCAAAGAATCTTCTGATGCACACAAAGACTAAGCACATTGCAATCAAGTATCATTACTTGTGAGAATTAGCTCAAGATAAAGAGGTGAAGATGGAATATGTTAACACAAAAGAAAAAATTGTTGATATCTTCACAAAAGAATTACCTAAGGATGCTCATGAGTATCTAATAGGTAAACCAGGGTTGATACCCCTATCAAAGGCTATCTAAGTAACAAAATGAGTGCTCTACATTTAAAAAGCTGATTTTCATATGTTACAAATTGATGCAGTTGATCTTACTTTAGGAGTTGCATAAAGTAATCAAAGATGTAACACTACAAATCAATTACAAGCAATGTGACAAAGGAAGAAAATGAAGAAGTTTTTATCTGCATATTAAGATGTCTAGTCTTTGGCATTGTTTTCAAAGAGGGAGATAATTAATCATCAAGGGAAGTATAAAAAAGAGGGAGATAGTTATTAATCAGGAGAAAAAAAGAGTTAAATTGATTCTAGAGGAAGAGATATACAACTAAGAGGGAGATAGAAAATATAGGAAAATAAATCTACCTAGCAAGAGGAAGATAATTAATAGGGAGTCATAAGGATGACATGACAGAGTTTGGTAACCTATTCAGAAGATAGAAGTTGCTGATAGAGGGAGAGATTTCAATACAAGGAATTATTTTCTTTTTGGTATTTTGTTGGTCTTACTATTTTAACCTAGTTAGTTTGGTTGATTAGTTTGGTTTGCCATCAATGCCAAAGAGGGATATTGTTGAAGAAAGAGACTGTTGAGAAAAAATTGATACAAGTATGATCAATCATTTTTTTCCCACTAATGTCAAACCTGCTATTTGCTGGTAAGACAACTACTTACAAGATTTAAGTACTATCACTTATTTGATTGATGAAGAGAATTTGATCAAAAGATATAACAATAACACCTAGAGGAAATTTTGAGTTATGATATGTAAAGGAGTATAAGAATCAACTAAAACAATGATAACATGATGTATTGATAATCTACTTAAGGTTACAAAAGTTGGTTACACTAAGCAAGTTTAGAAGAACAAGTTAAATGAAGTTTTTCTACCAAGTTTGACTAACTGGATAATAGGTGCCAAGAAAAGTCAGTGCAAGTTGAGAAAAAATTAGTTGGAACCAAGTAAAAGTCTATTGTAGTGTATACCAAGAAAAATAGTTGATGTTGAGCACCAGTAAACTTTGGTTCATGCTGAGTGATTCTATAGAGGATGTCAAGCAATGTAGTATGTGTTGAGCATCAGAAGCAAGTTAATGCTGAGTGGCTGCATTATTTAAAAGATTGTGAATTTAAGCTGACAAATTTGTTTTCTTGGATTGTGTGAACTAGGTAGAAGATAAGATTATTGAACTGATCATACAAAATTGAAGGTAAACTATTTTGAGGCAAATTCAAAGAGGATTGAAGGAGAAGTTTCTAGAAGTAATATGGAATAAGAGGTAGATTCATTGAATCTTACCTAATCTGTCCTAACCCTAAATTGGATGATGGAGAATGAATGACAAAAGATCTTAATTTCCTATTTATAGGGATGGCTGGTTACAAGCAATGGTTTTCATGTGAAAGAACCTAAGGAAGACAAGGAGTCAAGGGTTTTTCTTCATCAAGTGACCTAAGAGAAGAGTCTAAATTGGCATGTTAAGAAAGAAGGTTTAAGGGTATGAATGCTTAAAGAATGAACAAGATATTAAAGCTAAAATGTGTGAAGGCCAAGATGAATGGAGGACTAAAACAAAGATATGTAATTTGCAAATGGAGTTGTAAGTTTTTATTAGATCGAGTCTTACTATTACTCTCTAATAATTGTATTAGTCTAAGGTAAATCCTTTGGATTAAGGTTGAACTAACAATCATTTATAAATCCTTTAACCAAGTGACATTCCAAGTGAATGGTCTAAATTCCTCTAATAAGGCTCACTCCTAACAGGGTGATTGAAATCCTTTAATAGGGTCACATTTAATAATGCGTATTGTAATAACAATTGGTTTTACCAATTTATGGCTCGAAGGGGAATCAAATAACATTATAAAGTGCATCAATGGCAACTCACATCCATCATGGACAATTGCAAATTTTGTTGATGAGACTCATGTGACCCTCGCAAAATTTAATAAAATCCACGTCACTCATATTTTTTGGGAAGCAAACCCAGTTGCCGACAGGTTTGCGAACATTGGGGTCGACACAAACCAAAAAATGACTTGGCTTCCTATCGACAGACGTTAAAATTTTGATAGACTTGGATAAGATCCAAGGAAGTATGGAGAAAATCAAGCTATAATTATGAATATGAAGGTTTTAAGAAATAAGGATACTTTTCAAAATGGAAGTATGACAAATCATAAATGCAGTGATCCATTATTGATTAATCGACATGCTTTGTGGGTTGTTTTTTGCAATCGCTTCTGGAGCAATAGCAAAGTTATTTTTCTCTATTTATTGTTAACTCTTGGAGGTCCCTTTTAGTTACAAAGTGAAGAGCACATGAGTAAAGACGGTGTGTAGTGTGTAGAAATGGTAGGTGAGAGATGTAGAAAGGAGTCGATGGGAGATTTTGAGAAATGGAGAAGTAGGCCGAAAGTGTCGAAAAAGCTTGAAGAGGGTAGGGTTACCAATTATATCATGAAGCTACATGGATTTGATTAGGAGGTGACCAAAAGTATGGTGAGGTCCTAGAAGGATGGCAAGGTGATGGTGAATGAGGTCTACTTCCAGATAACAGAGGAGGTGATTGTGAATGCCACTGAAATCCCTATCGAGGGTTTTAAATTCTTCAGGGATAAGAAGCTCTTGGCCAATGTGGTTAGGGACTTTGTGGAGAGTGAGAAGGAATTGAAGGTGCTGAAAAAGACTGACACCTACTATGTCCCTGACTCCATGAAGAAGCGGTGGAGGTATGTTCTGAAAGTTGTTATTGAGTACATTACTTTGGACCCTAGGTTTGATAGAGCTCATATCCACCACTTTGTTATATTGAATCATTTCTGGTATAATTCCAATATTTCCTTTCCATATTATCTGTTAACCTCTATGAGCAAGGTAGTGGATAGCTTCAAAAAGAAGCCCACTACAAATTTGGCTCTACACGAGGGGCTTCTGCTGCTTATCCACGAGCACTTCAAGGCTCAGACTATAAGCATCGCTCCCCCTTAGGCTAAGAATGTGGAGTCTGGTAGTTCTAGTTACTCCTTTGACTCAGATGAAATATAGAGCATCAAATCTAAGAAAGGAGGGATCTCTTCCTTAGGGAAAGCAACGAATTACCAAGCTAAAAAATTGCCATCCCCCATAACCCCTAGCAGAAAAAGCCCTAAGGATCTCGAGAAAAAGCCTCCTAAGAAGGCTGAGGAGGGAGACAATGATGATGAGGAGGAGCCAAACTTTGAGGAGGTGGTAAAGGAGATGCAGGAGGAAATTAAGGATGAAAGTGGAAGGAAGAAGTGCAAGAGGGAGAGTTTGGAGGAAGTGCACTCTCAGTTTGAGGAGGCGTCTATGCTACCCCTATCTCCTATCCATCTCCAACCTGAGGAGTAGAAAAAGGAGAAAGATGGGTATACATAAGGGGAAGTGTAGACCAATGATAGGAGGAAAGCTTGGATAAACTTCAATGTCAAGACTTTGAAGATGCGCATCTTTAGGGAGGCCATGAATCCCCAAATCCTCGTGGAAAATTAGGAAGAACAACGACTGGAAGAACTCATTGACCCAATGATTGTGGCTATTTTAGGTAGAGCCATGGAGACATGGATGAACCTCTTGAATAATGCTTGTAACAGTATGATTGACAATTTTAGATCAATCAAATGGCTTTTCCACAAGCTAGAGGAGGTCAAAGAATAGGTGAGACATATTGAGGCAACAAGGAAAGGGGTGGATGCTAATAGGAGGATGGATTCGGCTAACAGGCTCAGTCTAGTAGAAAAAAGGATACATAACCTAGAGAAATACAATCACAACCTTGTGAATCAGATGTTCTCTTTGTTAAGCTCCATTAACAACAACATCATCTCTCTTATGGGCTGGATCAAAGACAAAGAAATGCAGGATGATGAGGAAGGAAAAGATAAGGATGAAGCCAGAATGGAGGATGACTTTGCAAAGGACAACACCATTCTTGACCAGGACCAGGGGAACCAAAGGGTGCAACAGCTGGAAGTGGAGGAGAATCAACTAGCCTTCGAGGCTGCTCAGGTTATGCAAGAGCTGGAGTGGAAGAACGAGGAATAACTCTCACTTGTTCTTTTGTTTCTCATTGTCTTTTGGCTTTTTGTTCTAGCTTTAGGCCGTGGTTTTTCTTGTCTTTTTTTCTTGGTCTTTTCTTAGAACTCTACTTTTTGGCTGGGCTTTATGCTTATTATTAGCCTATGAACTTATACTTTTTTGACTGAGCTTTCACCCTTATTATCAACCTTTTATGTATTAACTATTGGGTTTTAGGATCCCTATAAAACTTGTTTATCTAATAAAAAATAATGTGTATTGTAACCTTAAATAGCATTGGCCTTTCATAGGGAATCACTTCAAAAGAGTGAAAAATGGTAGCATGTTATAGGTGGTTTTTCCCAAATTGGGTTTCCACATAAATTATTGTGTCAAATGTGTTGTTGAATCTATTATGTTTCATGTTTACATTTCTGCAAATTGATTTGATAGTAACCTACAAGCTTTAAGTGGTTTCATAATATTATGGATGCATGCATGATGATAAATATTTTATGGGTTCACTAAGCTATTAAATTTTTTATATATACATCTAGACCTTGGATAACTAATTTAGCACCCTCTCTCAGTTATTCTAAAGTATTCCAACATAAATCTTTGTGTTGTTATAATTCTCTTGCCTCACATCATAATTTTATCTTCCAGAATTGCATCCTCACATCTTTCTCACTTCGTGCTAAATATAATGTATCCTAACATCTTTTTGATGATAGAATGTGGATGCTTACATAATAATTCGATATCAAAATGAAGGAAGAAGTCTTCATTATATAGAGATCTAGGGAAAAAACTCCTAGAGAAGGCTGGCAGAGAAGCATTAAATTCTATTTAACCTTAACCCCTAGGAATGGACCGAAATTAAATGTAATTTAAGAGTCTACCATTCCAAAACCAAAATAGCTGACCTAGAAGTGGGAATTTTTTTTTTCCAAAGATCGAGATCCGAAATTTCTAGAATTTGCAAAATGGGACCTAGGGTCAAGGATGGGGTTGACCTGGACCCAAAAGGTCATCCTTGACCTAGAGGTCAAAGTCCTTAGTTTCATACTATAGTTTGTTAGAAATAGGTTGGAAATAGAGAGAGAAAAGAAGAACAAAGGAAAATAGCTAGATCCATGCAAATACTCATTCAAGGAGCTTGACATGACTGTAGACCACTTAATCAGAGGGCTAAATGCTCTTAATATGAAAGTGCTTCCATTTTAAGACAATACATCAAGCCCCCACTTTAGCAAGACTATGGACATGATGCAAACTCTTGGTAAAGTAGATCATAATGAAAATATAATCTTATTAAAATCAAAGGAACAAAGAAATCATCAAGCCCCCAGAGACTCAATTCTTTATCAAATCCAAGATCACAATAAGAGAGACATCTCTAAGAAAAGAGAAAAAGAAAAAAGAGTGTGATTGTCTCACCCAATGAGAACCTATTTCCCATTGTGAACCACATAAAGAAATTGTGCAACTAGAAAGATGGAATTGAACTGCCTAGTTAATGTGGCTACTCAGTAGTCAACCCATCAAGGATTCACCCTCAAGAATATTCTATTCTATAAGAGTAAAACCAAAAGAGATCCAATATTAATGACACCTTCGACCTTAAGGGATCAACAATATTTGAAATTGGAGGGATCAAGAGATCCTAAAATATAAATCCATGCTTTAAAGATTAGTCACTAATTCAGAAAGGGGGACAAATTATCTTGAAAAATAATATATATGTATCAAAAAGTGTGTGTATGTAATAAGTGAGTAGAGTGTATGCCCCCACATTAAAGTCATTGCTAACACTTTAATAGGAGCAATGACTTTGAAAAAAACATAAACAACTCCACTGATTATGTTTCCACTATGAAATGCCCCTTGAAGAAGACAAATCAAGGGAAATATCACATAAACATATAGAGAACACAGAAGCAATCTAACTACTGTGGGGTCAGTATGGTCATAAGATTATATATATATATATATATATATATATATATATATATATATATATATATATATATATATATATATATATATATATATATATATATATATATATATATATATATATATATATATATATATATATATATATATATATATATATATATATATATATATATATATATATATATATATATATATATATATATATATATATATATATATGATATCATTGCAAATTAATTGACATCATCCCCCAAAGAAAGTAGAACTACAATCACAACAGAGGAAAGATCACATAAAATATACAAAGAAGAATCTTTTTAGACCATGACCTAGAGACCAAAAAGAATTAGTCCTACCAAGTTGCCTATCCTAAGAAGATCACACAAGGAATTTTTTATGGAAAATAGCACAAATACAACATAACATGAAACAACATATGGAATAATAGAGACACATATAGAGGAAATACAACAGATTTGATTCTTTTATCACCTTGCACCAACAAAGCAAAAAAGATCATATAAAAGAATATAACAAAATTTAAACACATCATAGAAGAAACATAGTATAGAAAAGTACACAGAAAAGACTACCATGAAAGACTAGCCAATCAAGCATGTCACCTACTCTCCCCATCCCATTGTATATCATTTAGGGAAGGTGGGTAACTCGCAAGAGGGACTATTTCCAACATAGTAGGAATGATAGCTAGTTCCAAACAAGGATCCTCTTGAGAATCACAATGTTCAATACTAGGTGTAAGTATCAATTGTGAGGAAAGAATAACACTTCTCAGTATCATGACCATTCTGGTGATGATATTGACTAAAATATTTTGGATCAAAAGATTTAGCTACCATTTTAGTAGGGTAAAAGAGGTTGAATAGGAGGTAAAGTAATAATATTAATAGTTAACAACCTATTCATAATAGAATTTAAAAATTTAGAGAGGAGTAAACATTTGATTCAATCAAAAAGTGGTAGATGCATAAGTGACATTGTGAGATGAAACAACAACTTGATCAACAATTGTATTTTCTTGTCTATTTATCTTAACATAGTTGATCAATTTTTGAACTTTATTTGGATTAGGATAAACATCACTTTTCAAAACAAGAACAGTAGCCATTGGAGTGGTGCTCTCAAATTGACTCACTTGTAATTGATAATGATGAGGTGCCACACAAAGTTCTTGAAAGAAGTAAATTCAGTAAGCAAAATATTATATCTAATATCCTTTTGCAAATTTGAAATAAACATACATTGAATATAAATATTAGGAACAAGATAGGAAATTTGAGCATGAAAATTCTTAAATCTACTAATAAATTTAGTCAAATTTTCCTTAGAATTTTGTTTACAACACATCAAATCAATCAAAGACACTTGCAATCCAATGTTGTTTTGAAATTGTTGAATAAAAGCATTAGAAAATTGAGGAAATGAATGAATAGAATAACAAGTCAAAGAACAAAACTATTGTAAGGCCTTGTCACAAAAAGTTTGAGTGAACAAATTTGGTAAAATCCTATGATCATGAGCATAATCATTACACAAGATTTGAAATGTTTTAACATGATAAATCGGATCTCCCTTACCATTATAATTCTCAAGATGAGGAATATCAGCTTGTTGAGGAACATGAGTATGAATAATATCCTAAGACAAAGGACTTCCTATGTCACACATAGGGATACTAAACTTGTTTTGAGTTAAGGATGCAAGTTTTTATTGTAAAGAAGACACAATTTGAGCCAAACTGGTAATGGTAGAATCATGAGAAGGAATAGGAGAACTAGCAACATTAGAAACACTGTGTAAAGTGTATGAATCTACAAGAATAGAAGACACAACTAGAGGATGAATAGGAACTATAGGTGGCATGGGACTAGAATGAGTAAAAGGAAAAATATGATAAGAGGGCTGTGATGGAGGAAGTGACATGGGAGGAACACTCATAGGAATATAGGGAACCATTGCAGTCACCAAAGAAGGAGTATAGGCATGAACACTAGGAAAAGGAACAAAAGAAGGTTCTACACTTGTGATAGGAGTAGTCAACCCTAAATCTTGAGCTTCTTGAGCTAAAGGTTTAATATTGGAATGCAGAAGGTGAGTAATACCATGCAAGATATTAACACCTTGGTCACTATCACAAAGAACTTTCTTACGAGCCTCTATAGCTTGAATAGAATCTTGATTATGGTTTTCTTGAAGAAGCCAATTACTCATTTTTTCAAGTTTATTTGAATTTTTTTTGACTTGTTCAAGAGGAACTCTTAAAAATAATCATCCTCATCATGAGATGAGCGAGAAGAGTTTCACTCCATCAAAGGATTAGAATAAGGAAGAATCAAATTTTCATCCAAAATCCTAAGGAAAGGAGAAGAAGACTCAGGATCAAAGGTACGCATAAGTCTAAAACTTCATCTAACCCTAATATTAGAAGTAGGACTAGAAGTTATAAAGCTCATAAACTAATGAAAATAAAATGAACTAAACTAAGAGAATATAAAACAAAAATATTTTTGTATTTTGAAAGAAATTTTGCAATTTTTTTTGTATTTTTGTATTTTAAAATGCAAGAGCATAAACAAAATCTAATCTTAATGCAAGAAAAGATCTAATGAAATGAAAGGAAATATAATGCTACAAAGCACAATAGGGAATCTAATTCCAAAAAAGAAAGGGGGTAAGCATGTCAAGTTCACCAAAGTGAATAGAAATAAAATGAAAACCCTCTTCTCAACCCTAATTTCCAAAAGGAATGATCCAAATTGATTAAGCACAAGAGAGTGTTCAATACAAAAATGGATCGAGTGATGGAGAATAGGGAGAAAAGAGGATCAATAGGTTTCTTTCTATTATGGGGGAGAATATTCTTAAATCTTGAAATAGATGAAAGAAAAATACTCACCTTGAATTTGAAAAATGCTGATTTCTGATGTTTGTGTATAGTTTTAGGGAATTCTACAACCTATTTCAGACTAGAAATATGTTGAGATAGAGAAAACCCAAAAAATCTTTTGTCTTTTTGAAGGGAGGTCAACCTTGAACCTATTGGTGGGGCACAATCTTACCCTAGGGCATAATTGTACCCCAAAAAGTTGACCTCGACCTACACTACTCTAAAAAAATTTCTATTCGTGGATCTCACAAGTTTGACAAAAAGGGTATCCAAATATGCTCTTCAACTCACTGTTCCACACTTGTATCTGCAAGAAAAATGTTTTTATTGTTGGATGGAGGGTTTGCCTTAGTCAAACCTGAGTTTGGAATTAACCTTAGAATATAATTGATACAATATATGCATAAACAAAGTAAATGGAATAAATCACCTTGTTTATGTGGAAATCCTTGTGAAGGATTCAAATCCTTGAATCAACAAGTACAAATGCTCCAAATGTATGTAGAAATATATTTAGGATGTCTCAAATAAATGACATTAGATCTTCAACACCAATCTTGAATGTATCATTACATAGAAGAAGACTTGGATGAATATGGATAGAGAAATCTTCAACAAGAGGGCTCCATAGAGATTGAAACCTTCAATGGATAACAATGGATCTCCTTGATGAATTAGATGCTTGAATGCTTGATGGATAGTAGATATTCACTTCATGTAGATGGATTATAGATTTTCTCATAGAAATTGGATGCTTACATAATAATCAGATGTCAAAATGAGGGAAGAAGAATTCCTTATATTGAGATCTAGGGCACAAACTCCTAGAAAAGGCCTACATAGGAGCATTAAAGCCCATTTAACCTTAACCCCTATAAGGAAACTTGAAAAAAAATTATAATTCTTTCCACATAACCCATTAAAGATTTGAAAAAAATATGCAATTAAAATCCACATGCAAGAGAATAGCCAACATACCCAGAAAAATTGATACATAAGATACACCCTACGAAACCCTTATTGAGGAAAAAACCTAGCCTCCAAAAGCATCCTCAAGTATATCCCATGGGAATCCTTACATGTTATACATTCATATAGGTGCAACATTACATAATAAAATAAAATAATGCAATATAACAATATTATGCAATGTGTGAAACACTCATTATCTCAACAATCTCCCACTTGTTGTATACATTGCATAGGGTTAATCTGTAGTCACATAAATGAACAAGGAAACAATCCCTCATAGCACATCCACCATCATGTATTAAATCAAACCAAGTGCTCCATCCTAGTACCGAAAACAAAATAAAAGTATCCAACATCTGAAACATGAATGAAGCTACCTTCTATTATGCCATTGCCACTAGACATACATAGAAGCCATCAAAAGAGAAAGCCACCCAACTTGTCACATTAGAAGATCATAAAATCTTGTACCAACTAAAATGGTAAGCACAAAAACTTGATCCAAAGGTAATCATATGTATCCATAGTTGTAAAAAATATCCATAGTTGAAATAGGACAACCAACAAGTGCCAAACCCATCCAACTATCCATATCTTCAAAGGTATACCAAGTTAATCTTGCATCATCAACATATCCAATCTATAACCTACAATCACAAGCCGCAAGAGAAATACCTACCACATATATACCAGGAAGCTCCTCCTACAAAAGATAATGTCAAATCTATAACCAATTCACTCACAACATCTCAAAGAAGTGAATCCATGTAGTCTCAAGGACATCCACAACACATAAACCAATAACTTACAAGAACAACTCTCATAAAAAATCTCCAACAGTCTCCCAAGCTCTCCATAACCAATAGAGGAAAGAGATAAAATAATTACCATGTCATCTCTCACATGACATACATGAGCACAAACTAGTGATCACAATCTCTAACCAATCTCAAATCCAATGTAAGAAAAACCAAACATCCAAGAAAATAACAAACACCAAAGAGAAACCATGCAAATTGTAATGTATATCATGTCCTTCTACACACACCTCTAGATGTAAACTGTGCAAGTATGATCTCCTCCATAAAACCCCAACCAAGAAGCCTCAACAACACCCAAACCATACCATATAACTAATAATGGATGTAAGCCTATCAAAAGAAGATCAAACTCATAAATTATCATTCCTAAACCAAGGAATATGCCCAATATAAAACAATCTACCAAACTCAACCAGCATAACAACATATGTAAATGGAGATAACCAATGCTAAATCATCTCTCAAATGAACCCTTTAGAAATTTCTCATGTACTATAGCTCAAGACCCATATCCATGAAAGAAAAGCTTAAATATAATGCACCTAAGAGAAACAATGGGCTATACCTCTCAAGTAGCAAACCACCGAGTAGACCAAGAGTGGGGAATGAAAATGCTTATCAAGATATCCAAGTCTCCAACAAAGACTCATCTAAGAATAGTATCCTCTCAAGTCCATATCAAATGAATGCCCCTCAAAATATGTTGATGATGCAAGCTATCTCATTTCTGAGATCTCTGCATAAGTATTAGAAGATTAAGGGCTTTATCTAGTTTGTTAAATTCAAGTGTATGTTTTAGAATTGGTACCATATAAGTGAATCTGAGGTTCGCCCACCTAGGTTTTGCAAAGCCTAAAGTAGAAGAAGGTTCTAGACAAACTAGAACCAACTTAAAAAACTCATTTTACATCTTTCTATTGACTACCAATATCTTGCAAAGTGGTGCTTTGACTACCCTTAAAAACTAACCAAACCACCTAACCGAGCTCTTAAATCATACATGCTAATTATATATTCTACATTCCTAAACCCTTCCAAATCTGATGTCATGATGATAACTTAGTCAAAAGATATTGACTATCCAAGTTGCCTTCTCAAAACTACCTACAAGAAAACAAGTCAGAAAACCATAAAATGTGTTTAAATTTAGCTTTAGAATTAGGTTAAACTAACACTTGGAGAAATAAAAACTAGGGTGTTGGTTAACTTTCAAGAGGAGAGTATAAATCTAGGATTTGGGCTTATGGTGAATAACTAGGCACATTTTGCAAGTGGTCAAAATGGGCTACTCAAATTTGCAGAATTGGAAACACTGGCAGCAAGGTGGTTTTTACAAATGGAATGGACTTGGAAAAGTGTTTAGACACATTTGTCAAGATTTTTAAAATGGCACACTTAAATAATTTTTAGAGTAGAACACAATGGTAAAATCCAATCACTCTCACCTATCATGGATTCAAAGTTATGATAGCTCGAACAGGGGTACCGGCCAATCTACACTTTTAACACCAGTAAAACTTTACAAATTGCATTTGGAATGGTGTTCGAAAACTAATCAAACAGATTCGTCATTATCTCAAAATTGAAACATAACAAGTCTTTGGCCCCTAGAATGTAATGGAAAGGAATTGTCTCATTTTGGTCAATTTTGGTCAAAGTTATAATAAGTCAAATAGGGCCTCCTAGAATTCTAAACAATTTGCATCATCAGGACAACAATAAACAACCAACTTTGAGGGATTCAAAACCTAGTCAAAACATATAAAAATGACTCAAAATCTAAAACATAGGCTCTCTGGTATGGATACTAAACACTCCTAAAGTAGCGAGTCATGAAAAATAATTGGGTGCAAGATATTCAGATGCAAACTAGGCCTCTTGTCACTATTTCACAATTTGGCAAAAATACAGATTTAGACATTGCTCAAACAGAACTTCACAGAATAACTCAAAATGGAAATTTATCTTCATGGAACACATAGACATATTCAGAGCAAGGTATTAGGAAAATTAAACACCTCTTATGCCTCAAAATGATTGCCAGGTGATCATGCATAAAAAAATGCTTATAGGGCTTGATTTTTTGAATGGTACTCAAAATTAGGGCTTCAATTTTGAGTCCCAACAATGGCTCTATCTAGGGATGCATGTCCATTATGGGCATGGAAATGATTCATATCTCTAGAATAATTAGACCAAACACTTGACAACAAAACTTCTCTCAAATAGGTTTATTGAAAGCAAAAATAACTACTCCTAAACTGTATAAATGATGGCCCCAAGCCACTGAAACTTAGCAAAACTTCTGACCTCTATCATATATCTGATTTTCATCTAAAATTTTATGAGGTAAGATAAAAAAATATTTTTCATTAGTTTCACCAACATAATCAATATTACTTGTCAGCTCATTTGGCAAAACAAATTAACTTCCATCATTCTCATATTGCATGTACCAATCAACATTAACTTCTACATAATGCTAACTATTAAAATACAAATCAACATACTCATGTAAACTAGAATCAATCTAAAAACCATTATCTATATATGGTTGTTGCATGCTATCAACTAGAAACACGAAGGATTCATATTCTACTTTGTTCAAAAAGTTGCATGTGTCAAAATTTTGCAACTCACCTTGTGTAACTGGATGTGAAGAGTATGTGAAATCTAATTGCTTCCTACTTGTAGTCATGTTACTCATTAAATCAGATTTATCTTTTTTTGCAACCTCTTCACACTCAAACAACTAATTAGTCACCAAGTATGAAAACCTATCCTAAAAGTGTTGATCTAAACTATGCTAATCACAATCAGTTTCTTCATCCAACATACTATTAGAATGAACCTCGAATTTATTACTACAAGAATTATCTATTAGAAATGCTTTAGAATAACTAAGAGGGGGGCGAATTAGTTATTCAAAGTCCTTATGTCCAATTCAAACTTTTTCATCAAGTAAAGTGTGCCCATCAAACTATTTTTTCATTCAAACTTAAGCATTCCTAATTAGTAGGTTACTGTAAATCAGCATCCAAGCATAACACATGAAAAATCACCACATAATACAATGATTGACCTGGAAACCCAACTTGGGAAAAACCACTAGTAACATGCTACTCAATTCTCACTCTTTTGAAGTGATGCCCTATGAAAGGCCTACCCTGTTAAAGGCTACAACACATTATTAAATGTGACCTGGTTAAAGGATTTAACCACCCTATTAGAAGTGGGCCTAGTTAGAGGACTTTTGAATATTCACTTGGAATGTCACCCTATTAAAAGATTTAAAAATGGCTATCAAACCAACCTAAGTCCATAGGATTTTTGTTTACCCTAACTGATACAATTGCTAGAGAGTAACAATAAGGGGTTTTGACCTGATTTCAATATACAACTTATCTCATGGATCTTAGATCACTTCTCAACTCATATCTCTGATTGGCTTTCAATCTCTACAACACTGACAACTTGTCCACCCTTCAAGCTTCATCTCCTTGAGTCTTCATGCTCAATATACTAGTTTAATCATCTCTCTCTCTAGCCACTTATCAAAGCAAAGTCTTTGTACTCTATTCTTCCTCCTCCTTGAAACCCTTCAACTACTTCAACAATTTGGCACTCTAGCAACTTTGGCCAACAACCCTTGATTCATGTTCTATGATTTCTTAAATAGAAGTCTGGAATCCTCTTTCCCACTTGATTCTTTCCTCCTTTAATTTTGGTTTGGATGGATTAGGTAGGATTCATTGAATCTAACCCACATTTTGTTTCATCTAGAAACATCTTGAAGATTCCTCTTGAATTTGCCTAGAAATGGTTTACATAGAATTCTGTGCCACCAACTCATCATCCTTATCCTCCATCAAGTTCATAAAATTCTAAGTAACAACCATGTTAGCTCAGATCTCAGGAATCTATGACTTTTCCATAATGCAAAAACTTGACAATATTCAAAAACTGGCACTCGACACACACTATGTTACTTAGCATTCACTAAATTTTACTAGCACTCAGCACCTAAAGTTCACTCGATATCTGATCTTACTCGACACTTGAACTTCACTCGACACCTAAAGTTCACTCAATATCTACACTTTAATCAACACATACTAGAATTTTCTAATGCTTAGCTTGAACTAGATTGCTTGACACTCACTAATGAACTTAGTTCAAGCTTTGTAGTTAACCTTGTTACAACTTAGTTCAAGCTTTGTAGTTAACCTTGTTACAACTTGTACTTCTAATATTTCTAGGTGTGGCCAACCTTTGTCTCTTAGAATATGTTACCAATACATCATTTAACCATTGTCTTAGCTGATCCTTGCACTTCATTACAAAACTATAACTTAACCTTTCCCTTAGGTGCTCTTGTTACATCTTGTTGATCAAATCCTCTTCATCAATCAACTAAGTGATAATACTTGGATCTTCTAAGAAATTGTCATTCCTACAATTAGTAGGTTTGACATCAATGACAAAACAATGATTGAAAACATTCTTTATCAACCGATTTCCTTCCTTGCAACAATCTTCCTCTTTAATCTTCAACAATGATCTTTTCAATTAGATTTCTAACAATCTCCCTCTTTGCCATTGATGGCAAACCAAATTGATTAACCATCAGAAAAAACTATTCAACAAAAGTTAGAATAGCAAGTCAAATACCAAAAGGAAATATGGAACCATCAGTTTTAGTTCTCCCTCTTATGATCTACTATCTTCAAGTTCTCCCTCTTAGCTATTTTACTCTTTTTCATTCTTTCTATGTTGTTGATTAGTCTCTTCTAGTTCATTCTCCCTTAATTCTCTTTAGATATAACCAATTTCTATATCTTATCTCCCTCTTTGACAACAATGCCAAGGACATATTATTTCAACATCTTAACATGTAAGTGCAACATTTGTAGGTACTTTTAATTTCTCCCTCTATCACCTTGCTTGTGACTAATTTGGAACCTTAGCATTTTGATTACTTCAGGCATGAATCCTAAAGTATGTATTCTCTACATCAATGTGTAATATTTGAGTAATAAACTCATTTGATGTAGGGTAGTCTTACTTTCTCTTAAGTAATCTTAGCTAGGGGTATCATCCCTAACTTACCTCTAAGATACTCAAAAGCATCTTTAGATAGACATTTTGTGAAGATGTTAGAAATTTGTTCCTTTGAGCTTACATATTCCATCTTCACTTGCTTGTCTTCCACCAATTCTCTTACATAGTGATACTTGATTGCAATATGTTTTTTTCTGGCATGCATTACAGGGTTCTTTGATATGTTAATAACACTTGTGTTATCACAATAAAGTATCACAAGTTCATTCACTACTTCCTTCATACCTTGTAACAAATGTTTGATCCATACAATAGTGGTGCAATTGATAACAACTGCAGCATACTCAACTTTTTCTATGGGCTGTGAGATACAACTTTGCTTTTTGCTTATCCATGTGATCAACCTCTTACCTAAGAAGATTGCTTCTCCACTCGTTCTTTTTCTATCATCAATGTTACCTCCCCAATCTGCATCAGTATAGGCTCTTAGTTCAAACTTTTCACTCCTCTTGTAGTTCAAACCAAAGTCATCAGTTCCTTTTAGATACCATAATATTCTCTTTACTACCATCAAATGATTTTCTCTTGGATTTGTAGAAAAGCTTGCCACTATCCCAATAGCTAATGCAATATCTAGTCTACTATGTACAATATACTACAACTTTCTAATAATGGATCTATACATTATTTGGTTCACTTCAACAGATTCATCATTCTTGGATAACTTATGTCCTATTGCCATTGGTGTGTTGACTAGTTTTGAGTCTTCTAACCCAAATGTCTTGAGTATCTCCTTGATATATTTTGATTGGGTCACAAATATGCCATGCTTTAGTTGATATATTTGCAATCCAACAAAGAATTTGATTTCTCCAAACATAGAGATCTCAAACTCATGTTTCATTTGATTAGCAAAAACATTGCATAGGACATCTTTTCCTCCAAATGTTTTATCATCAACAAAGATTTAAGATATCAAAATGTCTTTACATTTTTTTCCCTTGATATACAACTTTTTTTTGTCATATATTTTCTCAAATCCTATCTTCACAAGATATTTGTGTAGTCTCTCATACAATTTGTACACCATATCCTTGTTCTTGTCATCAAAAAATTCCTCTAGTTGTTCTATGTAGACTTTCTATTCCAGTATACAATTTAGAAAAGTAGACTTCACATCAATTTGGTAGACTTTGAATCCTTTGTAGGTAGCATATGCAAGTAGTGTTCTTACTCCTTCCATTCTAGCAATAGGGGCAAATGTTTCCCCATAATCCAATCCTTCTTCTTGTGCATAGCCTTTGCAAACTAATCTAGCATTTTTTCTTGTGATCTCTCCATTCTTATCAAGTTTATTTTTAAACACCCATTTTGTACCAATTACATTCTTATCAGTTGGTCTAGGAACCAGGGCCCGGGTTTTGTTCTTCTAAATATGATCTATCTCCTCTTTCATAGCTTTATACCAATCATCATCTTGTGGTGCATCTTTCACTATCTTAGGCTCAACATTTCTTACTAGACATGATTCATTCCTTAATTTTTTCCTTGTCACTGGTCTGACATGCTTGTCACCAATTATTTATTCTACAAGATGGTGTTTTCTCACATACTTGGCTAACCTTGGTTATGTCCTTCTTTCCATATTTGATCCTTCAGCTTCAAATTCATTTTTCTCTTTTCCATCTAGTATTTTGTCATCTCTTCCATGTGTACTAATTTTAGAGTCAGAATGAGCATTATGTTCATTATGAAGCTTGACTTCTAAATGTAGGTCAGCATTCACTAGTTGTGACACAACTAATACTAAAATTTGTTGTTGAGTCCCAACTTGATTCACAACATTATCTTCAATAGTCATTCCTTCATAGAAGTATACAAAAGATCTATAATCTTTTGATTGCTTGGACTCATCAACACGGACTTCTGCATGATCATCAAAATTTACATTTTCACTCTCTACAATCTTGTTAGTGTTAGTATTCAAACACTTATATGCTTTTCTTTTAGTGGAGTATCCAAGGAATATGCCTTCGTCACTTTTTGCATCAAACTTTCCATTTCTAGTATCTTTAAGAATATAGCATTTACAAGCAAATACTTTGAAATGTTTTACATTAGGTGAGTGAAAAGGTGTTGCATTTGTTCCTTTCTTGATTTGGACTCTATTTAGGGTGTAAAAAATAGTGCTTTTATAACTTCTCTCCAATACTTTAAAGCAACATTTTTCTCAATCATTAAAGTTCTTGCATAGTCTATCACTGATCTATTTCTTCTTTCAGCAATACCATTCTATGGTGGAGTTCTTGGTGTTGATGTTTTCCTTTTGATACCTTTGTCATTGTAGAATATCTCAAATTCTTTTGATGTAAACTCTCCTCCTCTGTCTGACTTTAGGCACTTTAGACTCTTTCCTATTTCTTTTTCAACTTTGGACACATACCACTTAAACATTTGAAATGCATTAGATTTTTGCTTTAGAAACATAGCAGTCATCATCCTAGAATAGTCATCTACAAATAGCATTGTGTATCTATCTCCTAGGTAACTTTGTACTTCTATTGGTCCACATAAGTCTGTATGGAATAGCTCTAGTACTTCTTTTGAAGTCTATGTTTTGCTTTTGAAACTTGACTTGGTCATCTTTCTTAGTTGACATTGTTTGCACATTGTGTTTTTTGGTTTCTTTAGTTTTGGCAACCCTTTGACTTTCTTCTTTTTTCTAATGCTAATCAGATTATCAAAGTTAACATGACACAACCTTTTATGCCATAGCCACACATCATCAAGTCTAACAATAAAATAGTTTTCATCTTCCATATCTAGGTAAAACAAGTTACTCCTAGTTTTTTCAACTTTTTCTATGATATTTCCATCAATGTCATAGATCTTGGTATTTTTTTTTCCAAATTCTACTTTGCAACCTTCATTGCCTAACTGTGATACACTCAAAAAATTGTAATTCAATCCTTCAACATAGTATCCATTATCACATGAGATTTTCTATGTAAGCTTAATAGAACCTTTCCCTTTGATTTGACATGGAGCATCATTACCAAAGTAACACTATTTCCATTATACTGAGTAAAGGTAATGAACTTACTTCTATCTTCTATCCAATGATGTGAGCATCCACTGTCGATGATCCACTTGTCATTTTTGTTCACAGAGATTACCAGTGTTGTTACCTCATCTTCATCTGATTCATCCTTCATAGCCACATAGACTACATCATCATCATTCTCATCAAAATCTTCTTCAACAATGTAGCATCTTTTTCCTTTGTCATTATAATCTCTTCTATCATCTTCTCTTTTGTTCTTGTACTTGTTTCCTTCTTTTTAGTTCTTCTTCTATGTAAACCTGGCAGCAATATGTCCTACTTCCTTACAATTGAAGCAAATGATAGACAACTTACCCTTGAATTTACCTTTGCCTCTATGGAATCTTCTAGTGAATAATGGTTCCAATTCTTCCACATCTTCCTCATCTATGATGCTTTCGCTAGATGCATTCTTTCCTCTTCTACTCTTCTTCTTTGATGTCACCTCCTTAGTGTCTTTCAATGTTAGCTTGGCCTTGAAAGAAAATTCAAGGTTCTTAGGTCTGTAATTGTCAAAATTAGACAATTCAAATGCGGTAAGTCTTCTTACTATCCCTTCAAAAGTTAGTGCATTTCCTGGTACACATCTCAACTCTTGGATGGCTAAAAGTCTAATAGCATAGATAGGGAGCATGGTTCTTAAGTATTTTTTCTTGACAGTGTCATTATTCAATTGACCACCTAAAATTCTTATAGCACCTACCACATCCTTTACTCTAGCAGCATATTTAGCAACATTCTCATCTTCTTCCATTCTCATATCATCAAACTTTTGTCTGAGACTTTCTCTCCTGTCTCTTTGTACATTTTGATCTCCTCCATAGATATCTAACAAGGCTTTCCACATTTTGAATGTAATGTCACATCCCTTGATATCATCAAATTTGACATAGTTAAGAGTAGAAGCAATCTCCAACATTGCCTGATTGTGTTCTTGCTTTTTCCTCAAATCATCTACAATAGGAACAATGGTTGGGTCAGTATGTTCTAGTGCAATTGATCTCTATGCATAATCTCCTATGGATTTTAGATGTAGCTTCATCAGAATTTTCCATGCAATAAAGTTCTCCTTGTTGAGCTTGGGAACCTCTCTCTTGGACATCTTGATCTCCCTACTTCTAGTACCTTCAAACTAAATTAGTAGATGGCTTTGATACTAATTGTTAGAAATGCTTTAGAGTAATTGAGGGGGGGTGGGGGTGAATTAGTTATTCAAGGTCCTTATGTCCAATTCAAACTTTTTCATCAAGTAAAGTTTTCCCATCAAATTGTTTTTTTATTCAAACTTAAACATTCTTAATTAGCAGGTTACTATAAATCAGTAGGCAAGCATAACACATGGAAAATAAACACATAACACAATGATTTATATGGAAACCCAATTTGGAAAAAACCACCAGTAACATGGTACTCAATTCTCACTCTTTTGAAGTGATGCCTTGTGAAAGGTTTGCCCTATTAAAGGCTATAACACACTGTTAAATGTGACCTGATTAAAGGATTTAACCACCCTATTAAAAGTGGGCCTAGTTAGAGGACTTTAGAACATTCACTTGGAATGTCATCCTATTAAGTGGCTTACAAATGGCTATTAAACCAACCTAAGTCCATAGGATTTCCATTTACCCTAATTGATACAATTGCTAGAGAGTAACAATAAGGGGTTTTGACCTAATTTCAATATCAACTTATCTTGCAGATCTCAGATCACTTCTCAACTCATATCTCTACCTAGCTTTCAATCTCTGCAACACTAATAGCTTGTCCACCCTTCAAGCTTTGTCTCCTTTAGTCTTCATGCTCAATATACTAGAGAAATCATCTCTCTTTCTGGCCACTTATCAAAGCAGAGTCTCTATACTCTGTTCTTCCTTCTCCTTGAAACCCTTCAACTACTTCAATAATTTGGCACTCTAGTAGCTTTGGCTAGAAACCCTTGATTCATGGTCTATAATTCCTTAAATAGTAGTCTGGAATCCTCTTTCTTGCTTGATTCTTCCCTCCTTTAATCTTTGTTTAGATGGATTAGGTAGGATTCATTGAATCTAACCCACATTTTATTTCATCTAGAAACATCTTGAAGAATCCTCTTGAATTTTACCAAAACTGATTTACATAGAATTTTGTGCCATAAGCTCATCATCCTTATCCTCCATTAGGTTCAAAAAATTCTAGGTAACAACCATGTTAGCTTAGATCTACCAAACTACAACTTTTCCATAATTTAGCAGCTTGACACTATTGAAAAACTGGTGCTTGGCACACACTGTGTTATTCGGCATTCACTAAATTTTACTGGCACTCGGCACCTAAAGTTCACTCAGCATCTACACTTTTCTCAACACATACTAGAATTTTTTGATGCTGGGCTCCAACTAAAAATTTTCTCGGCTTGAACGAGCTTGATTGGCACTCACTAATGAACTTAGTTCAAGGTTTGTAGTTAACCTTGTTACAACTTATACTTCTAGTGTTTCTAGGTGTGACCAACCTTTGTCTCTTAGAATATGTTACCAATACATCATTTAGCCATTGTCTTATCTGATCCTTTTACTTCATTACAAAACCATAACTCAACGTTTCTCTTAGGTGTTGTCATTACATCTTGTTGATCAAATCCTCTTCATCAATCAACTAAGTGATAGTACTTGGATCTTCTAAGCAATTGTCATTCCTAAAATTAGTAGGTTTGACATCAATGAAAAAACAATGATTGAAAACATTCTTTATCAACCAATTTCCATTCTTGCAACAATCTTCCTCTTTGATCTTCAACACTAATATTTTCAATCAGATTTCCAACATTATCTGCATATAAATAAAATCCGTAGCCAGATTGACAACTTTCACTATTTTCCTCTTCATGACATGAAATATCAAAACATATTGCAGCAATACCAACATGAGAACAATCTAAAATAGTGTAAAATTTACCTTCACTAACATCCCCTACATATAACAAGTTATCATGTTTAGAGGCATTTGGGGTACTGTCATATACACCTCCAAAATATGACAAAGATTGTTCAAATTCTATATCTATCTCCACATCAAACTTTGGGAAGTAACTTGGATGAATGAAGAAACATTATGAGGGAAGATATGAGCATCCTTAGAAACACTTATATTCTTTTCAAAATCACAAGTCAAAAAAGGTGAAATTTCATCAGTGTTTAAGAAGACTGCCTCACAAATCTTCTGCTAGCTATGATTATCATTTGGATGACATGAAGAACTTACAACAGAAAAATCATTAGTATAATAATTTGTAACATCAAAATTATTACAATATTCATTCTCATCATGGCAAGAACTACCTTTCTGCTATTATATAATTCCTCAACTTCATATTCATTGTAACGAGGTTTATTTTCACTTTCATATCCATCTTCCTCAAGTACTGATTGCAATCATCTAACTCATTAGTATTTGAATCCATCTCTTCACATTCGTAAGAAAAATTATAGTTCTCTACTAATTCATTATATTCATTACTAACTTGACTTTCAGCACACCCATTATCATCATTAGAAGATATAACATGAACTCTATAGTTATCACTTTCCATCTTCTTATTGAATCTTTCAACTTGAAAAAAATCTTTTAATCTTATAGGTGTTGGCCAATTAACAGAATCAAGCAGTAGAAAATCAAGGAAAACACTAGGTAGGGAAGATTCCTCAGGTCTAGAATGAAAATGCATCTTGTTGATTACTGATTTAAGCTTTAGATAAGATTGTTCAACATTTAGACCTTGATTACTTCCTACTTCAATTCTTATGACACAGACAATCTTATTGTAGATTAGTTTATTCAACATAGAAATGTTGTTAACCACAGTCTCCAAACTTTCAAAACTTGGCAAACTAATCTCAGATCTGAGATTTGACTCCATCTTAAAATAAAATTTCTACCTCTTTCTTCTAGTGCTAAAAATCACTAAAATGAGGCAACCATTTTAACACTTGACTTCCATGAAAGAGAAATATGAAATTCAAAATACCTCAAGTGTTGATACTAAACTTCAATCTACTAATTTGACATGGGTGTGAGACTGAAATTTCTTCACACCACTGATCAAAACCTTGTAGAGCCACCACCTCCTTAAAAGAGGATAAAAAAATCATTGTTGTGATTTACTTTTAACACTTATATTTCTTATAACAGAAAATGCAACAACATTGTAAAATTTATCAAGAACTTAAACTTCCTTTTCAAGAAACTATGAAAAGCTTTAGATTTTCTCATACAACTAAAAGTCCTTTAAAATATTGCAATGAAATCAACTAGGAAACAACTGGTACATAGAATTAGAGTTTCCACTCACACATGTGAGAAATAAAATAGAATTTGTTACTTAACAAATCTAAACTAGACCTTTATATGTAGGAAAATGAAAATCATCAAACCACTCTTGTAGATTTACAAACTTGAAAAAGAGAACAAGAGCTTTTGTTCATTCTTGACTCTAATTTTACAACACTTTGAAAATGAAGTCCAACTGAATTGATTGAAGATAAACTGTTTTAACAATACAATTTACACTCAACCTTCAAAGCTACTGCTGCAAATGGATAAAAAATTAGTGGGAGACATGAATATTTGGCAAAGAAATGGGAAAAACTTCATAACCTTATTGTTGTAGAAAATTCTTCCTACTGCATTGAATCTTTTTCAAATTCTCAAGGTTTTTCTATGATATAGATTCTAAAAATGCTATTTACACTAGAGCTTCCAGTACTTTTAACAATTAATTTCTTCATAGACTCCCTTCTAGAGTCACCATTTTGTTGGTGTTTTGAAACATGATGGTTTCAAATTACCTCGATGAGAACAAGATACATTTAGGGATAGCTACTTCCCATTTTCAACATACCCTTTTAGACACCAGGAAAACTATAAGGCTAGACCCTTCTTCTACTTTAGGCTCTACAAAACCTAGGTGGGTGAACCTTAGATTCACTTATATGGTACCAGTTCTAAAAAATGCACTTGAATTTAATAAAGATGATAAATCCCTTAATCTTCTAACACTTATGCAAAGATCTCAAACATGAGATAGCTAGTAACATGACCTAAGAACTTGATAAGTCAAGTGAGGGCATCCTTTTCAGTTCCTTTAACATTAAAGGGAAATATATTTGATTAATGATGTTGATTTCAACAAATACATGCTATGAAAAACATAACACTCTGATCCTATAGCTGATCAAGGCCTTATCTATTGGGCAATCTCACAAACCCCTAACACACATCCTTGAAAGTCATTGACATATCCCATACATCAGGACTTCTTGATCTATCTATTTACCTTGTGAATCAGACATCTGCATCTTTTTGAATCTCATATTCAACCTATCTCTTCATGAAATCTACAATCCTATGATTATAAATCAAGAATTTACATGACTCCTTGAGTCATAAGAAAAATAAATCAACATATACAACCAACAAATTACAACTGATTTTCATGCTCTTTTTTTACAAAACACAAAAGATCACAAACAACATGAATGAGAGACAAGATATTAGAATGAAGATTAAATTGCTACTACATTTTCATTCATTTCTTTGAAACAAATATAATAAGATTCATGAAATTGAAATGTAAAACTGCCTAACAGATCAGAACTATCTGTATTCTTATTTCTTGTTGTTCATTACAAGGGAAATTGATGAAGAATGTGGTGGTATCACAACTCTAGATCCAACAATGTGGTCTCACAAACAAACTGGATCCAACTTTAAAAACTCATTTTACATCTTTTTGCCAATTACCAATATCTTGCCAAGTGGTCCTTTGACTGGCCTTAAAAATTGACCAAAACACCTAATCAGGCTTTGAAATCATACATGTTTATTCTATATTCCACATTCCTACACCCTATCAAATCTTGCATCATGAAAATCACTTAGTCAAAAGATATTGACTATCAAAGTTGATTTTTTAGAACTACCTGCAAGAAAACAAGTTAGAAAACCATAAAATGTGTTCGGATTTAGCTTTAGAATTAGGTCAACTTGACACTTGGGGAAGTGAAAAATGGGGTGTTGGTTCATTTTCACAAGGAGAGTATAAATTTGGGATTTGGGATCATGATGAATAATTAGGTGCATTTGATGAGTGGTTAAAGTGTGCTACTCAAATTTGTAGAACTGGAAACACTAGCATAAAGGTGGTTTTTACAAACATAATGGACCTGGGAAAGTGTGTAGACAAATTCAACAAGATTTGTAAAATGAAACACTTAAAGAATTTTTAGAGTAGAAAAAAACATTACAATCCATTCACTCTCACCTATCATAGATTCAGCGTTATGACATCCCAAACATGGGTATTGACCAATCTACACTTTTTTGACACCAGTAAATCTTTACAAATTACATTTGGAATCACATTCGAAAAATTGATCAAATAGATTTGTCATAATCTCAAAATTGAAACATGAAAAGTGTCTAACCTCTAGAATGCAATGTAAAAGGAATTGTCTCATTTTGGTCAACTAAGTCAAAGTTATAACAAGTCAAACAAGGCCTCTTAGAATTCTGAATAATTTGCATCAACAGAACAACAGTAAACAACCAACTTTGAGGGATTCAAAACCTAGTGAAAACATATTAAAAAAATTTGAAATCTAAAACATAGTGTCTCATATTATGGATAATAAACTCTCCCAAAGCAGCGATTCATGAAACATAACTGGGTGTTAGATATTCAGATGCAAACTAGGTCTCTTGTCGTTATTACACAAAAATGTAGATTTAGAAATTGCTCAAAATGGAACTTCATAGAATGAATCAAAACGGAAATTTATCTTTATGGAATCCATATACATACTAAATTCAAGGTATTAGAAACATTAAACACATCTTAGGCTTCAAATGAACAATTGTGTGATCATGCATAAAAAAGTTCTTATAGGGCTTGATTTTTTGAATAGTACTCAAAATCAAGGCTTCAATTTTCAGTCTCAACATAATCAATACCAAGAAACTCAATCAAGATCATTGTCAAAGTTCAAACCATGGCCTCATGAACATAAATATGACAACATAATCTAACCATCTCAACCAAATAAATATCATGCTCCATATGAACATACTATAAAATGTCAAAAAAACTCTAAGCACATATCAAGAGTATACCATGGCATAAAAATGAAACCATCCTCACAACAAGGATAGCATATGAAATGAAAACATAAAAAACACCTTTTCAAGAACCCCATTAGTCTTCAAGATGCAACTATCTCCACACACCATGAAGAAAACCATCTCCACATACCATGAAGAACAATCTCCACATACCATGAAGAATTGTCTCCACACACCATGAAGATAACCAAGAACCCCATGAGTCCTCAAGATCTAACCATCTTCACACACCATGAAAAAAACCATCTCCACATACCATGAACAACCATCTCCACACACCATGAAGATAACAAGTGTACCATGCAAATGTCAAAGACACTTCTGCAACAACAGGATCTAAGACAAACCTCCAACATCTACAAACACGAGCAATAAATATATTAATGCCAAAAAATTCCCACTCTAACATGGTACTAAGTCATCCATGGAATCATATAAATCCATCTCCTATATGAAGATCTTCCAAGTCTACAAACACAACAAAAGTTTCAATACGAAGTGAAACCAAGATCTCCTAATTCAAGAAGATATAAACCAAACTAGGAACTAATCCTGCACTATCATCTCATCATTGTCACAAGCTCCCACTAAACCATGTATCCTAGATATCCCTGACATCACGATGAGAAACCATCCTCTAACCGTGAGAGTCAACCAAGACATCAAACCATCAAAGAACTCAAAGTGCACATAATGAGCTCCTCAAAAGAAACCAAATAATCATGATCCTCAACCAAGATATACCACCATAACCAAATTAGGAATCCAAACTAATGAACATCAAGGATGTACCTATATATCAAATCATGTCATGCCAAAATCCATGGCACCATGATCACATCCATGAATCAAACATCTAACTCTCAATATGTCCAAGCTGTTTGCATAAAATAGTTAACCATAATTCTCCACCATAATTGTACCTGGTAACAACATCTCATCCCTTATACATAAATAAAAATCATCAAATCATGTGACTTAGGGCATAGACAACCCAAATACAAGCCACTAATCTGAATCTGCACCAATAATAAAAGATCAATGGGCAAAGACAATTGATATCCAACTCATAAATGCAACCTATAAGTATCGACCACTTACAATACTACACAACTTGTAGACCCAACAAGTCATCATGTATATCCAAACCAAATGTCGATAACCATATCATCATGTGAACAATCTAAAATATGAACTGGGTATACAATGACATCAAATCCAAATCTCCAAACATGCAATGTCATAAACTCACAATGCTACCATAGTCAATATATATCATAAACTATTCAAATCAATATATCATCAAATAAACCATGCCAAACTTGCACCAAATCTAAACCAATGTGTAGAGCTCTCTATGATATTTCTGTTGATTATTTGAAGTCCTAAATTTGACTCAGTATGCCCAAGTTATGCTTTGATCTATGCTCAAAATAAATAACATATAACTTTCAAGCTCTTAAAACCTGAAAAAATATCAAAATCACAGAACCAAACCTACACCAAATTTTAGTACTCTAAATTATCTTTCCAATGCCAATAAGAAGTCTAAAATCTGATATCCTAAGAGAGAGTTATGACTGTTTTACTAAGACAGTCTTTTTATCATTTTCATTTTTTTTTTTTTGGTGATGAAAATTCTAATGGGATTAATTTTGACGGCCAAACTAAGGCATATTATATATCAAAATTTATGGAAACATCGACCTAGATCCAATGGTGAGGTCTGTTTTTTCCTTGGAGGTCATTTCTACAAGATCCCCCCTAAAACCCTCATTTAAATGAAACATCCAAACAATTCATTGGCCAATAATTTCACATGCCCAAAATATTTCAACATCTCATTATAATAGAAAATCCAAAACCCTCAGATCTACAATTAAAACTCATATATCTTGTCTTTTCTTTTATCTTCTTATGCATTCCCATGGATTCAATCTAGGGTTACAACAACACAACCATAGCTTTGATACCACTTGTAAGGAAACTTGCAACAAAAATTATGACCATTTCCACATAACCCATTAAATATCTAAAAAAAATATGCAATTAAAATCCACATGCAAGAGAATAGACAACATATCCAAAAAAATTGTGACACAAAATATACCCTAGGAAACCCTCATTGAGGGAAAAACTTAGCCTCTAATAGCATCCATCACTATGTATTATCCAACAAAAAATACCATTGCAATACAACCATGGAAGCCTTCAAAGCCATAGCCACAACCAAGAAATCCATATGAACAAGCATGAATCCACACATCCCATGCCATGCTTCCAACCTTCACAAATGCTCCCTTGGCTAACCTATCAAGCCTTGTCCTACTTGACTCTTCCCCTTTTTGCTTTTTTCTCACTACAACTACCCTTGTGGCTGCTTATATAGTAGCAAAACCCACAAAACCACCAAGTGGTATTACATAAATCATGTGCTAAAACCATGTGTTACCTAACCCATTGACCCCACATTTAATATTAGAAATTTAATTCTTTTCCTTAATATTAAATAATTACACAAAATATTATCACAATGTTACAATATAATTCATCAAGTATATTCCATGAGAATCTTTACATGTTGCACATCCATCTATGTGCAACATTACATAATAAAATAAAATAATACAATATAACAATATTATGCAATGTGTAACACCCATTATCTCAACAAACCTTATGAATGGACCTAAATTAAATGTAATTTAAGAGTCTACCATTATAAAACCTAAAATAGCCGACTCAAAAGTAGGAAAAAAAATTTCCTAAGCCTGAGATTTCAAACTTCTAGAAGCTACAAAATGGGACCTAGGGTCAGGGACGAGGTCGACTTTGCCCTAGGTTAGGGTCAAGGTCATTGTTGACCTAGGACAAGGTCATCCTTGACCAAGGTCAAGTTCAAGGTTGACCTTGACCCTGAAGTTCATCCTTGACCCAAAGGCAAAAGTCTTCAGTTTCATAGTGCAGTTTGTCAAAAATAGGCTAGAAGTAGAGAGAGAGAAGCAGAGTAGGGGAAAATAGCTAGATCCATGAAAAGACCCATCCAAGGTGCTTGAAATAACCCCATAGCACTTATTCAGAGGGCTAAACACTCTTAACATGAAAGTGCTTCCATTTTAAGACAATAAACTTTGATTTGTTCTATAGTTTTTGCAAGTGTAATTTCTATTGAAAGCTCGATATGTATAGATATATTATTAAATCAAATGTCACATGATGTATACCATTTTTTTATTTTTTAAATTAGCAATGTAAATTTAAAAAAATCCTACATTGATCATAGTTTTTGGTTGTGGAAGAGCTCATTTTTCTTATTTTTCTGGAAAGAATTTATTTATGCTACTTGTGACATTGATATTTGCATAATCTTTTTCTCATTACATGTCCTTTTGATAGATTTTATTTTAATGAATTTAACTGACATTTTAAATTTTATGTAATTATAATTTCTAAATTCATATATTTAAAGGGATGACTATGTAATATGGTTAGAATCGTGTTTAGGATTAGGATTTTCATCATGGTTCAAAGGTTAAGCCTAGGACCCACTAGGTCTCATTAGAACACCTTAGGACCTTATAGACCACATTACCTATTGTATGACACCTTTACGATGTCTAAGTAGTCCTAATGTATCCTATGGGGTCATAATGAGTTATAGCATCTATTAGGTCCCCTTAAAACCTAGTAAGAAAGTTATGACAACTAATCAATCAGAGTGGAACTTAATTCATAATAGTGGTGCTAAGGAGTCCTAATGGGTCCTAAATGATCTTAAGGCTCTGCTAGAGCCACCAAGACCCATTACAAAAAAATAAAATCCAATAGAAAAAGTAAGACCAATTAAAACCCATTGCAATAAACTAAGAGTCATTAGTATGCATTAGGTCTTATCAAAAGACATAGTAAGGGTCAAAGACATTTAAAACCAAAAGATAGAAAAAAAGAATATTGTGTAAATTCCTAATGAGACCTTAATTTAAATGTCCTTATTGATGAATGTTTCATATTATTGATGAATATTAATGAATGTGTTTGGGAAGAGCATTCAATAACATATATGTGTATGTATGTATGTGACCTTATTTTAGATGTCCTAATTGATGAATGTTTAATATTGTTGATGAATATGAATGAATGTGACTGGGAAGAGAAATCAATAACATATGTGTGTGTGTGTGTGTACATACATACATACATACATATATATATATGTGTGTGTATGTGTGTGTATATATATATATATACATTCATACATATGTGTATATATATAAATACATACATGTATATGTTTATGTATATGTATGATACAAGAGCATCCCAGGTACATATGAGAAATCTTACATCACCCAAAAATATTTCCTTTTAATTTCTTGAATAAAGGGTTGTCTTAGTGCATAGTTGTTGCTTTTGGAGGTTTTCTACTTAATAAGCCAGTCATATGAGCTCAAAATCTCCTAAATTTAGAGGTTGATGTTCATCTTCGATATGTCATCCTACCAATTGAGGCTCACTACCATATCATGAGTATTCATGGATTTAATATGGATTTTTGGTGTGAAAGTTTGGTATAAAACTCCAAGTTCACCACTGAAGACCTTAGAGGCCCTAGATGGGTTAAAAAAATGAGGTCAAGTGGAGCTTGCACAAGTTCGGCCTTTTAGATCAAAAGTCAAGGATTCTAAAAAGTGGT
Organism: Cupressus sempervirens; assembly: GCA_028749045.1. Lineage (NCBI taxonomy): Eukaryota > Viridiplantae > Streptophyta > Pinopsida > Cupressales > Cupressaceae > Cupressus > Cupressus sempervirens. The sequence goes on from CM053792.1 coordinate 897,087,119, forward strand.
TATAATAGCCAATCAAAGAAAAAATTTCAAAGTTATGGCATTCAAAAATTGGAATGACCAAAATTTCAAAAATAAGTGTCAAAGGTGTATTGTGCTGACTCTACATGTAATTTCAGAGTTAGTCTCAAGGGTTATGGTTTGATGTCTAGAAGCTTCATGGGTGGTGTAAAAAAGCCTATTTAAGGAATGCTCATTCATTGTCTAGGATAGATTTGCGTGAGAGTTTGTAGCTCTATATTGTAAATTATTGTAAGGAAGGTGCCCATGTGGGCTTGCATAATGTATTTCAAAATTTTGTAATTCTACATTTGGGACAATAATAAGAAGCTCATATTTTCTTCTCACCAATTGTTGTTGTTTCTTTGTTTCTATTATGTGTTTGTGGTATTAAGGGGAGCACCCTTCATCAACTAGTATTAGAGAAGGAATTTCTAAGTGTGTAAATGGATCACTAACTATCAAGAAGTTATACTAGGACTATGGTTTGTGTTGAGCCCATAGAAAAATCACCAATTGTAAGGCAATTTGTACTAGGGTTTTAGTGGAAGCATGAAAATGCTACATGAAGAGAGTGTGGTGGAAGAGTCATAGGTGTTACACCTGAGGTTTTTAGAGCTATCTAGAGATAGATGCAAGCATTAGAAAAAAAAATTCATAGAGGAATACATGTTGTTAGAAGAGATGAAAGTGAGGATGAAGGTAAAGAAGAAAATGATGAAGTAGAGGTAGTTCTGAACCTAGAAGAAGAAATAGTTTTCTAGGCCATCTCTAAGATTGGAAAAAGAGCCAAGTTTGAGGTTCCTACATTTTTGGGAAATCTTAACAAAGAGGAGTTGACTAATTGGATTAATGAATTGGAGACATGCTTTGAGTATGAAGATGTTGAGGTTCTGTATAGGGTCAAGTTCACTAATGCAGTACAAGGCAGGATAATCCCCAAAGGAGATGTCCTAGCCACCAAAAAATAACCATGCAATGGAAACACAACAAAAATGCAAGATTTGGTACCAATTGATGATAATTTATTCATAAAATAATTGTTTACATGTAATGTGTTTGGTAGTAAGGCCTTCCCAGTTATGGCCAAAATATAAAAGCAATTACAATAAAAGTTCTGCAAGATCCCTCAAGATCCAACTCAAATGCTAGCTATTCTAGATCCACACTCTAGTAGAAACCTCCAAGGAAGATCTAAACTTGTGCTTATAAGCCCATCAAGAAATCTCCTTGTTTCCCAAGCCTCAGCTAATAGGCCTTTTCAAAATTTATCCATGATCTAAGTGTAAATTGCCTTACATTTGATGCTTTGTCCACACACTCTAGAAAACTTCACTCACTCAGCTACTCCATCTTCCATACTCTTCTCCAAGTTGGATCCCACACTCTCTATGACTCACTCCATTGAATGAATACCTAAAAGACTCCACAAGACCCCTACTTATATTCAACTAAGCCACAAGTCAGCCTAGCCCATTTCAAATTAAAATAAACCCTGACATTATATAAACCCTCAATCCACAAGTTACATTTAATAATGCCACCTATTAAATACCTTCTTCCCTCTTTTCTCCATTTTTTTTAAAATTTATTTTTTGTTCTAATTTTTGTCATGTTCTCTCTCCTTGACAATTTTTTTTGTTTTGAAAAAAAAATCCTCTTTATTTTCTAATGCAAGATGCTTGTGCATCAAACTACCCAAGTAGATAAAATAGTGTGTCCTATAATTTTATGTTAAAAAAAAATCTAAAACCATCTTCACCTTCACCAAAGGCTTTTAATCCATCACAGACAAGAGAAAAAATCTCTGCTCAAACATTAGAAGTGAATGAATCTTAGCAACCCAATCAGTATGCTAACTCCCAAGAACAAATTGGACATAATGATTCATAGGAAAATCCTCATCCATGTCAACCACAAGAAAATTAGGAATATAAATATCTATAGTATCATGTATATCCTCACCACATTAGCAACTAGTAAATCTACACTAGCAAACTGAACTCCACATCCATAGCAACTTGATTATCCATGACCAAGTGCTCTATAATTTCCATGTTAATCAGAAATAGCCTCAAGTTTCTCTACAGGTTCTATATTAGACTCCACAAACTGATCAACAAAACTAACCTCTTCCACCTTGACCTAGTTATGTCATCTTCTCTCTCAAACAAGTCTCTTAACCTGCCAAACAAATCTCTTCTAGATTGATAGACTCCAACTCCAATAGCATACAACTTCTGTTGTTTCTCAACTCTTTTAGAAAAAAGTAACATCCACAACAATGTCCACTTGAGCAATCATCTCATTAATCCTCGTCTCCACTATATTATGGATATTCACAATCCTCCTAGGGTCCAATCTTCTTAGAAGCATCTTCCAAGATCTTCACAAACCCTTTGTAAAATATCCTTCCTACACATGATAAACCAAGACAATTCTGCAAGTTAGATTGCAACCTACCACCTTGAACAAACAACCGGGAATAAATCACAAGTCCAGGAATACAGATCTTCAACCTACATCACAAAAAATCTATACAATCATTCTCCAACAAGATCTACCTTCCATCTTTTCATCCATTGATCCATGAAATCAAGATCTTCTCAGATCAACTTCTCCAGCCCAAGGTCATGGTACAAACTACCTCATCTTTGGTGATCTATCTACACACTGAGGAAGAACTATTCTTTGATACCATCTGATCCAATAAAAGGCAAGAGAATCCCCAAAGGAGATGTCCTCGCCCTTAGCAAATAAATACACATTAGAAACAAAAAAATAATGCAAGATCTTATACCAATTCACAACACTTTATTCAAAAAAATCACTATTTACATGCAATGTACCAAGTTGTAAGGCCTTCCTGGTTATGACCAAAATACAAAAATAATTACAATAATAGTTGTGCAAGATCCCTTAAGATCCAACCCAAACACTAGCTAGTATAGATCCACACTTTGGTAGAAACCTCCAAGGAAGATCTAAACTTGTGCTCACAAGCCAACTAAGCAATCTCCTTATTTCCCAAGCCTCAGCTACTAGCCCTTCTCAAACTTTATCCAAGATCCAAGTGTAAACTGCCTCACATTTGGTGCTCTATCCACACACTCTGGAAAAATTTTCTCACTCAGCTACTCCATCTTCCATGCTCTTCTCCAAGCTAGATCCCACACTCTCTATGACTCACTCCACTGAATGAATTCCTAAAAGACTCCACAAGACCCCCTTTTTATACCCAACTAAGCTACAAGTTGACCTAGCCCAATACAAATTAAAATAAACCCTTACATTAAATAGGCCCTCAAGCCACAAGTTACATTTAATAATGCCACCTATTAAATGCCCCTTTCCCTCTTTTCTTCATTTTATTTATTTATTTATTTCTTCTATTTTCATCACTTTCACTCTCCTCCATAGTTATTATTTTTTGGTTTTGAAAAACAATTTTTTCCCCTTTATTTTCTAATGCAAGTTGCTCCAACATCATTCACGGAGCTGAAGCTGAAGGGATATGCAAAGATCTGGTAGCAAGGGATTCTATTGGAGAAAAATAGAAGAGGGAAGGAAAATTTCACTAGATGTGACTGGATGATAGCTAAATAGAAGCAATAATTCAATCTTGTAGATTATGAGCTTGATCTGCTATAGAAAATGCAAGGGTTGAAGCAAGAAGAAATATTTATTCAAAAGTACACAAAATATTTCTATTGAGTTCTCATTAGAACTATCCATGTGAAAGATGATAAGGAGAAATTTTTCTATTATCTTAATGAGTTAAGGCCAAGCATTTAGGAGGAGCTAAGTCTGGTTTGAATGACTAGTATTGAGGAGGCATACTAGTTTTCCCTAAGAGTCGAGGAGAAGCTAAGCAAAAAGTTTGATAACAAGAATAGTGGAATGTTTGGTGAACAATCTTATGGAGGCCAAAATGATGATTAGAATGATGTAGGGAGAAGTGAGAAACTAAGGCCAATTGGCACACTCAGCTACCCAAACAACCTTGCAAGAGTTAACACAACAAAATAAAACATAAAAGAGAACAACACTGCAAAGAGAGAGAATAATATTATTTATTAGTTCATGAAAATATCATCATACATGCCAAATTGTAAGACCTTCTAGGTTATGGCCAGATACAAAATACATTCAAATTTAGATTTCTAGACACATATGCAAACTTCTACCTCCAAGATGCTCCCCTAAGACTCCTCTACCCAGAATTCATTATTAAGACTCTACCTAAGATCCCTACTTATACTAATCTAAGCCACAACCCGACTTAGAATGATAAAAACTAAAATTAAATACTTGAAGAGCCACAAGTCAACCTCCAATAGAAATTAAATGTCCAAAAATTGATGCCTAAGAAAAGTAATGATATCTCCTAGCTACAATTGAATTAGAACTTGTTCTTTGAAATGGAGGTAGTACTTTATTTCCTTTACAAGGTCATAAATGTGCAAGGGTTGATTCACCAAGGATAAGTGTGCATCCATCCAAAAAATTGAAGTACAAAAAACTATCACACAAAACTGCCAAAAATTGATACTATTGAAGAATTTCCATAACTCCAAATTTATAATGAATTAAGACTTGTGCCTTTAAAATAAGAGTTTAATCTAGGCTATCTTAAATCCTTGAAATATGTATCCTCTCATTCATTACAAAAATTTAGTTACGCAGCCTGCAATAGGCAGCCAGAAACTAGAAAAATATAGTTCTAGCAGCAAGGAAAAATGGCTCAAAACCTAAAACATGCAGGATAGCAGTGCAACCTAAGATGCTCCTACATCAAACAACCAAGGTTGGAAGAAATGATTCTCTTGAATTATTGAGGTATCAAAACCTAATTTGAATCCAAATTAAATTGAGAGATCCATGAAGCATCTTCCATAGGTATGTTCTTCCACTTCACTAGATATTCATAATAATATTTTCCCCTTGTGCTCTTACAAACTCTTTGGTCCAATATCTATTCAACTTCTTCAATATTCTTCTTAGGATAATCCTTTGATACAATAACTTCATTATCTAACTCATGATACTTGTATAAATTAGCAACATTGAATATATAGGGGATATATCCATGTCATCAGGTAACTCAATTTCATAAGCATTTCCATTGTCAAACTTCTTCAAGATCTTACAAGGTCCAAATTTCTTCATCTTCATCTTACTATATGTTCCAACAAGAAATCTTCCTTTCTTCAAATGAACCATCACCTCATCACCAACTTGAAAATTATGATGTCTCCTAGACTGATCAGCATTCTCCTTATACTTCTGATTAGTTTATTCTATCCTCAACTTCACTTCCTTATGTAAAGATTCTATAAAATAAGAATATTCTTCTCCTGCATCACTTCTCTTTTCTTCACCAACAATATCTCTCAAATCTAATATACCTCTAGGATGCATTCTAGTAACAATCTCAGGTGTCTTCCCTGTACTCCTATTCAAAAAATTAATATATTGAAATTCAACTTGTGCCAATACCATCTCCCAATTACTTGGCTTATTCCCAACTAAACATCTCAGCAAATTACTCAAGCTTCTATTCACATCCTTTGTCTATCTATTTGTCTTTAGATGGAATGTAGAACTAATTAACTTCAACTTAGTACCCATCTTCTTCCATAACGTCTTCCAAAAATAGCCAACAAAATTACTATTTCATTCAAAAATAATACTTCTTGGTAGTCCATGCAATCTCACAATCTCTTTAAAGAAAAGTTTAGCAACATGCTCAACATCTAATGTCTTCTTACATGGTATGAAATGAGTCATCTTATAAAATCTATCCACAAAAAAAAATAGAATCATACCCCTTTATTATTTTAGGCAACCCAAGAAAAAAATCCATACTGATGTCTCTCCAAGGTTTCTAAGGAATAGTAATAGGTGTATACAAACCATTATTTTGACTTACTCCTTCTGCAACTTGAAAAAATCCACAACTCTACACAAATTCCTAAGCATCCTTATACATCTATGGCCAATAATACTTCTCTTTCAACAAACTCAATGTCTTATCAACTACAAAATGTCCAGCCAATCTACCACTATGCTTTTCCTTAATCAAATTCAGCCTCATAGAACTTTTAGGAATACACAGCTAAATACCTTTGAAAAGCATTCCTTCCTGAATAAAATATTCATCATACTTACTGATGTGATCAGCAGATTTGGTGCTCTGCACTCTCTCCATGCTTTAGAAAAATTAGGATCAACATCATACAACTCTTTCATTTCATCAAAACCAAGAACCTCAAACTTTATTTCAGTCAACAAAGAATGTCTTATACTCAATGCATCAACAACTCTATTAGTAACTCCATTCTTATGCTTGATCACAAATGTAGAACTCTATAAGTACTCAACCCACCTCATATGTCTCTGATTCAATTTATGTTGACTTTCCAAGTACTGTAAAGCTTTATAATTACTATACAACACAGAATCCCTAGGCATAAAATAATGTCTCCACTTCTTTAATGCTTAAAAAATAGCATAAAACTCTTGATCATACATAGAATTCTTCCATTTAGCATTATTCAGCTTGTCACTAAAGAAAGCAACAAGTTTACCTTCTTGACTTAATATAGCTCCTATTGCACTACCACTTGTATCACATTCAACTTGAAAGACCTTACTGAAATTAGGTAAAGCCAATAAAGGTAACTGAACAAAATTTTGCTTCAAAGTCTCAAAACTCTTATCAGCTCCATGTGTCCACCTGAATTCCTTTTTATCTCCTCTCATTGTCTTAGTCATAGCATTACAAACAACACTAAAATTATTTATAAACTTTTTGTAAAAACTAGCTAAACCATGAAAGAATCTTACCTCACCCACATTCTTAGGTGTAGACCATTTTAAAATTGCTTTAACCTTCTTTGGATCCATTCTCAAATCATTAGCTAAAATAACAAATCTTAAATACACAATCTCTTCTTGCATAAAAGAATAGTTTTCATATTAATCATCAACTTTTCCTCTTTCAATCTTTGCAATACTTGTCTAATATGCTCAAGATCTTCTTCTTTAGTCTTGTTGAATATCTGAATATCATCCAAATAAAAAATCACAAACTTACCCAAGAATCTTTTCAGAACTTCATTCATCAAGCTCATGAAAGTACTAGGTGCATTAGTCAAACCAAAAGACATTACCATCCATTCATACAAACCATCTTTTATCTTGAAAGAAATCTTCCATTTACCACCTTCTCTAATTTTGATTTGATGATAGGTACTCTTCAAATCAATCTTGGTAAAATACTTTTCTCCACTCAAACAATCCATAATGTCATCCATCCTTGGCATAGGAAACCTATATTTCATTGTGATCTTGTTAATAGCTCTAGAATCAGTACACATTCTCTATTCCCCATTCTTTTTTGGTGCTAATATAGTATGTACAACACATAGAATCAAACTTTCTCTGATTAATCCCTTTTGTATCAATTCATGCACTTGTCTATTAAGTTCCTCATTCTCTATAGGTGTTAATCTATAGGGTGCTTTGTTTGGAAAATCTTGCTCTAGGAATTAGATCCATAGAATGACTTATGCTTCTCATTGGAGGAAAAACATTAGGTATGTCCTCTATAACAATCTCTTTATACTCATTCAACAATTTTACACTTTCTTCTAGTACTCAACTACCACTATCTATAGTCACTCAGTCATTACTACCAACACTTAGTCTTCTATGAACTATAGCAAAACAAACTTGATTCTTCTTTACTTCCTTTTCAAATTGATTTCCATTAACCATGCAAACTTTTATTGTAGTACAACTAACATCATCTGAACTTTCAATCAAAGGCACACTATTTTCTTCTTCCCATTTACCCAAAGAGTATATTGATTCATTCTTCTATCATGTACAACATATCTATTATATTGCCAAGGTCTACCCAACAATATATGGCAACAATCCATAGGCATAATATCACACAACACTTCATCAAAGTAATGTCCAATCTTGAACTTCACAACACATTATTCACTTACCAATATCTTATGCTCATCTTTGATCCATGAAACATGATAGGGTTTGGGATGTTTCAGCCTCTATAACTACAACTTTGTAACCATATCTTCTGATGCCAAATTTGTTGAACTTCCACTATCAATGATCACTTTGCAACAATTACTAGCCATCTTACATCTGGTCTAGAAAAGACTTTTTCTTGAAATAGGTTCCTCATCACTTCCATTATTACATATGGTTTGTCTCACCATTATATTTTCTCCAGCCTCAAGTCCACTTGGTAAACTCTCAATGTCTCCTTGAATCACAACATTCCTATTACCTTTCCCACTTTCAAAGGATCTACATTCAAAAGATCTATGCCCTTCTTTTACCACATCTGAAACAATTACCATGGAAACTACCTCGAGAATAAGAATTACCTCTTCCTTGGTAAGAACTAGTACCTCCTTGGTATGAACTACCACCTTTCCACTCGATCTTGTCTTTTTCATCATTCTTCCATTCAGATTTTCCCTTGTCATGCACAAAACTATCAAATCTGCCACCTTCTCCATAAGATCTACCTCTGCCTCTTTGGAATCTACCACCTCTACCTATTTGTCTTTGTTCATGCTTCCTTTTCAAGATCTCCTCAGCTTTCAAGGCATATTGATATGCTTCTTCCACACTTTCAAACTTCACAAAACTTATTTCATCTTGAATTCCATATCTAAATCCATTCATGTACCTTGCAATTTTCTTGACATCATCATCCATACATCTAGATCTGATGTCCAGTCTATAGAATTCCTCAGTATACTCTTTCAGAGTCATGTCCTTTTGTCTCAAATTTTGCATCTTTCTCAACAAGCTAACTTGGTAATTAGTAGAAAGGAATTTTTTCTTTACCTTGCTCGCCATTTTCACCCAAGTTCTATTCTTCTCCTTTCCTCTCCTTTTCCTATCAGTTTGCAAATGCTCCCACCACAATGAAGCATGACCTTTCAGCGTAGTGGCTACAATTTTCACCTTCCTATTATCAAGTGTATTTTCATACTCAAAGAACTTCTCCATATTAGAGTTCCAATCCAACACAACATTGGTGTCCAGTTTTCCATCATAAGGAACAACTTCTATAGTAGGCTTTGAATTTTCCCTAGATAATACTCTCAATAACCTTGCTTCATCTTGATATTCTTCAAGTTTTAAATTAAGGTTTGGTGCTAAAACTTCATTAGTACTTACATCCTCAAGATGTGCTCCTCTCATTTGGGTTGTCTCCATAGCATCTAATCTGGCTGCAATTTGTCTCAATGTATCCAATATTGCATTATCAACATTTCCTCTACCTCGAACCATCTTTATAAATTAAGTTCCTGCAAGATTGTAACCCTCTGCAAGTTATAGGTCAAATCTGTAGATCTGGAACCCTACAACCAAATCTGAAATAAGTTTCTACATGATCCAATCTCCACAAGGATGAACCTCAAGCTTTGATACCATTTGACATAGGGAGAAGTGAGTAGCTAAGGCGAATTGGCACCCTTAGCTACCCAAATCCCTTTGCAAGATTTAACACAACAGAAGTAAACATAAAAGAGAATAGCACCATAGAGAGAGAGAAAAATATTCCTTATTGATTCATGAAAATATCATCATACATGCCTAGTTATAAGGCCTTCTGGGTTATGGCTAGATACAAAACACATTCAAATTCAGATTTCCAAACACATATGCAAATTTTTACCTCCAAGTTGCTCCCCTAAGACTCCTCTACCCAAAATTCATTATTATGACTCTACCCAAGACCTATAGTTATACTAATCTAAGCCACAAGCAGGCCCAAAATGCTAAAAACTAAAATTAAATACTTGAAGAGCCACAAGTTGACCTCCAACAAAAATTAAATGTCCAAATATCGATGCCTGAGAAAAATCATGATACCTCCTAGCTCTGATTGAATTAGAACATGCACTTTGAAATGGAGGTATTACTTTAGGTCCTCTACAGCCCCTTAAATTCATAAGGGCTAATTCATCAAGGATAACTGCACATCCATCTGAAAAGTTGAACATAAAAAATGTTCACACAAAACTACCAGAAATTGATACTCTAGGAGAATTGCCATAACGCCCAACTTATAATGAATTAGGACTTGCACCTTTGATACAAGGGATTAAAATAGGCCATCTTAAATCCATGAAATTATAATCCTCTCTTTCTTTATGAAAAATTAGTTACATGACCTTCAACAAGCACCCATAAACCAGAAAAATATAGGTCCAACAACAAGGAAAAATGGCTCAAAAACTAAAACATGCAGGATAGCAATGCAACCCAAGATGATCCTACATAAAAAAAGAACAATGGTGAGGCTAGAAGTAACATTTATAACTATAAGGGAAATAATCCTAATTGTTTCCATGATTAGAAAAATAGAGATCAAAGAGGAGGAGGAAGAGGACAAGGAGATGGAAGAGGAGATTTTTGTGGAAAATGTTTTCATTATAGATACGAAGGGCATAGAGAATTTGAATGTTCCCAACATTAAGGAATGAAACATTGGAGAAAAAAGGTTAGGCTAGAGTTGTGCATGTTGATGAAGATGCAAAATCATTCCATTCTAAAGATACTAAAAGAGGATAATTTCTACTTAATAAGAGAGTCTTGCTAAGTGGTGAAAATGAACCTAATCAAAGGAGGAGTCTTTTTCACATAGGTGAAAATGTGAGGATAAATGTTGTGATGTGATCATTGATGGAGGAAGCACTGAAAATCTGGTGTTTGAAAAGATGGTCACAAAGTTAAATATCAAGAGGCAAAAACACACACATCCATACAATATTTCTTATGTGTAGGATGACCACAAGGTCATAGTAAATGAGTAGTACCTAGTGAAGTTCAAGATAGGAAGATACGAAGATGAGGTGCTTTGTGAGATCACACCTATGGACATATGTCATATGTTTCTAGATAGGCCATGGTATTTTGATGGGCATGTTTTACATGATGGTCGAGAAAATACCTACACTCTAACAAATGATGGAATGAAACATAAGCTATATTTGTTGAAGGAGAAAGAAAAAAGGTATGTAGTGCTGCATAAATATGTTTTGTTAATGGAAAGGAGTTTCTAAAAGATATGAAGCATGAGCATATGTGTTTTTTTATAATCCAAAAAGATTGTAAAGAAGAGGTAGAGGAGGTACCTTGTGGAAGTTGTAGATTTGTTGGGATAGTTTCCTAATATTGTGTCAAATAATGTACATGATGGATTACCCCCAATAAGGAATATTAGTCACTAGATGGATTTGATTCTAGGAGATAGTTTACCAGATAAGGCAACACACAAAATGACTGTTAGAATATATAGTCCACCAATATAAATGAGAGAGGGGGAGAATTAATTATACAACTATTAAAATAATTATCAACCTTATTAATTAATAAAAATATGAGCAATATAATCAACAACGATAACAAGATACTCATGCCCAATAACACAAAATATGTTAACTAGAGAAACCCTTGATCAGAGCGAAAACCCAAATGGGGATGGTACGTAAAAAATGATGTACTCATATAAATAGTCCTTATTAGAGGATGGACCCTATTAGGAGTCTATGAAATACATTTAGTACATATCAATCCCTATTAGGAGACTTTGAATCTCTATTAGGAGATTTCAACCCTACTAGAAGTTGTAGAAGGCAAATGGATCCACTATCGAAATAGCTTCAAGAACAAGACCAATGAACCCACTGTCCAAATGAACTCCATAATATTCCTTTTTGAATAATATAATTGAACTTTAATTCTCCTTCTTCTTTCTCTATCCTATCAATTGGACTTCTACTCCTTCTAATCTCAATACCAAATCACTAACTTTACATCCAATAATCCCTTATATTTCTTACTTGCATTTATCAAAACACTTTGCTCTTGTTTGCACTTAACAATAATTCATATTTTAAACAAGGAAAACATCTTTCCTTTATACAAAGTCCTTAAAAAAATTCCTTGAGTCAGCCTTGAGGCTTTCCCAATTAATTATAATAGAACCACGTTAAGATAACTAATTATTTAGCAATCACACAACACTGTTAGCTTACAATATTTATAAATTTTCACACATGTGACTCCATATTTTATGCACTCACTGAAATCAAAATTAGAATTTCATCTATTAGTGTCTAACTTTGTGTAACCTAATTATATCTCTGTTAGGATATAAAATCCAATCATCAGAAACTACTTATCAGTTACTCTGTCTCTAGACTGATATCTATAAATCAAACATATCTTCTGCATGACTTGACTTACTTTATGCACACTTAACCTTTTCACTAGGTCACAACATAGAAAAAATCCTTAATTGTGCATCTCCACAATATTAGACCTCTATCTATACAACCATGATCTCTATCTACTACTCTACCAGTCTTCACTGATTACATACTATTTTTGTCATCAATGCCAAACACAGTCATGAATGCAACATGTCAATCATGTCACATGCTTATGATAGCTTAGGATACTTCCCCAAAGGAATACCATTAATATTCATGCTAAAAATATCTCACTTTGGCATTGATGAAAGCATAGATGAAAAAAATCTAGGTTCCAAGAATACCAAATACTACTCTACTGCAACTATTTTTTTTCTCTTCTTTTTAAATCCTCTTCATCAATCAAATTTTAAATCCTTAGGAACACTTCTCTATTTTGAATCTTTAAGTATTTACATTAGTTTTTCACACACTATACAAATCCCATCTTCTCCTCCATTCAATGTTACTTCTCTCTCCATACATCAATTTGTACTTATCTTCCCCATTGGCATTCATAAGTCTTCATGCTCCATGCCTCACCCATAGAGATATTCCTACTTCTTATTTGCATGAATATTTCTAAATCTTCCTAATAAATATATACATATCCCTCATTGGTATACATTGATATACATCTCCCTCATTGTCTTTGTAAAGATATCTGCAATCTGATCCTTAGTACTGACATACTCTAATATGATCTCTTTTTCTACAACTTTCTCTCTCAAGACATGATACTTAATAGATATATGCTTAGTCTTAGAATGGAATATTGGATTCTTAAACATACTATACTTTTGTTATCACAATATATGATAATAGGTTCTAAAAATTCTATCCCAATATCTTTCAATATCTACTTCATCAACATGAATTGATTATAATTTTTTATGACTGCCACATATTCTACTTCAATTTTACTCTATGAAATAAAATTTTGTTTCTTACTTAGCCAAGAAACCAATCTTATTCTAAAGAAAGCTGCTCCACGACTAGTGCTTTTTCTTTCATCCATATTGCCTACCCAATCTACATCAATATAAGTACATAAAGTGAAATTACTTTCTCTATCATACTATATCACATAATCAAATGTTACTTTAAAATATTTGAATATCCTCTTTACTACTGCATAATGATACTCCATATGATCAGCTTGAAATACAACTACAATCACAACTACATTTTCTATATCTTATTTGGTGTGAGTAAGATATTCAAACCTTTAATCTTGGATCAGTAATTCTTCTGCTCAATAGTAGATGTCTTGTCCTTGCTAGATAACTTGTGACCCATTATCATTGGTGTACCAATAGTCATACAATTTTCCAAGTCAAATCTTTTCAACAAGTCTTTCAAATAGTTTTCTTGTGATATAAAAATTCAATCATTATGTTGGTGTTTTTTAGACTACTAGGAAGAAAAGGCCTAATACCAGTATTCAAAGGACTTATCTCAGTCTAAGGGCTTAGCTACTTCCTATGTTTAACTGAGGAAAACTTTAGATTTGGTTCCAACTTAAACAAAATAACCAAGATTCTCTACTCTTCAAGCCCTAAAAATCTTAGGTGAGTGAACCTTAGGAATAAAATGGATATATGATTTCTTATCCAACAATTTTCTCATAATTCATTTAATTGATACTTCTCTTTTCTAGATCTATTCCTTTAAAGCAAATAATGGTCACATATCTTCTATATTTTACAATTAATCCTTGATAGTAGTAGCTAACAATGACACTCATGGGATTACTACAAATAAGTGTTGACCAATAGTTTAATTATTCATACAATAAAGTAAAATTGATTTGATTTTATGTTTATGCCTAATGCAATCCTATGACTTCTTCAACATGTAATTGAATGTATGATTAGTGCCCTATCCATTATGATTCAGATCCTATCTAGAAAAATATTTTTGAACTAATTAGTTGCATTACAATTAATCTTATCGACAATTGTCCCTAAACCCATTCTTATGAATATCCTTGCTATATAACTAGAAACCCTAGCAATTTATTGGAGCATTTACTTAATTAATTGAATTAAAAGCAATAGAAAATTGATATAAAACCTATCCTAGTTGCATTAAATTGCACAAAACTTGCATACACAATCCCAGATAACAAGTACACAACAATGGAGATAGAATTTAGACACAAAAATATGGCAAAACTTCTACCATTGCATTAATTTTCATTGAAAATTGCAAAAATGCTAGTAAAACTACAAAAACCTTCAAAATAAATAAGTAAACCCTTCAATATTCACTTATATTCTCATACTTATAGGAGAATACATCATAAAGTTTACAAAAGACTCAATGGACTGACAACAATAGCACAATTCTCAAAATTACAAGAAAATTGAACCTGTACTCCACATCTTGGGAATCCTTTTATAGAAAGGATTGCAAAAAGCTTTAGATGGGAGGACACTTTTCAAAATTTTATTCAAAAAACAAATATAAAGACATTCCTATTCTATTAAAAACAAAGTATTCTTTGTACTTGGCCCCAAAAACTAAGATGTAGTTACAAAACTGGTAGGTGGCACTTTTCAGCAAATATCTTCTTAGCAAATTCAATTTGTCTTTAGTTCTTGTCACCATCCATGCCTTTTCTTTTCCTTTTCTATTTCTAAACTACATCACAACTACATTTAGTCACTATCATCGGATGACAATGCCTTGATATCTATGATCAACTCCAATATGGTGATATCTGTATCAATATCAGGCCAGGTGACATCTTTGATTGTATCCAAATCTTCTACGCACTTGGTCCACTTGGAATCAGTTATGGCTTTAACATTAGTAGCCACCTTAGATATCTCTACCTCTGGCCTATAGAGCATATCTACCATATCATAAACAATAGTGGCACTTACTTCATTGTTACAAAAAGATAAAAACCTGGCATGATCAAGAATATTTTCAAAAGATGATGACCATTCAACCGAGTCCTTTATTTTTCCCTCACTATCCAAAATTGTAGGTACAAAATTTGGTGTCACAGTAGTAATTATTTTCATCTTGTTTTGGACTAGTTACATCTTCCCTCCAAAGAATCCATTTAGATCTCTCACTTTATGAATTTCTTTCCTTGTACTCACAATGGTTGTCTTTGGTAGGTCCTTTTTCTAGGGAAGTATAGTAATTATAATGTCAAAGAATTGAATGTAAAGACCCCATGAGTTGAACAATGAGATAACAGAGCCATTTCCTTTGCACATTTGTATTGAACTCTTTCTAATACAATGTAACTACCATGCACATTTTGTGAAACTATTTTTAGTGCATTGTTCTTATGAATTAACAAATTCGTCATATCTCTAATCTTTGCATCTTTCCTAGCTTCTAACTTTTCTTCATCAATTTCCATAAGCTGTCCTAATGTTTCCCTTGTTTCAAAAGTTTGGCTCTCTCTTTGCACACTTTTGTCATGAACTTCTGTGACATTTATGACAGCTTTCTTCAATGATGCCACCTCCATCTCTAACTTAATAAAGTTTTGTTCTAAGATTTTTTTTTTCTTCATCGCTCTTCATAACTCCTTGTTCCAATAAAATTTTCATATGTTTTTTCAAGTTGGGCCTAAAGAGTGTCCATCTTGTGCTTATCCATTAATGCGACCAAAGTATGCATCACAAAAAGCTGGTCACTAGAAGTAGAATACACATGAAAAATATAACATTTCCACTAGGGCATTCTTTGATTTCCATGAGAGTGGGCTTATCATCCTCTGGAGCTAGACACCAAATTGCCATTGTTTAGGCATCCACATTGAACATTGATCCTGTCATCTCCCCATATTGATTCCCATCCTCAAAAGAGACTGATTTTTCTTCTCTTCTTATTTGATCTAGTAGAAAAGAAGAGCTTAGATCTCATCCTAGGAAGATAATCATTCCACTCCTTGTAGCCTCTTTAGTAGTAAGGGTTTCACTGGCAGGGTCATACTCTTGCAACTTTTGTACCAACCCATCAATAACTTCATTTGAATCTCCAAGCTTCATTTGTAATTTTAATTCATTCCATTTTATTTCAAACAAGATGTTTTTAAATTCATTTTTAACTTGATAAAATTATCATCATTCATAAAATCCTTAGCTTCAATGATTCTATCATCAATCATTTGACCTTCTATTTGCAATTTTTTTGTTCTTTGCTCATCTTCAAATGCCTGGGATATTAAGAATCTTCTTCTAATATCATCAAAGTATTTGCTTCCTTTTGACAAAATCTAGAGAGCCTTTTGTTGAGCCTTATATGGTCTTTATACCATTTTCTTCTTCTTGTGTCTTTATTCTACCCATGTAGAACTCTCAAGAACATCTTGTTTGGGTTGGTCATTTTTAGACTGATCTTTATTAGATACCTCCACTATGTAATCATCATCAGAATAGTCTGGGTCAATCTTCTTTCTGATTTCTTCTAGCACTTGAGACACCAACTCATCAAAATTCTCTACACACTTATCTAATCTAGCCCAATATTCTTCATCAGAATAAAACCCTTTAAAAGATGGATCCGCCCTTCTCATTTCTTATTCATAGCCAACAATATCTCTACACTTAATCATTCTTTCCCTAAAAACATCCACACTTAACACATCGACAATAACATCTTCTTCCCACATAGGCTTTGTAGGGGGTAGATTATATCCTCTCATACTTTTCAAGGGATGTCTTACTGCATTACATGGGTCATAAGTTCTGGCTGGCCCAATTGGCATTTTATAACTTTGTAAAAATGAATTGGTTTTTTCAATGGCATTCTTGCCAATTTTAAAATCCGCTACCTTAGTACATCTACATAGAAATGTTCCCTTCTTGACAACTTTTCCTAAGTATTCCCTATTCAAAGAAATCAACTACCAAAGTATTTCTACAAACCCTAACCTTTCAAGAACATACTTAGGAAAAATGTGGGGTGGCTAAGGACATCCAAATATCCTTATAATAGTATATTCTTCAATTAAGAAAACACTGCCCCAATCATGAGTCGATTGTTTTCTAGCATCAAAGCACCATTTAGGTCTAACAACCTTCCTAAGATTTCTAGGAACTCTTTCAATTATACATCCTATCATTTTCAAAATTAGATGAACTTAATCACTATAGAAAGAGATAACATTTGAATATGGATAGTACATTTTTCCATACCCACGTCCATCTTTGTACTAGCAACCTCTCTCCCCATTCTTGTGTTGACTCAAAGAAGCTTTGATTAAATATGTCAACATTCTTTGACAAAATAAGGAGCATGATTAGGGAGTAATGATGGAACTTGAAATCTTTCATCTCTCCTTACTAGGCAGTAGTGATTTCCTTATGAGTATTCTCAATGATGTATTCCACAAAATCATATCCAACATAGGAATTTGGGTCTTGAATATTCAAAGCTGTCTAACCAATATAACACCCTTTTAGTTGTAGGATTGGACATCCCTTACCACCAAAGTACTATGCTGATTTTCATTAAATGTCAATTCGAGAGCATGAACTTGAGATGATGTCTGCAAAGCATATGCTCTAGTTTTCACTAAAAGTCACTACTACTTTGAATGCAATTCCTATTAAGGAAATCTAGTTTATCCAAAGGAAAGACAACTATTTAAATATTTGGAAGGAAATTCTAATTATTTAGCCATACATTTATGCACCTACTACTGCAGGAACAATGACTGGATCTATTTCTAGTGTCTACAAGAACAACAGTTCTAACTTTAATTTAGAAAACTAAGTCTAACTTCTAGTTACTAAAGTAAAAATCCACCTTTTGTGTGGGCCCCCATGGAAGAATGAAGGAAAGACAACTCAAATAAAAGTTAAGAAACTCAGCAAAGGCATGTATTCATCAAATATGTAGTATTAC